>OX457031.1:64858331-65458331 GCA_949752745.1 Protula sp. h YS-2021 | reverse complement strand
TGAGAAACAATTAAAGTAAGAGGCAAACCGTGAGACTTTCTCACAGGGAGAGAGAGAGGCAAGTAGCAGGCACAGAGTAAGTCGACTCCCCCCTCCACCCGAGGAGAGCAAAATTTCACAAAATCTCGTCAAATGAACCATGGTATACATGTTATCATTCAGTAACTAGGGTAGGCCAAACCTCAACCGACCTCCCCCCCCCCGGGGCCGAATTTGTGATTTTTGCATATTTATCCGTTTCAGACAATTCTAAACATTTTTGGATTTTGGGTCGACCTCCCCCCACCCCCTCGGTCGAATTTATGATTTTTGCATGTTTATCCGTTTCAGACAATTCTACACATTTTTGGTTTTTGGGTCGACCTCCCCCGCCCAGGTGGTCGAATTTGTGAATTTTGCATATTTATCAGTTTCAGAAAATTCTAAGTATTTTTGTTTTTTTGGGTCGACCTCCGCCCCCGCCCCCCCCCCCCGGGTCGAATTTGTGATTTTTGCATATTGATCCGTTTCAGACAATTCTAAACATTTTTGGTTGTTGGGTCGACCCCCCCCCCAGGTCGAATTTGTGATTTTTGCATATTTATCCGTTTCTGACAGTTCTACACATTTTTGTGACTCTGTAACATTATGTGACAACATGTGACTGTGACATCATGTGACTTTGTGACATTATGTGACTCTACGACTTTTTTTTGTTTTTTTTTTCTACGTCTATTTTCACTGATAATATTTAATTAGTTATATTTCAATGGTTCCATTACAATAACCACACACACACAGCATAGGAATCAGTATATGAAAGGTCTCAGAGTGTAGGGAGGAATCCGATCGATAAATTTCAGAGCGCACTCGTCCAGAGTGTTCAACATGTTCCATTATCCATTGTTCATGTTCAGCAAGTTGTTGTTCAACAAGTTGTTCAACATGTTCAACAAGTTGTTTTTCAACATATTAAGACAACTCACTATAGAGCATAAAAGGCACCTGTCCTCAGACATAACGTACATTCTGTATCAAGATACTGAATAGTGAACATGTCTGCAGTGAGTGAACAACAACTACCATCTATGGCAATGTCTGCAGAAAATTTTATAGCAAAGCCTGAGACAATACCTACAGCAAAGTCTAAGGCAATGCCCATGGTAGATTCCAAGGTGAAGTCACATCAGCAGCGTAAAGCTGATACCGCCATGAAGAAGATGCGTGTAGACGATTCACTGGTTATGATACCCATTAATGATGAAACATATATTAAATTGGTGAAATATCAACAGAAAGTGATGGTTAACATTCGTAAATATATTACGAATCATGCATCTTTGAGGTTATATCCTACCAAGAAGGGAATTTTGTTGTCATTGAAAGACTAGCAAATGCTGAAGAAGCAAATGACGTCAGTGGATCTCATGCTTCAGAAAATGGATGTGTATAAATGTAGTGACTGTCAGAAGATGGTTGAGTAGAAAGTCATATGCAACTGTATACAATTTTAACAGTATGACTATGAAATGAATTAACATTATCTATGTTGATGTTAAGTCAGATTTTATTACATTTGTAAACTTATCAATTTAAGTTCTTATGAGTAGGTACATGTATTAGCATAATATGTATTTGAAATAGTTTTGTTTTTATCATAATTGTAAATATTTGTTATATTAAATAAAAAAATACATATGATGCTTTTCAACTTATTTATTTTTCTCATACAATACTTGGATATAATACATAATAATAAAATACTTGAATATAATACATAATGATACAATACTTGAATATAATACACAATAATACAAAACTAATTATAATTCTTCTGCATCTGTTTCAGTCTGTTGCACCTCACTGTCCATGTCACTTTCTTCGACACTGCTACCATCCTCCTCCTCCATATCTAGTAGCTCTTCAAAGAATGTATTGTTTTTCCTTATAGCCGCCTTTAGTGCCTTTGAATACTTATAATGTTTTTCATTAGCAAAGTAATTAAAGTCCTCTAAAATCTTTTGATAATGTTGGCTTTGTTCTAAACGCTGGGTATAGTTGAACAGTCTCTTAAACAGTTGTTTTAGTCCATGCTTATAAATGGGTCGAAGGTCATAACTTGCTATTTCACGCGCATCTTCAAGTCCTTGTTCTTCATATTCTAAAACCTTTTCTTGAAATTTGTAATCATAGTCATCGTAGACTTCTTGAACCATATCATGCCAAACAGAGTCTATTTCTGGCTCACTTTCAGAGTCTGTTTCTGACTCACTTTCAGAACTCCTGTCATCAACATCTTTACCACACCTCTCCATGTGTTTGAGCAAAGCTTCTTTCGCTGTTGTATAATGCACTACATTCTGTACAAGCATGTGCATTCTTTTCAGCTATATTGGCGCTTTGACTTTCAATAGAAGACTCATCTAAAGTTTCCGTGAAAGGTAGTTTTACAGGGTTTTTCCATATCCGATTCTTCATCCACTTCTGAAGTGTGAGCAACCTTTAAGTGTCTTTTAAGACTTTGTGGCCAATTGTAAGATTTCGAACAAATGTCACATTTATACATCCTTTCAGTTCAACCTACACTATTCAAATGATGAGAAAGTCTTTAAACATTGCTTTATATACAACTTGTTGAACAACTTGCTGAACATGTTGAATATGTTGAACAATTTGTTGAACATGTTGAACAATTTGTTGAACTTGTTCAAATATTGTTGAGCAATGCTATGACGTAATATGTTTCAAAAAATAAATGAAACAGGTGTTTCGAATGGGGCTTGTCAAAAACTAAATTTGTTAAATTTGGTCTAGAACCACCATTTTCCTACTACTATAGCTTTAGAACATTCGAATAAGTAGCATGCTAAAATGTTCAAACTTATTTTATATATTATATGTTGTTAAACACTAAATTTGTTAAATTTGGTTTCGAAATACCATTTTCGCACTACTATAACTTTAGAACATTCGAATAAGTAGCTTGGTAAAATGTTAAAACTTATTTTATACATTACATGTTTTCCAAAAACTACATTTGTTAAATGTGCTTTAGAAGTGTCATTTTCATACTACTTTGATATAAAACATACATTGGGCGTAACGTAGGGAAAATCCCATTCCATCTCAAATTGATTGATTGTTCCCACGCTCTGAACGAGTGCACTCTGAAATTTATCGATCGGTTTCCTCCCCACACTCTGAACGAGTGCACTCTGAAATTTATCGATCGCTTTCCTCCCCACACTCTGAACGAGTGCACTCTGAAATTTATCGATCAGTTTCCTCCCCACACTCTGATACCTTTCATATGCTTATTCCTATGCTGTGTGTGTGTGGTTATTGTTATGGAACCATTGAAATATGACTAATCAAATATTATCAGTGAAAACAGACATAAAAATGTAGTTACTATGTAAAAAAACAAAAAAAAGTCATAGAGTCACATAATGTCACAGAATCACATGATGTCACAGTCACATGTTGTCACATAATGTTACGGAGTCACAAAAGTGAACAAAAACCAAAAATGTGTAGAATTGTCATAAAAGGATAAATATACAAAAATCGCAAATTCGACCACCTTGGAAGGGGGGTTCGACCCAAAAACCAAAAATGTTTAGAATTGTCTGAAACGGATAAATATGCAAAAATCACAAATTCGACCCCGGGGGGGGGGGGGGAGGTCGGTTGAGGTTTGACGTACCCTAGTAACTGAATGATAACATGTATACCATGGTTCATTTGACGAGATCCTGGGGGGGGGCGACTTACTCTGTGCCTGCTACTTGCTGCCTCTCTCTCTCCCTGTGAGAAAGTCTCACGGTTTGCCTCTTACTTTAATTGTTTCTCACACTGTGAGCTCTTTCATCTCTTGTTTTATGCCACCTGTCCTAGTGGAATTGTTTCTCACGCTGTGAGCTTTTTCATTTCTTGATTTTTACCACCTGTCCTGTGGCAAACCGATTTTGCATGTGATCAAATTGTTGTGTGTAATTTATTCTCACTTGGAGTGCTGACTTCACAGAATGTTGCTCGCCTAGGGGGGGGGGGGGTCCTCACTTTCTAGGGTTGCCATGACTATCATGGCTACGTTACAATGACTACGTCACATTACCATGGCTACGCTTCGTTACCATGACTACGTTACTTCGTTACCATGACTACACCTATGACGTCACTTCCGGTCCAGACAGAATGACGTCACTTCCTGGCGTAGAACCCTTGTTTACCCCCTACTACTCACTCTTCTGCCTCTGCCTACTTGTACCGTCTTTTGTTCTTCCATCATGCATGCATGTGTCTCAAACGCATCCAAAGATGGAAATATCTTTGCACATCCACAGCAGAGGACTGGATCAGGTCTGTCAACACCATCTTGTACAGTCTTACTTCTCTTGGCTTCAATCTGCTCAACAAGCTCTTAACGAGAACGTTTCATCCTAGCTGGTTTTGCATGTATGTGCCACGAACAATTCGAGAGATGGAAATGTCACATCACAATCATGACAGTAGACTATTGCCATCGTTGTTGTTGTTGTTGTTAGAACGTAAATGGGTAAAATACACGTTTCAGTCTTCCTTTTATACCACTTCAATGGTATATGGTGTGTAACTTGTTCAAACTTGTTCAAAATTGCTGACTCAGCGAAATTTTTCACTGATTCATATGAAGGAAATGCATGTCTTGCTCTTCCTTTTATGCTACTTTGATGTAATCAAAATATGGTGTGTAACTTTTCAAAAATTGTTAAGATTGCTGTCCCAGCAAAATTTATCACTGCTTACGTCTTGCTCATTTATGCTACTTCGATGTAATCAAAAAATGGTGTGTAACTTTTCAAATTTTTTCAAAAATTGTTAAAATTGCTCACTCAGCAGAATTTTACTCTCTTGTGTATATGAATGTCTCGTTTCACTTACAGTTGTAGAGTTGTACAGCTGCACAGCAGAGACATCTAGCGGTGAAGCTTAACGATGGTATTCATCCGCCAGAATGGTATTCATCCACGAAACTGTAACCTAGATATAAAACTGAATCAAACAGTGAAATTTTCATGTAAATCGGTCAACTATAAAGAAAGTTATCCCAATTTTTTTTTCACAAAGTTAAAATGGCGGCACGCCGAATTATGCATACAGCCAGCTGTGTAAATAGCCTGTGATCACTTTATAACAACACTTTACATAAAACTGAATCAAACAGTGAAATTTTCATGTAAATCGATTAACTATAGCGAAAGTTATCACACTTTTTCACTTTTGTTTACAAAGTTTCAATGAGTTCCACGTACTGATATGGCTGTCACCGTTGTTGCAGTTCATGTGACTGGAGAGCTCATGCCTTATATACCACTCTGATGTAATCAAATTGTGGTGTGTAACTATGCTGAGTTGACAGAATGTTGCTCGCCTAGGGGGGTGGGGTAGGGGTCCCAACTTTATCACCATGGTTACGTCTACCACACATAGGCTTGGTGCGTCTGCCGCCTAGGGGGGTCATCACTTTTTACCATAGGGTCTGTCCCGACTGCCGCCTAGGGGGGGGGGAGGTCCTCACTTTCTTACCAGGGTTACGCCTATCGTTACCATGACTACGCCTATGACGTCACTTCGTTACCTTGACTACGACACGTTACCATGGCTACGTCACTTCGTTACCATGACTACGCCTATGACGTCACTTCCGGTCCAGACGAATGGCGTCACTTCCGGTGAGCCAGAACCACCATTTTTACACTACTCACGGTATCAGGATTTTAACTCGTAACCCATTCCCAAACCACAGAAAAGTAGCACGGCAGTCCGGTACAGTTTGTTATGTATTGTGTGGGTTTCCTCCTTTCACGTCGCTGCCGAGCCAAGTGAATCATCACCCACGTTTAGTAGTACACCGGGGTTTTCAAAACTCCCACCCAATTCACCTATCAGCTTGACACAAATTTTCAAGTTTTGAAGTAGAAAAGACAGTGGCAACAATAAGAAAAGCGTGGCAACTCCTTGGTCTTAAAGGCTTTCACGCTACTGAGTTTCTGTTAGGATCTTGTAACAACGCTGAAAACCTTATTTTTCTTATTTTAAAATACCGAATATGGGATACCCGATTCCGTAATGTAGCCTTCAATCATTCGACCTCCATGCATGAAGTAAGCATGTACATGCAAGTAGATAAGATTATCTTAGACGACGATAAATACCATAGGAAATGGGGACAATTGAAAAACGGATGTTGCTTTCTTTTCTTTTCATTTTTTTTCTTCTTATCTCGTTAATGCATACCTATATTAGTCAAACCATATGTACGTCCCAAAAAACCTTATGACACTTCTGCACACTCCTTGTGTTTCATGTCTGCTTTTTCTTACAAATGTTTACTACATCATAGATGCGAGTGAATTTATAAACAATTGTTAAAATAACTGCAGTATTGTCTGGGTGCTGCGACACCTAGCGATGTCTAAACCGTGTGTCTGCAAAAGGTTTCTGAACGGTTTTTGGTGTAAATGTGTGAGTAATTGATGTGACGTACAATGTCTTCCTTTTCAATAATAAATAAAAAAAAGTAGAAAAGTATTACTCTGAAATATTACTTCTTCGAATTAGTTTAAAAAATTTACCTTTACACTGTTATCCATTATTTATTTATTATTTTATCCAGAAAACCACGTAGGCTTCCAATTTCACACACAATACACTTTTCTCAATTTATCCTGCTTTCAATTTTCTTTCGCTGCCTGCGTAACAGCGAATAAGCTAGTCCATAAAGAGATATGTCATCTCTCTAGCTTCATTATCCTAGTTCTATTAGTTTAGTGGGAATCTACAAATGTAAAGGACACATTTAAAGAAATTGTAAAACGTATAAAAAGTATATTCTATAGATAATAATTCTTCTCTAACCGAAAAGACTGGCAGCTTTTGTCAGCCTCTGACTAGTTACCGGAGTCTCAAGGTGGAAATGAAGAATTATTGTGTTGCATCGATAGATTTAATAAATTTTAGTTCGTATTGTTAATTAGTATTTCGCTTTGTTCTTATATTTCTGGCTGTTTCATAGATGAACCGCCTTTTCAAAATGTAACAAAATACAATTTTTCGTCCAAAATTATATTTCAAAGCAATCAGTTACATGTCTGTCGGAACCCAATCACTTTATAGGTATGCTAAAAAGTTTTCAGAAAGAATAAGAAGAGCGTTAACTATTCCCTAAGACTTGATATAATTTATCTAGACAATAAGATCACTTGCCAGACAATTCCATTTGTAGACTGTGATGGCCGAGAAGAGTTTAAAGATGGAAACAACTGGAGATCAAAAACCAAATAATTTAAAGATAGGCGCCGCAAATTAAGAGATATAACTTCGTTTAGTGGCAAAACATTGTACAGCAGCATGGAATCGAGGAACTGCACGCGTCAAAGACTAAACTATATCTTATTAAGGAGAAAATTGAAAGCAAAAAAACCCAGAGTATTCTTCGAAACAAAACAAT
Source organism: Protula sp. h YS-2021 (assembly GCA_949752745.1). NCBI lineage: Eukaryota > Metazoa > Annelida > Polychaeta > Sabellida > Serpulidae > Protula > Protula sp. h YS-2021. The sequence goes on along the minus strand of OX457031.1, from coordinate 65,450,860 downwards.
CCAATGGCATTGATTCGAATCAAGTGCCATAGATAAATGACAATGAGAATTTTACAAACATTTATTTAGTTTTATTATTTTAGTTTTGTTTTTCTGCATGTTTTAAGATGCTTTGTTTTACATTAGCGATTCAAATTTAAGACTCAGTTGACATTTGATTATTTATATGCTACTCTAAATGCCCTATGTGTCAAACGTCCTCAAACCTCTAAAATCTTTCTTGGAGCTGCTAGCTTTACCTGAGTAATTCCATGAAATAGTGAGGTGAGGGCTTCTTGAAGTTCTTCCGAAAGAGGAGGAAAGGCGAGAACGTCTTGCGATTTCCATGTAAATTTTTGGAGATTAAAGTTTTTCTGAAGAGTTTGAACTTCTTGGAAGTTAAACAATAAAAATGACCAAAGTTTTCATTTTCAACATACCGCTTGTTGCTGCTTGTTGCATTCCATTCGAAGCATGTTCCTAGTCTTAGAGGTTCCGGAAGCTCTTCCAAAATGAAGGGAGAACTTTTTGGAAGTTCGAAGAATTTCTACGGCAGTTTTTGGACGTGCCTCAACATTAAGGTGAAAGCTCCATGAAAAGTCTTGGCGTTTATATTCATAGGTTTGTTTTTTGTTGTTTATGCTTACATCTTTGCACTAATACCACATCACGTGACAATTTTTGATTGATTCGGCTAGTTCTTAATAAAGTCATTAAACATGTGAGACGTTCCTCTCTGTTTTTACGAAGACATGGCACTTGGAAGCCCTCTGATGTTCTTCTGAAGTCATGTAAGTTCTTAGAACTTCCATGAATTTCCATGGAAATTGTTAGAAGTTCTGCTGCAGCAAAATGAGAACTTCGTGAAAGTTCCAAGAATTCACATGGATCGTTTTGACAGTTCTTCAGTCATGAGGTTGAACTTGCCATTTCAACCAAAAATTTGTCACATTGTGGCTACATCACAACGAAAATATAATCAAATAAGAATTTGTATGAAACCCATGTACAGGAGCCTTGTGTTTGGTACCTCCTTTCGGGTTGAGTGGATCTGGATCGATAAGATTCCTTCTTATGTATTGATGCACAATGTATTTTTTAATTGGTTGCATTCGCATTCATAATGGCAATGATCCAAGAGGCGCTCATACAAGGCTGATAAAAGCGTTCTCGTGTGTTCATAGACAATAGCGAATAAGCCATCAAGATAACTCGCGTTATGCACAGGCACTCCCTGCATACGGCTTAAATAAGGTGAATAATAGCAGAAAGCCTGCAAATGGATATTCTGGGTTCACAATACAGAGGTCCTTTATACATGCGTTTCACCACAGCCAGGATCGATTGACGTTACTTTTCAAAATCTGAAATGTAATGCAACCGAGTTGGCCTGGGGGATAAGCGAGAGGTCATGAGTTCAATTCCATCCTCGGGTGACAAATTTTCTTTAATTTTCACTGAAGTGCATTAAGGTTTTCTACTCCAATTTGGCTGTTTTTTAAGGGTATTACTACATTCTTATATGTCTTTTTTAACTATTAGTTATATGTTGCTGCATCGTTAGTACTTTGAAATTTCATTACGTCAATTCATGGGCATATAATTGACTCGTGTGTCATATGTAGTCACTTATCTACACTGTTATATCCCTCTTCGCCCCCGACTTTATTAAGAGCAAAAATGTAAAATGGCTAATCGGGAGTCGAACCTCTTACTTTTGTATTGATGTTCCTACGCTCTATCGATTACGCCAGACAGGTCCTGATACCATTTTTTCAAAATCAAATTTATATTGAAGTTAATGAGGAAATGGGATTCTATTCACTTTTCGAGGAGTGGTTTTGAGCCAGCACCACAAGATTGTACGAGGGCATATCATTAATACAGCAATAGCGCTCGAGTACACAGTTGCCGCATCAAGGCATGGAACTACTCTTTTTAATGCTTTTAGTTATCCTCCGTTAAGCGGAGGGATACAGATATTAGCTGGTCCGTCCATCCGTCCGTCATCAAGCCTTCCGTCGTCCTTCTGTCCACAAAAAAGTATTAAGTTTTACCCGGCCGCTTTCTCAAAGAATTGATTGTCATAGGATCCTGAAACCTTGCATGGTGAAAATAAATATAATAGTAATACTTCAATCTGAGTGCGTACGATATTGTTTTTTGCCTGAAGCCGTAGGGTCGTACGGACCGACTCTGAAGGGTAAGGTCCGTACACGCCCGTAGGCTGAAGGCAAAAAACAATATCGTCCGCACTCAGAATGATGTATTACTTTTATTATATGTTTACTTTTGCTATTTTTCTGTCGTTCTTCAAAATTTTACCACGCACTATTTTTGCACTAAGTATGCTTAGATGGGGTGACGCGTAGTCGATGCTGCGGTCAGCGAGCATTGATATTTGATTCGGTTTTTTGCACTTACGAAAATAAATATTAAGTATTTATTTGCTACATGTAATGAATATTTCTGACGTAATACTCCCCCACCCCCAGCCGCGGCATTATATCAGTTATATATTTATTAATTGAAATCAGTGCAAACAAAATCACCCGAAGGACGTGTGTAAAATTACAAACTATTTACCCTTTAAAGTAAATATTTACCTTCAAAAATGCCTCTCATCAGTGATAATACACTTTAATTTATGTGCCTTGAACTCATTGGTTTAAGAAATAAGCTCACAACCCCGCCTCATAAACAAGTATTTGCTCGCTGTGGAACGTTTCTTCTTATTTTTGTCAGTTCAATGGATGTAACTTATTTCCACTGAAATCGCGAAATATAATTCAATACCAATAACAAATACACAAAGGCGTAATTATATGACATTTGTAATTAGATGACGTTTCGTTTTCAGGCTGTGCTGTAAATATCGTCACAGTACTAACTCATTTATTGATTCTAAGGACGGTTGCAGTTAATTGTGACCCACTTTCTCTGCAATTTCAACTCCGAAAACACGTGTTTGTTTGTTTACTGTTTACATCTGATCGCATTATGAATATGGTTATAGGGGGGCTACCATGCAATCTGGCCTATGGGACTGCATGCTCGTTTTTTTTTCTATCATTTCTTTGTACACGGACCTCTAGGCATATAATAAAACAAAGATGTGCAACGAGGCATGATTGTCAAAATCGGCAAAAATGGACGTCGTGTTAAATTTTCAAACAAGGTTGAATTTTTGCTTGAACTAAGCCGTGAGACGATGTTTTGTCCGGCCGACTTCCCATAGAAGTGATTGTCATAGGAACCTGAAACCTTGCATAGTAAAAATATATATGATGAAGATGTACAACATAGCTTTATTGTCGACATCAGCCAAAAACTGACGTCTTACGAAACTGTCAAAAATGGTAAATTTTTTACTTAAACTTAGCCATGAGACGATGTTTTGTCCATCCGATTTCTCATAGAAGTGATTGTCATACAAATCTGAAACATTGCATGGTAAAAATATATGTATTTAAGATGTGCAAGGTAGCATTATTGGCTTACCCTGCGCTTCTTGTTGTACCCGGATTAATATAAGTATCCCCGATCTCCCATTTCTCCTGCCAAGATTTTGTGTCATTATTCACTGCGTGTGTTTCCTTGAGTAGGTAAAAATCAGCGCGCTTTTGTTTTAGGTATTCAAATATCGATAACAGTTTTTCAGGGTTGCGACCACCTCTTATATTAAAACTTTGGTATTTTATTGTCATAAAATTTCTAGAAAAAATATGTCTTTTGAGGGATGTCGGGTGAAGCATTCAGCGGTAATGTAAAAAAACACACGCACATAAATGAAGCTACAATAACCGTTTATTATCCGATGCAACCATGCGCACACAGATATGTCCTCATCCGGACTGTTGGAAAAGAATATTCATTTAATTCCTCGGACTGGCTAATCATTGGGAAAAATAGATGCTGGCATAGTTGCTGCATCATTTTAAAATAGGCAGTAATCGGAGTTTGTGAAGCTTCCATGTTTCTTTAACTTCGTTTTGTTTCAGCAGTGCATGAGAACTAAAATGAAAAAAGGCATTTACGCCTCAGAGCGTCCTTAGCAACAACACTGCTTTTATGGTTAGCATTTTCTATCTACAAATGACATCCTAAATAGGTAAGTTGTATCACAACAACAAAGAATAAGCCCCCTTTTAAACTGTTCACTCATCGGAAGTCAGATCACGACTTAAGTTTTTTGTTTTTAAATGTTTGTTTACCAAAATAAGGACAAGGACACGACACTAGAAGCCACATATTTTTCACCCAAGCACACTCATCTGATGGCAAGAGACAGTGGACACAGACGGCATAATTTACAACCGCTGGATGTCACAGCAACCACATTTACTCTACATGTTTTTAAATTACATCACAAAAACAATAATTCATATATATATATATATATATATATATATATATATATATATATATATATATATATATATATATATATATATTATATGTTCATATATATTTTATTCTATCACCTTTCTCACAGCGCACACATAAAGAGAAAGAGAAAATCCTCAGTTAAAAAGTGATATTATTTAACAGAATTTGAAATAAAGGAATTTATTAACCATCTGAACGCTTTTCCTATGAGATTACTGTCTGTGATATGACTTAAGTTTGTGATTGATCAAACCTCTATATCATCAACAGAAAACTCTATCTCGATACCCAAAACGATAAAACATTCAGATAGAAAACTAAATGTTTGTTCACAAAAAATTACAAGGGATCTTTACAATCAATACGGGCTCCATTTCAATCATTATAGACCAAAAGCACAAACTGAGGGCACAATAAAAGAGTGCGAACTGCTGCTCAAGAGAACCACTTTTAGTGCACATTGTAATATTTTAAAAGTCCCGTTCCAGTAACACGCTTCCTTAGTGACAAAAAACCCAAATAAACTCCGATAACACAGGGAACATATGAACTGTACTTCTTCAAGGGGACTATAAGCAAACAAAATCTCACACGGCCTTTACACAACTGCGCTTATGCCTGTTCACTACTGTATAGACTACTGACAGGCGATTTTCGATTGTTCAACAGAATAGGGAGGACAATATTCCTTGTACAAGGCAAGAACAGTCATGTTTTCATGCTTCTCTTACATTCGCTCTTATTTATGTCAACAACGGTTCAAGCAAGTTAAAGAGGGACAAAGCAATTGCAATGGATATTTTTAATGTATGTGTCATTTTGGCTATAGTTTTTTTATTGAAGGTTGGTATTTTATTTTAATTTTCAATAAAATTACCTCTGACAGCTGGCAGTAATGAAAAAAAAACACTATTTGACACTGTAAAAGAAGCATAGTTATGATTAACGTCTCATCAGTGTTTCGCTTTTTTACTTCCTTTTTGTTATATATATAAATGGCAACGTAGAGAAATTTAGGTAAAAATCAGTTTGTGCAAATAACATATAATTATCAATTACAGACCATTTTAGTTGTGATGGAGAACCTTTATGAAAGCTATTTTAGACAACAGCCGTCAGACCTTGTAACGTATTGGCATTTGGTAAAGTGGTTGAGAACTTTGGTTCCATATATTTCCCTGTGTACCAAAATTAATTCCAATCCAATATACCTGAAAAAATAGGAGAGAATTATATTCTGTTAATTATATAACTTATTCAGATGGCAGATGGATTTTAATTGCAATTTTTGCTATTACTTTCCATATGAAAATGATGTAGTTGATGGAGCTGGTGCACGCACAAAATGCAGAGACCTCGGCTCAGAGGTTGATTTGCTGAGTATTCAAACTGAGGAAGAGAATATCTTTATCATGGAAAACAAGGGCAATATGTAACTATGCTACATATGTTGACAACTTTTCACTCGTCAAACGTCTTTGAAAGCTTGAAAATCTCGCAATCACTCCAGTTATTTTGAAGATATGCGTAAAATGTAGTAATAGTGGCTACCATTGCTATCACCATAACTTTTCTTATGACTAAAAATTAGGTTTAAACAGTTGCAACAAATTTCCAGATTAATCACAAATTATTTCTCGCTTATAAGATAAGATATATCTTACACGTCTCCCAATACATAATAAACCTAATTTATCTTTAATATATATATGATAGCATTTACTACAATTACGTTTTAAAAAACAAGCTTTGTGGAAGCAAACAGTAAAGCTAAAACTGGTGTTGTCTCAACATAGATTTGTGTGAACATATTTTAGCTAAATATAGTTTAGATCTGAAATAGAACCTGAAAATAAGCATAACTATCAACATTATAGTGCTGGGCATGGATGGGCCTTATCACGGACAATGGATGCAACAGCTGTAGGGACGGAGAGGAAAATGACGCATGCATAATCTGCAGGAACATGTGGCGCTGGTATGACGACAGGCCGTATTCATATCAAAACTGGCAACCTAATAAGCCTGATGGCAGCGGTCATAAATGTGGAAGGCTGTTTAATAACGGACAATGGAGAGACGCACACTGCAACAGTGTGAACAAGTTCCCTTCAATTTGCAAGAGAAAAGAGAAAAAGTAAAGGCATCAAATGTATTTCATGATTGCCTATGTCTGTGCATGAAAAATAGCAGCTTTTTGTTGCCGTGTATATGACTAATAAATACACAGTTGTATTCTCCTTTCCTCCAGTGTTTAAAAGGTCAAGCTTCTAACTACTGAAAGTGTGTATTTGGACATAACAACGTAAACATCACATCAAATTGCAAACAGTATCTAATTTGGAGACGACCACATTTTACAAGGATTCTTGACTCATACTCGTGTTTGCACTCTCCTAAATTCTCCCCCGGCTTTGAGTCTCTTAGTACAGGTTGTACAAGTGTTTCCGTATCAGTGTATTTGCTCTTGTGGTTTAACTATGTTTTCAGGATAAATGCCGAACATATCTAATGGATCTAATATATTTGGATAAAAGTGTGAATGCAAAAATTATAAAATGTTATCGTAGATCCATGCTCCATGCGTAAACGGCACATGTTCAAGTCAATGTGCAAATGGACAGTACACGTGCACTTGTGAAAGCGGATACACAGGAAGAAGATGCCAAAATTGTATGCAAATTAAGTTGCTTTATCGACAGCCCACATTTTTGGAAAATGTACAAACGTTTAATCATTATTGTTATGATATATATGAGATAGGATAAAGTTGCATAATTTTGAACATTATTATGTTAAGTAGAATGTGTTGCTGTATTGAAGCAGAAAAAATATCTGATGAGTTTACTTTTTATTGCATTTGCGTTGAAACTGTAGGCATTGATGATTTCCAACAAGTCCCTTGTAATGAGCGAGGAGAGTGCATTGATGGTCATAATTCTTTTACCTGTCAGTGCGAAAGTGGCTACACTGGAGAACATTGCGAAACAGGTCGTGACGAACACATCACTTTGACATCACTGCGAAACAGGTTAAGAGGATCTAAAGAAATATAGCTTGCACCAGTTATACCAGTTACTTTGTTTAAACGTTTCTGAATACCATTATGATTATGTTGTTAAATATTCTGCTAAAATGTGGCATTGTAATATGATATTCAAACAAAATTGCATCAATTGCACAATGAATACTATAAATAAGACAAATAATAATCATATTCACATTTTATTACTTTGCTTCTTTTAATACGATTATGTTATTCTCATATTATGGAAAGTATTAATGGAATAATTCAAAGCACTTTTCTTCAGTTCGATTTTTTCTTTATAAAATCGTTTTATTATTTGATTTTTACCCTGGCTCTTATAATTCCAGATACCCTTTAAGACTGGTTGTGTTACCAGGCAAATCAAGTGTCTTGACACAGTTCTTTAAAAAATTCTTTAGATATAAATGAGTGCCTGCCAAACACATGCAATAGGCGTGGTGAGTGCATAGAAGGAGTAAACTCTTTCACATGGCAATGTAACAATTGATACACTTGGGAACAATGTGAAACTAGTAAAGATTTTTGTTCATTTGCTTGTTCATTTCACTTAAAAGAATAGTATTATACAGAAAAAATAAACATTGAAGTAATAATATCTGGAACAGTTTATTATTTACTTATATCGAACAATTCAATTTTTCTTTGTTATCTTATACGATTAACATATAGATGATTTAGGATATGTCTGGTATTTAGGAAATGTTTGCAAACAAAAGTCTTTGTGAAATGCCCTTTGCATCAATTTGTGTTTATCTCGTCATTCTACATTTATTTTCAAAGACATAAACTATTTGCCTGGATAATATGTGTTTGAATGATGCAAAATGCCTTGACGGGCTTACATCATTTTCATGTGAGTGCCCTACTGGATTCACGGGTAATCGTTGCGAAACAGGTTAACTGCATATTATGATTATTTTAAAAATATAAACAATTAGATGACTTAGCCAGTTTTTATCCAACACGGGTAGGGTGGCTCGCTTGCAAAAGCCGTATGCGAACACAACATCACACATGATAGGTAAGACAGGTGATTGTAAGTCAGTTGATCACATTCAACTTCACAAACACGGAATTTGATGGCACCTATATATATATATATGAATATTTGCAACAGACTATAGGTACACAAAACGGAAAATGTCATCAGAGTGACATTGAGAATGCAAAATTGTAAAAGCAAAAATGTAAACCATTTAGATATAGATGAATGTAGCGAAGAAAACAGGAAGGATTTTTGCATTCATGGAGTGTGCACAAACGTAGATGGAAGTTACATTTGTTCATGTTACGATACTTACCACGGAGATACACATTGATTCACAAAAACACATTTCGAAAAATGCACAGTAATTGCAAATCTACATATATTTGCATGACCTCTTTATATTTTACTGCTCAAATTAATCTGAATTGCATAATTACACATAAATGGAATCAACAAACATATCATAGTATGGTATTACAATTTTTAAAATCATCTCATTTTCTGCAGGAAAGAAACTTGACAACTCCCTGGCGCTATACATAGCCATCTCAGTGAGTGTAACACTGCTGGTGGCTTTTATTGTTACATTTGCCGTTGTATTGTACAGGCTTTTGAGGTACGCATTTTTTGCAATTGAACTGAAGTATGTTATCAATTATATTTGAAATGAACAGGCGAATATTTACAAATTTGCCATGATATGGCTGTTTCAATTAAATTTGCATTTTCTTAAATTTTCTTAATTTAGTTTATATTTATTTAATGAAATTCATTTAATAATAACTTTCTAGAAGAAGTCGTGCTTCCAAGGAGATTGATACAAATGATGCTCGTGATTGCTACAATATGTCTTCGATACAGAGCCACAATCCCCCATTAGAATCAGAAGAATGCCAGACCAATTCTCAGTACCAAACTCTAGGCGAGAAACAAGATATTCATACCACATATGCCCATCTGGACGTTTATGAAAATTAACATTGTTACTAAGACTGTTCGATGATTGGAAAACAATATTTAAAATGTCCATTGACTACTTTAAACCTTTGTTTTATATTTGCATATATTTTAATATTTTAATACTGAACACTTGCTGTATGATTCATATCTGTATATAATCAGAAATCTTAATTCTAGAATTAACCCTGGAAAGTGTCCTACTTTCATACACACAGCAAATTTTATTTAAAATCTGTTTCGATTGCACAAAATCTTTCCAATCTGAGGATTAATTGTTGCTAAGGTTGCCTCATCTGTGCGAATGCAATTGGTTAGATCATGTTATCATGAAAATCTGAATAATCTTATATTTCGTCTTTCCGCAGTTCTTTTAGTAAAATATATAGGCAAATATATTCCACGTTTGTTGTGAACACTGATTAAGGAAATTACTAATACCTGATATTGTCTCACGATAGACAAACTACGAAACCGATTTTAGAAACTGTAACAACTACGCCAACCAAACGAAGAGCTACACCAACTCTCCAAAGATCAGAACAGCCAAAAATCGAATGTACTATATAAAACTACCGAAAAAAACTGCGATAAAGATGTAACACTCCTCTGTCATATAAAGGGAGGAAGGGGAAAGGAAGGAAAATATGCTACAACAAAATGCAATATTTTGCCGAATCCGATCAAGTGCCATTTTTGTGACTGACACATACAGAACTCTCTGTAAACTGTCGATGATTTGTTTTTCTTAAAAATGATGACATAAAAATTCATTTGGTGATTATTTTGGGTCATGTAACCCATTGCATTCACCTAGATGAAGCAATCGATGCAAAATTCTATCCTTTGCTTACTACTCCTGGCAAGTTTCGAACCATTGCACATAGGATTAACAGGCCAACGCTCTAACCAACTGACGTAACGTTCACCACTTTTAATCTTAACCGGCATAAAAAGTTAAACGACCGGTTCAAGCAATATGATCAATTATGCCTGATAGTGCATCTCCGTGCACATAGTATATAAAGTCTAAGTTAATTAAATAAAACACGAAGACCGTAACAAAAAACGACTTCACAGCTCAAAATAACATATTTATTGTTTCAGTTATTCTTAAATATAGAGTAAATATCTGACTTCTAATTCTCTGCTTCCCTTGTTTGTTTCATCTTGAGATTTCATCTTAATATCCCATAAAAAGCAATAAAAGTAGCTAAAATAACGTTGTTACATACGGAGAGTGTACCATCCAAAACTTGTTGGAGGAATTTTTCTCTGCAGTTGTTTACAATATCTACTCTACCTACTGAGATGTAGCTGAGATGTAGCTGAGAGGTCGGGAGTGTGACGTCGCGCAGAGGTCAAGTATATACTAATCGCATTACCGTCTAGCCAGTAACAATAATAAGGTGGTGTGGTCATCCTTTAGCGAAAGTTCCTTTGGGTCATGAGATAATACAGGATATGCATGAAGTCAGTTTTCATAAATAGATTTTAAAAGTAAAAGGTTTACGCTTCTTCTTCTTCTTCTTCTTCTTCTTCTTCTTCTTCTTCTTCTTATTATTATTATTATTATTATTATTATTATTATTATTATTGTCATTTTTATTGTCATTATTATTGTCATTATTATTAACGTATTTATAATGCGGTTACAATGGTAATTTCAATTGCTACAACAAACTTAAACATGCGAACAAGAATCACCGCTGAATTAATCAACTGTATTGCTTAACAGAACAATGATTAAATCTGTATAATGATTAATGACTAGAATAAATAATTACAAGAATAAATAATAATATTCGCAAATTGAAGGATGTGCAAATTGCAATGTCCATTATTTCAATGCCAATTATTGAATGGCTAATTCTTGTAAGGCTCATTAGATAGTCAGTTCTGATATTCTGATAGTAATACAGTCTTTCGTCATACTAGCCCTATACACCCCTGCATCGAATGCATGCGTCACTTTTTTGTCCGTCTCTATAGCTGTCGCATCCGTTGTCTCTGCTATGGTTAACCCCAGCCCAAGCGCTATATCATTAATGTTATATACATATTTCCATATAATGTGAAAAAGATTTCAAGAAATATGATATATAACAAATTAAATAAATCATATTCATGAACATCTGAGAAATAATTTAAGAAATTGTAACCTCTTTCAGTGAGAAAAAATTGTGATTAATTGTAGCATCAGCTTGTATTTATTATTAATGGCTATGTTAATAACAATCGCCAACAATGATACTAAATGTCTGTGCATAAGTCTACATGTGTTATATATAAAATAATAGCTTCCAATGATCATAGCATCAAGAATTAGCATTGAATGTCTCAGTGCTATTAAATCGCTGAAAACTACCATTTTTACAATTTCTCTGTTAATTACCTGAAGGCTAGTTCCAGAAGTAAAGTTATGTAGGCAAAATGCCTGATGTTTTGGAGTGAGAGCGTATTGAAGACTAAACCATACACTGTTTCATTGTGGCTCAATTTGGAAAAATACTAATTGAGTTTGAGAACATTTTGTGGCATGTAGGAAAATATTTAGAATTCAAATCTAAAATTAATGTATCTAATAACATTTTCTCTTTGTCTGCAATTCTCTATTACTCAATCTCATTACTTAAATTTTCTGGCATATTTTACTGATCATTAAAATAGGCATTGAATACCACTTTTTCCTTGGTGCTAGCTATGTTACATTTGTCTGAAAATATTATTCTCATATGTTTACATCTGTTTCTGGCTGAAAATCCTAGACAGAGCAACGCGAGATTTTATTGCATTAATCAAATACCATTCCATAATGAAATCCTTATCATGCAAGTGTAGGGAAGTATAGGAAAATACGCCCTGAAGTCAAAAGTAAATATTACATGGTCTGGATTTCTCTTGTGATGTTTAGATCCATTTTAAAATGAATTTAAATGATACACCTTTTATTGTAAAAAATCTCACACAACTACCCTGCCGATAAGCGTTCGTTTACGGTCGCCTATATTTTATATTGCTTTGCCTATAAGCTTAAGCTTTGACCATTGTTTCCAGAGTATTTTAATTGGAACTTTAAGAAACGCTAACTGACCAGATTAATATATGTGTTCATAAGAAAAAGAAATAATTCAGATTTGGAGAGGGTCAAACGTCTCTGCATCAGAGATGGTATGAACAGGGCACACAAATGTTTCGATATAATTTTTTAAAACATTTGTACACTGTTGTCATCCAAGTAATGCTATTTTTACCCTTTGTTCTATTCAGTTTGAAATTCGGGACATACTAAAGAAGAAGAATCTATTCTCTTAATATTATTTCGTTGAAATTTATTTGGAATGCATACTCAAAACAATTTTATGCTACGCTTGCGTTATTTGTTTACCATTCATCTTTGAATATTATTGTACAATTGCATAATGAGTAAGCAGTATGTATATGTATTAGCATTAAGTCGGTGTTTTTATTTTAAAAAATAAAAGTGTATTGATTTCGTGATGTATGATTTGTCTGCTACTCACATGTAACGCCTTTCGTCACTAGCAACAAAAGGCCAGCCATTGGAGCACTCACGTATAGGAACATCCATAACTCTAGAGAGCAATAAAATCACAGCAGAGTGGCATAAGAATTTTAAAAAATCACAGCAAAATACCAAGAGGAAGAATCATGTACAGGTGTGCCGACAACTCTAGTACAGTGGAATATGTTGACACATTTTGAGTCGACTTGCTATATTTATACCAATCTGAAACTGGTATACATTTGCTCAATAAGTCACTATTACTATCTTAATGTTTACGATTTAAACCAGATGTTGTGATAGCAATTGATGTACAGGTGTGGGATGGGCTGTGGGTCACCAGTTGACGCGTGAGGTCCCCTTTGTTGCTGAAATTTCTATGAATTGATTTGATGTGCAACAATATACTGTTTGTGTCCCATAGTGCATGTGTACGTTCAATACGTGTACCCATTGTTCCAATGTTTGAAAAACATTGCGACTAATGTTTTTTTAAAGGTACACGTGGGTTCAATATTTGACCTGTGTTGAACATTTTATTGAGCATTGGTCAAATGTTATTTTTCTTTCGCGGGGCGCGGTCATTTTGATTTCATTCTGTGCAGCGATGGCAAAGACATAAGACGTGCCGGTGTGGCTTGTTGGGCTAAGGCAGCTGTTTGTGATGTGCTGGTCAAAGCAGCCTTTTGAGATGTGTTGGGCTAAGTGCCTGTTGTATTAAATAAAATGTATATTGGCTACGGAAAAAGCCTCATGTAAATATGTGTTGATCGCTGGTTGGTAATTTACGGACGTGTATACGATTCACTGGGTGAGTTGACTTTATATTGGGTTAAGTTAATTTGATGTCGGGTTAACTTAATTTTATATCGAGTTAATTTAATTTAGGTATGTCATTTAGTAATGTATTTATTTTTTTAATATAAATATTAGTATTTTGTGAGGGAGTGTAATAGATTTGTTCGTGCAAGTAAATATCTGCTAGAAGCGGAGGAGAATCTAGCTATTTATAAACTGAGAAAATGGGTAGTTTTGGACATGTGTAAAACAAGGCTTGATAGAATTCAATTTTAAGTGAATATTTATGGTGTATATTTATTCCCACAGTTTTTTGCCCCGTGTTGATGAGTGTGGCTGGGAACAAGATTTGACCGATGTCGTCTATGTGATCTTGTGATGTCAGTCATCTGAGTTCGTCTGTGTGACCTCGTGATGTCGGTCATCTCTGTGACTTCATGAGGTCGGTTATCCGAGTTTGTCTGTGTGACCTCATGATGGCGGTCTTTTGAGTGGGACTGGGAACAAGATTCGATTGATATCGTTCGCCTGTGTGATCTTATGAATATCTCCATCTGGTGTGACATTACGGAATGTAATGGACGTCGCACATTTAAGCCATTTGCCGTCTGACCGTTGATAAAGTTACAGGTCACGTGTCCTGTTTGACGTCAATCATATGTACGGGAGTTTGGCAGGATCTTTTTGATGACGCCACCCGTCTGCATGTGACTTTCTTGATAACGTCACCCGTCTTCGTGTGACCTTTTTGATGACATTACACGTCTGCGTGTGACTTCTTCTGATGCCGTGACTAGTCTACTTGGGACTTGGTGATGACGTCATTGGCCTGTGCGGGACCTGCTTAACATCGTTCGTCTGTTGTGACCTAACCGAGGTCACTGTGGGTTGGATTATTTAGCTGGCACAAACAATTACTGTGAAAAATAATAAGGGGTTTTTGTGTTGGCATCTGAGTATCGGTATTTTTATTGTATTTTTTTATGTGTATAAAGTGTGAATAAATTTTTCATGTTTAAGGAGCTAGTATTTATTAGCATTGGAAACACTTAGTCCGGGACCTTTTCAGCTTGTTAGCAGACTGTTGTGTAGTTAAATAAATGGGGGCTCGTATTTACTTCACTACACCAGAAAAAGTAAATTAAACAAATTTTACTAAATCTATTATTAATTATAATATAGGGAGAACAAATACAAATCAAAATGTCAATTAATGTCAAACCTGTGATGACTTATTCGATTTTCACTATTGCAGTGTTATTGCCACTCTGATGATCTTTTGTCGACCTACTGCTGCTTGAATGGTTAGATACAATTGCTACTTTTTTAGGGGGACGATTCTATATCCTACCCTCAATTTTAAATATGACATCTCTGATTGTGATGTAACTCCATCCTCTCTCCAGCTTTTTTTTAGGGATACCAAATCATCCCTCCCATCCTGGGTAATACTCTAAATGTTCTGAGTGCACCTCCTTTTCCAAAGCGGGTATGAACCTGCATGTAACAAAACCCCGTCACCGAAGGTGTCTTGAAATGCTTTTATTAGACATTTTTGTGGTTTTAAAAGGAGACTTGAAAGACAAATCTTGAAAAACAACATTGAAAACAAATCCAAACCCAACGTATAGATATTGGCTCGTTTATACGGTCACTCCCATTATATATAGTGGTTTTGTTTGATTAGTGCTCAACATTCCATTCAATGACAAAGAAAGTTTGCATTTGCTCAAGGGATAAATGAAAAAAATAACCGAAGAATGAAGAAAGAGTACAAGAAGAGCAAGAAAGAAATTCCGACATGCACGGAACGCTTACACATATAACATAGAGTCAAAATTCCTTCAAACTGTAGGCGATCAAAATCACATGCTGTACAATAGACATGACACTTGGAAGCCCTCTGATGTTCTTCTGACGCCATGTAAACTTTGAGGACTTCCATGAATTTGTTTGGAAATTATTGGAAGTTCAGCTCGTGAAAGTTCCAAGAATTCCCATGGATCGTTTTGGCAGTTCTTCAGTCATGAGGTTGAACTTTTGCCATTTCAGCCAATGATTTGTCAAATTGTGGCCACATCGCAACGAAAATGTTATAAATAAGAATTTGTATGAAACGCATATACAGGGGCCTTGTGTTTGGTACCTCCTTTGGTACCTTTCCTTTCCTGGACCGAAAAGAGTGTGATGTCCTTTTTATGTATTGATTTACAACGCAATTTTTTAATTGGTATCATTAAGCTCGCATTCAAAATGGCAATGAACCAAAAGGCGCTCATACAAGACTGGTAAAAGCGTCCTCATATTTTCACAGACAATAACGAATAAGCCACCACTAGAACTAGAACTAGCGTTAAGCACAGACACTCTCTGTATACGGCTTAAATAAGTTGAATAGTGGCAGAAAGCCTGCAAATGGATATTCCGAATTCACAAATACAGAGGTCCATTATGCATGCGTCTCACCACATCGGGGATCGATTTACCTTACTTATTAAAATCTGAAATGCAACGCAGCCGAGGTTGCCTAGGGGATAAGAGAGAGATTCCATATTCGGGTAACATGTTTTGTATAATTTTAACTCAAGTGCATTAAGATTCTCTATTCAAATTTGGTAATACCTGTTTTTTTCACAGGTATTACCGCATTCTTATATGTATCTTTTTACTATTATTTATATGTTGCTACATCGTTAATAATTTGATATTTCATTACGTCAATTCATGGGCATATAATAGACCCATGTCTCATATGTGGTCACTTATCTACACTGTTACATCCCTCGCCCCTCTGCTTTTCTCTTCGCCAAGGTTTCTATCTTCCCTTCTCTATCAAACAAACTTTGAAATATTGTGAATATTCCTATTATTGCTATAGGGACTTTATTAAGAGCAAAAATGTAAAGCGTCTAATCGGGAGTCGAACGTCTTACTTTCGTATGGAAGCTCCGATGCTCTACCGATTGCGCCGTACAGGACGTGATACCATCTGCAAAATCAAATTTTTGTTGAAGTTAATGAGGGAATGAGATTCTATTCTCTTATAAACGAGTGGTTTTGAACCAGCACCGCATGATTGTACGAGGGCATATCATTGGATTAATACACCAATAGTGCACGAGTACACTTCTGAGTATAACAGTTGTCGCATCAGGGCATGGAACTACGCTTGTGAATGACTTTAAATTATCCTCCTTGAAAAGGAGGGATACAGATATCAGCTAGTCGGTCCGCCCGTCTGTCCGTCTGCCAAAAGTATTAGGTTTTGTCCAGCCGACTTCTCATGGAAGTGATTGTCATAGGATCCTGAAACCTTGCATGGTGAAATTAAATATAACGAAGGTGTGCAACGTGGCATGGTTGTCAAAATCGGCAATTGTCAAACAAGGTTGAATTTTTGCTTGAACTAAACCGTGAGACGATGTTTTGTCCGGCCGACTTCCCATATAGCTGATTTTATAGGAACCTTAAACCTTGCATAGTAAATATATATAATGAAAATGTGCAACGTGGCTTTATTGTCGAAATCGGGTAAAATTGACGTCGTGCGAAATTGTCAAAAATGGTAAAGTTTTGACTTAAACTTAGCCATGAGACGATGTTCTGTCCGGCCGACTTCTCATAGAAGGGATTGTCAAAGGCGTTAATTTTCACCTGTAACTTTTCAGGCATTTTACTTTTACTGCTTTATTTGGGATCCTAGCTTTCCTAAGCCAATGTCTACTTTATCAACCGTTTACGCTGAAACTGCAAGCAATGTGGCTGCCCGTTATGCCTGTTAGGCCAATATCAGCTCATATATATATATATATATATATATATATATATATATATATATATATATATATATATATATATATATATATATATATATATATATATATATATATATTTATATATATATATATATATATATATATATATATATATATATATATATATACATAGAGAGAGAGAGAGAGAGAGAGAGAGAGAGAGAGAGAGAGAGAGAGAGAGAGAGACAGTTATTGATATATATATGGACGTTTACGTACATAATATGTTAGTGGTTAGTTTGTGTTTTATTGTTGCCCTCTTTTTCTTGCATTTTGTATTTTCATGTTACATAAAAATGCTGACACAGCCATGAGTAATATACAAAACAATGAAGTTTATTTAAGCTTAATTTAGCAATGAAATTGATTTCTACGAATTATCAAGGGTTAGCTGACTCTAGCAAAAAAAAAGAAATTACTTCATTGGATCAAAACAAATAAAACTGAGAATTCGATTTCATAATGCTACAAGAAACACATAGTCTAGATAAAGATATAAAGAGTTAAGAAAAAACTGGACTGCTTTCCGAAAACATAAGCTCATTTTTTCTCATGGCTGTAGTAAAAGCAAAGGTGAATTAACTATTGCAATACACGATTCAAGCGAATTTGTGAGTACGGATTGTAGAATAGTCGTAGTTGACTTAACCATAAGGGAATTGGGCTTCTCTGCGTTTAACATTTATGCTCCGAATCTTGAATGCCAACAAGAGCAAGAGAAGTTGTATGGTCGTATCGGTAGCATGATCCCGGAAAGAGAGGAACATAAAATAATAATAGTGGGTGGCCTAAATATTATCTTAGATGGTAACTTAGACAGAAGCCCGATAAATACCAAGAGGTACAAAGGGGTTAAAAAATTAAAAAAATTAAGGAACTATACCGCATTATTGATTTGTGGTGGATAAAAAACCCTGGAGAAAAACGATTCACTAAGCATAGGGCAAAACTGTATGTTATACGGCTAGATTATTGGTTTACTTCTCGTGATATTAACTTAGAAGCATAGACATTATTTCTGGATATCATTCCGACCATAGAACTATTGTTTTATCTATGCAAATCCACAATTCAAAAGCAGAGCGAGGCCCGGGGTATTGGAAATTTAATACGAATCTGTTAAGCCATACAAAGTACGTGCAAAGTATAAGAGCTCTTGTCTTAAAAATGCAAACAAGAAGTAAGCTATTTAGATCCACATTATCAATGGGAATATATTAAATATGAAAGAAGAAAAGATAAACACAGATTCTAAACAAAAATCACATGCAAAGAGATTGCAGAAGCAAAATTTGATGAAAGCTTTGGAGACTTAAGAAGTGAGACTTCAAAAAAAGATATAAGGCAAAATGAGCAAGAGGAGATCTTTAGTGAAAATAAAGCAATCAACATGAACTTGGAACATATCGAAAGAACCAATTCAATGCGACGTTATGAATCAAAAGTATTTTTTTCAATTTAGAAAACGGATTACGAACATGAACACATAACAAGAGTCATTGACAAAAATGGAGAAGTAGAACAACCTGATAAAATATTAGAAACGAGTGCCCATTTTTGCAAAAGTTTGTATAAAAACATGAGGTCTTCAAAGCTTTTAATGAATATTTCTTTGAGCTCAAAAATATTCCCCAAAATACCTGCAACCGATATAAAAGTGCTTAACGCCTCGTTAACAAGACAATAGGTTTTATGTGTTATAAATAGCACAAAGAAAAACAAATCTTTCGGCACTGATCTCTCCCGGTACTCGCCTCATTTTTATACAGTTACGAGATAGGATATCTTAGTTTTGAACAAAGAAGAGGTATTATAAGACTTATTCCAATAAAGACAAAGCCTTAGTGAATCTGAAAAACTGGAGACCGATAAGTCTTCTTAAGGTTGACATGAAAATCTTAACTCAAAGTTTAGCTAGTAGATTACAGAAAGTTCTACTGAATTATTAGGAAAGAACAAAACGGGTTTATTAAAAATAGATTTATCGGTATTAATATAAGAACACTTATGGGATACCGATAATTGATCTTGAAAAGGCGTTTGATAAGTTACATTGGGACTTTTTAGGTAAATGTTTAGGGTATTTTAACTTTGGCGAAAACATACGCCTACACTAGTAATTACTTTGAAAAAGCAAATGGAGTAAGGCAAGGAGATCCTCTCTCAGAACTGTTATTTATAAAAGAGGTTGAAAATTGAGCAATTTAAGAGAAAATAAAAAGATTAAAGGTATCAAGGTAAAAAATTTTGAGAATATTGAAAAATAAGCCTTCTTGTTTTTGAGCGATACACTGTCTCTTAGGAGTGCCTTAAATGTCTTTATTATGTTTTACTATAATCTGATCTAAATGTTAACATTGAAAAGTCAGAAACATTGCAAATAGATAGGGCGCCAATCAGATTTCTTGAAAAGAAACCGTTTAGGTTTAAATGGGCCGAAGGTGTTGTCGTGTCATTGGGTTTGCGCTATTGACAAGATCACTTAGATAAGTCTCAGAGATGAGCTTTCAAAATTTAAACAAGCCTAGCGTAACTGGTCCAAAATGTATATGACATGAAATGGAAAAATAACGGTTATTAAGAATTTGGCCCTTTCAAAAATCCTTAATGTTTTGGGGTAAAAAGACACCTTTAATTCAAAAAGCAGTAATCATTCAAGACTATAAAGAGGGTGGGACACACCACCTCTACTTAAAAAGTTTTCTAGATGCTCAAAAACTTCTGTGGATTAAGCGACTAAAGGAATCACAAGACAGCTTTTCTTTCACATTTATGTCAAAATATCTTCCAAAGTTACCATTTAACACAATTTTATCTCTATCGATGCACCCTTCTTATTTGAATAAAGAAATGCCAAATTTTTGTTTTGAAATTCTCTATAATTGGTACGCAAATGAAAGAGATCCAGAAACAATATAGGATATTCTAGATGAATGCATTTGGTACAATGAATATACCCAGATAAATAGAAAAACCAATATATTTCGACGAATTCTTCAAATCAAATAGTATTAAAATAAGTGATCTTATTGATGCCAATAAAAAGTTTATAAACCCAAAAGCAGTCAAGGGATATGCAAATAAAATGGCAATCTTAATATATTGAAAGCAATCGGATTAATTGAAGCAATCACACATGAATGGAAGAGAATAATATTTACTCAAGCTTCAGGCATTATTGCTTTAAATCTGTCGTCTGAATTCATTTTGAAAACGAGAAATCAAAATTTCGACGTGGTAAAAACATCGGCTAAACAATTTTATTCATTCTTGGTAAAGCAATAAACAACCCCAAACTGCATTCAACGATGGCAAAAGGAATTTATATTGTTAGACAGTACAGAATGAACAGAACTCTTTTCAAAATCACATACACTCAGAAAAAATGCAAAACCAACCATGATAAACTACAAAATACTTCATAAACAGTATGCTGCAAGTAACTTAGTTTCGAAGCAATGAAATGTGCTTAAAGTCACATCTGTACACTCTAAAGACATTCAATTATTTTGGAAATTGTTGGAAAACTGGTCAAATCAAAATATCGCATGTAACAAAAATCTACAATTAACTAAGGGAATTAAATTGTTTGGGTGATCAAAAATGACAAAATAAAAAGTGAATTTCTGATAAATTTTATTATTGCAGAGTCTAAATTATATCCACAGAAACTACTTGAATAAAACAACACCCTTTTTTATTTTATTTTTATGATATTTGAAAAAAAGAATTAAAATTAGAAAAATGACGTTAGAGAACAGGAGTTTAAAATTAGAAGATCTTTTACGTCTTGAAAGAGCATTATAAAATAAAATATGTGCTAATGTTTTTCTTTTCTTTTACTAGAGATGCAAACAGTTTTTGGGCATCAGAGTAAATGGTTTGTAAAATATTTATTTAGATGAGTAAGAGATAATATATCTATGTGAGTTTTTTCTGTTGCTATTTGTTTTCTGTTTGCATATTATACATTTTTATTAAATAAAAAAATCCCACAATGATTGAAAAATGTCGCAAAAGCACACTGTCCAGTCGGAGTATACAATTCATAAACCATATGTATCTATGTGGGAGTAAAAACAATGGGGATGAAAAAAGAAACATGACAAATATGACAATTATTCGAAAATAACGAATTTGAAAAAGATAAAAAAACTAGAGCATATTGCCCAGGAAAATTATTTACCCCTATAAAACTAGTAAACGAGAGCAATTTTTCACTTTAAAGTAGATCTAATGTAGAGTTCTACCTATATATACCCGACGTGTTTCCTTTATTCTTCACATAATAGAGTCGAAAATGGATCACTAATTTTATCAAAGGCAATCACATGTCACATCCGACTAATGAAAATTAAACAAATTAATGAAATTAAATTGTAAACGTAGTAAGAATAAGGCATATTTTAGTAGTGCATTATTTGAGCAGATATTTTACCAAAAACTTCCTATATATTTTCTTTTAATTTCACAACCGACTGGTTAGTCAAATCAAATGAGAATTACGACAAAATGCTGAGTGGAAGACAAAAAATCCTTTATGTCACCAATGTCCTTTTTATGCCCAAATGGTTCATCAATAAAGTAAACTTAGCGCTAGGACAGTTGTTATGGGAAGGAAAATCACATAGATTTCAAAGGAATGTAATGATTCAAGATTTTAAAGATAGTGGTCTTGGCAATCTAGTCTACAGCTCTTTTTGGTGTGCACAAAAAGTGATGTGGGTAAAGTGTATCTTAGAAAATAAAAATACACTTAGTGTCGCTTTTCTAAAAGCTTATCTTAAAAATTTGACCTTATTGTATATACTTTCTTGCGATATTGACCAAAAAAGGGTGCATGATTATATCCCCACCTTCTGCCGTTAAATTCCTATATTTTTGTTTCTCAGTGAACAATCCCTCTTATGATAAAACTCGATTGGCACGACAGTGTATCTGGTTTAACAGAAATATAATTATAAATCGAAACAGCTCTTTTATAACGAAATGGCCCATAAATGAGTGATGTTCATAGCAGATCTGCTAAATGCAGAAGGTCAGTTAATGAATGCAATGGAGATTAAGCACAAATTTAGTTTAAATATGAATATTCTAGAAAAATGGGGATACTTAGTGTTATACCAAAGGAATGGAAGCAAAACATACAACAAAATTATAAGGTAGCCGATGACATAACATCACCCGATTCACAAAATGTAAAATTAAGAATAAATATTGCAAAAGGAGCATAATGAAATTGACCTCCAAAGAAATATGTTGGAAAATTATAAAACAATAGAGCCAAGCTGCATATGGAGATAAAAAAGAAATTGTTTTGCTTAATTCATTCCAGTGGAAAGAAATTTTGAAAGAAATTTCAAAATAATGTGTAAAAATTATGATTTAATAGTATTTAAATTTGACTCCTCTGTAGAACCCATCTGTAATCAATGAAAACAAAAGAAAAGATATTATTCACACAATTGACACGTGTAGTAAAATCCACACCTTCTGGACCTTGTTAGAAATTTGGATAAACAGTAACATAATTATGGAGGGTAAGAAATAAACATTTGTGGAAGGAAAAAAACTGCTTGGCTTATTGAAATAGCTATTTTCAACTGACTTCGTGCTTTCACAGGCAAGAATGTATATGCATAAATGTAATGTCTACAAAGAAGAAGTTTATTTTATAAGCCCTTTGATAGTGCTGAAAGATATGGTAATGATTGTAAAAATGACATATTCATTTCAACACGTAAATGTTAAACTCTTAGAAGAACTGTTTTATCTGTTGTAGTCCGACCTCCGTACGAGTGTACCTCTTTTCTTAAGTAATTCAGGTGCCGTTTCAGCATTTGGTTAAAAACATTTGTACCGATATTTATTTTCATCTGATTTACGATATTGCATTGTATATATACTGTGAGGTTTCAAGAGAATAGGAGAATCTCAACAATTTTGTTGAACATTTGTGATGTCCTGAAATTTCTTTCGTGAATATTTATATGCACTGGAAAATGAAAACATAAAAATGTAATTCTCCCGGAAATCAATAAACTTAAAATCAGGAAAAGTGAAAGTGGCCACAATACTAACCAAGGAAGCGAAATTTCAGGACTTCCCCAAACTGTTACAAATTTTGTGCGATTCTTTTGAACATACATATATTCAGTCCATGCATTCCATTAAAATCAAATTCTTGGTTAACTGTCCAGATATTTCCGCTTGATTTCACAGAATTTCATGGAATTTCTCGCACATTTTCAGACTAAATTCAATATTTTTGGCAGACATAGTCCTGGAAGTCCTTCCTGAAGTGAAGTGAGAACTTCTTGAAAGTTCAGTTACTTTCAATTGAATTTCTTGGAAGAGGCGCGGAAATTTAGCAAAAATAAATGAACTTTCCGATCTTTCGTAGTGCTTGCTGAATTTTTAAGATCCTGAGGGTTTTAACGTGTTCTAGGAGAGAAAAGATTATTGGCATACTTACATATTGCCCTTGTTTTGCATGATGAAGTTATTCTCCGCCTCTGTTTGAATACTCAACAAATCAACACCTCAACCAATGTCTTTGCATTTTTTGGCGTGCACCAGCCCCATCAACTCATTATCATGTGGAAAATAAGAGCAGAAATTGTCACGCAAAATCCATCTGCCATCTGAACATAAATCAAAACGAACTGAACATCATACATTATCAAGTAGCCTTTGAATAGTTACTCAGAATTATTGTAGAAGACGTGAAAGGTGGTGGTAATTCATCTCGAGACGAAAAATTACTTGGTGGCACGGGTAACGTTTACAGCGAATTCTAATAATTCTATTTTATTTTTCCTGTAATATGTAAGAAATCTGCGGTGCATTGGTAGGCTTAATAGCCAGAACTCGGTACATTATTGTAAAAATGTCGTATTTCAACAATTTGAATTGATTTCTTGTTGTACACAAGGAGATATATAGAACTAATGCTTCCAAACACTTTATTAAATGCATTGCTTGGGTAAGGTTTTTATCCTTTTCTTAAAATTGATGGTTGAAAGCCTCAGTCGGCTTTCATTTTTAATCCATGACACGTGATCTAGCCCAACGCAGTGGCTTATCTAAGACAATTGGAGCGAAAGTTAATCTTCCACCCGGAACTGAAATCGAACTCGAGACTTGGGGACTACAAGACCAACGCTCTAACGAACTGAGCTAACCGACATTTTTATCTTCGTTTTATGATGCATATGAAACAACATTATTAACAACAAGGTCCAACATAAAAATCCTCCACCACAATTAAAATGATCTGTAATAAATAATTATAAAAATTTTTTACACGGCTGATCAAGAAACAATACAGGATATTCTAGATGAATGCATTTGGTATAATAAATACATCCAGATAAAAAAAATAATATATTTCGATGAACTCTTCAAATCAAACAGTATTAAAATAAATAATCCTACTGATGCCAATGGATAATTTATAAACCCCAAAGCAACCAAGGAATGTGCAAATAAATATAGCAATCTTAATATATTAAAAGCGATCGGATTAATTGAAGCAATCCCACATGAATGGAAGAGAATAATATTAACCCAAGCTTCCCGCAATACTGCTTTAAATCTGTCGTCTGAATTGATTTTAAGAACGAAAAACCAAAATTTCGATGTGGTAAGAACATCGGCTAAACCATTTTATTAATTCTTGGTAAAACAATATAAAACAACCCCAAACTGCATTAACGATGGCAAAAGGAATTTGTATTTTTAGACACTATAAAATGGACAGAACTCTTTTCAAAATCACATACACTCACAAAAAATGTAAAACCAACCATGATAAACTACAAAATATTCCATAAACAATATGCTGCAAGTAACATAGTTTCGAAGTTTGACCCCTCAGTAACTGTAATATGCCTAAACTGCAAAGTGTTTGCGCTGTAAGTCACATCTGTACACTCTAAAGACATTCAATTATTTTGGAAATTGTTGGAAAACTGGTCAAATCAAAATATCGCATGTAGCAAAAATCTACAATTAACTAAGGGAATTAAACTGTTTGAGTGATCAAAAATGACAAAATAAAAAGTTAATTTCTGATAAATTTTATATTATTGCAGAGTCGAATTTATATCACAGAATCTACTTGAATAAAACAACACCCTCTTTTATTTTATTTTTATGATATTTGAAAAAAGAATTAATAGTAGAAAAAAGGACATTAGAGAACAGGAGTTTAAAATTAGAACGTCTTTTACGTCTTGAAAGAACATTATAAAGTGAAATATGTGCTAAAATGTTTTTCTTTTAATAGAAATGCATACTTTTTTAGGGCATCAGAGTAAATGGTTTGTAAAATATTAATTTAGATTAGTAAGAGATAATATATATATATATATGTGAGATTTTTCTGTTGTTTTCTGTTTGTATATTGTACATTTTTGTTAAATAAAAAATCTCACAATGCTGAAAAAATGTCGCAAAAGAAGACTGACCAGTCGGAGTACACAATTCATAAGCTCTATGTATCTATACGGGAGTAACAAAATGGGGATGAAAAAAAAAAATATGACAAATATGGCAATTATTCGAAAATGACGAATTTAAAAAAAAAAAGAAACTAGAGCACATTGCCCAGAAAAATAATTTAGAGCCAAGAAACTAGAGCAATTTTTCACTGTAAAGTAGATCTAAAGTAATGTTCTGTTTTACCTATATATACCCGAAATGTTTCCTTTACTCTTCGCAGTATAGAGTCAAAAATGGATCACTGGTTTTATCAAAAGCAATCACATGTCACATCCGACTAATGAAAATTAAACAAATTAATAAAATTAAACTGTACACTTTCTGAGAATAAGACATGTTTCAGTAACGCATTATTTGAGCAGATATTCTACCAAAAACTTCCTATATATTTTTTTTTAATTTCACAACCGACTGGTAATTCAAATCAAATGAGAATTACGACAAAATGCTGAGTGGAAGAAAAAAATCCTTTATGTCACCAATGTCCTTTTTATGCTCAAATGGTTCATCAATGAAGTAAACTTAGCGCTAGGACAGTTGTTATGGGAAGGAAAATCACATAGATTTCAAAGGAATGTAATGATTTAAGATTTTAAAGATTGTGGTCTTAGCAATCTAGTCTACAGCTCTTTTGGTGTGCACAAAAAGTGGTGTGGGTAAAGCGTATCTTAAAAAATGAAAATACACTTAGTGTTGCTCTTCTAAAAGCCTATCTTCCAAATTTGACCTTATCGTATATGCTTTCTTGCGATATTTACCCAG
Organism: Protula sp. h YS-2021; assembly: GCA_949752745.1. Classification (NCBI taxonomy): domain Eukaryota; kingdom Metazoa; phylum Annelida; class Polychaeta; order Sabellida; family Serpulidae; genus Protula; species Protula sp. h YS-2021. The sequence continues at coordinate 65,424,092 of OX457031.1, read as the reverse complement.
AAAGGGTGCCTGATTATATCCCCGCCTTCTACCGTGAAATGCTATATTTTTGGTTCTCAGTGAACAACCCCTCTTGTGATAAAACTCGATTGGCACGACAGTGTATCTGGTTTAACAGGAATATAATAATAAATCGAGAACAGCTCTTTTATAGCGAAATGGTCCATAAATGAGTGATGTTCATAGCAGATCTGTTAAATGCAGAAGGTCAGTTTATGAATGCAATGGAGATTAAGCGCAAATTTAGTTTAAATATGAATATTCTGGAAAAAAATGGGGATACTTAGTACTATACCAAAAGAATGGAAGCAAAACATACAACAAAATTATAAGGTAGCCCATGACATAACGTCACCTGATTCCCAAAATGTAAAATTAAGAACAAATGTTGCAAAAAGAGCATAATGAAATTGACCTCCAAAGAAATATGTTGGATAATTATAAAAAAAATAAATAAAGCCAAGCTGCATAAGGAGATAAAAAAGAAAACATTTTGCTTAATTCATTCCAGTGGAAAGAAACGTTTACAAAAACAAGATATTTAACAAAAAAATGATACAGATTCCATGATTAATTTCAAAATAATGAGTAAAAATTATGATTTAATCTTATTTAAATTTGACTCCTCTGTACAACCCATCTGTCATAAATGAAAACAAAAGAAAAGATATTATTCACACCATTGACACGTGTAGCAAAAATCCACACCTTCTGGTCCTTGTTAGAAACTTGGATAAACAGTAACATAATTATAGAGGGTAAGAAATAAACATTTGTGGAAGAAAAAAACTGCTTGGCTTATTGTAAGAAGATGTTGCGAAGAAATAGCTATTTTCAACTGACTTCGTGCTTTTACAGGCAAGAATGTATATGTATAAATGCAATGTCTACAAAGAAGTTTATTTTATAAGCTCTTTGACTGTGCTGAAAAACATGACAATGATTGAAAAACTGACATATTCATTTCAACACGTAAACTTTAAACTTTTAGAAGAACTGTTTTATTTGTTGTAGTCAGACCTTCGTACGAGTGTACCGCTTTTCTTAAGTAATTCAGGTGCATTTTCAGCATGTGGTTAAAAACATTTGTGCCGATATTTATTTTCATTTGATTTACGATATTGCATTGTATATATACTGTGAGGTTTCAAGAGAATATTAGAATCTCAGCGATTTTGTTGAATATTTGTGACGTCCGGAAATTTCTTTTGTGAATATATAGACACAGGAAAATGAAAACATAAAAATGTAACTCTCCCGGAAATCAATAAATTTAAAATCAGGAAACGTGAAAGTGGCCATAATACTAACCAAGGAAGCGAAATTTCAGGACTTCCCCAAACTGCTACAAATCTAGTGAGATTCTTTTAAACATACATATATTCAGTCCATGCATTCCATTAAAATCAAATTCTTTGTTAACAGTCCAGATATTTCCGCTTGATTTCACAGAATTTCATGGAATTTCTCGCACATTTTCAGATTAAATTCAATATTTTTGACAAACATAGTCCTGGAAGTCCTTCCGAAGTTAAGTGAGAACTTCTTGGAAGTTCAGCTAATTTCAATTGAACTTCTTGGAAGGGGCGTGGAAATGTAGTAAAAATAAATGAGCTTTTTGGTATTTCGTAGTTCTTGCCGCATTTTTGACATTCTCAGGGGTTTAACGTGTTTTAGGAGAGCAGGATTTTTAACATAGCTACATATTGTCCTTGTTTTGCATGATGAAGTTATTCTCCGGTTCCGTTTGAATAATCAACAAATCAACCCCTGAACCCCTGTCTTTGCATTTTCGGCGTGCACCAGCCCCATCAACTCTGTCATTATGTTGGAAAATAGGGGCAGAAATTGTCACGCAAAATCCATCTGCCATCTGAACAGAAACCAAAACGAACTGAACATCATACATTATCAAGTAGCTTTGAATAGTTATTTAGAATTATTGTAGAAGACGTGAAAGATGAAAGGCGTGAAAGATGATTCATATCGAGACAAAAAAAATTGCTTGGTGGCACGGGTAATATTTACAGCGAATTCTAATAATTCTCTTCTAATTTTTCGGTAATATGTAGGAAATCTACCTTGTGCGTTGGTAGGCCTAAGAGCTAGGACTCGGTACATTATTGTAAAAATGTCGTATTTCTACAATTTGAATTGATGTCTTGTTGTACGCAGGAAAATATACATAGAACTAATTTTTCCAAACACTTTATTAAATGCATTGCGCGAGTAAGGCTTTTATACTTTTCTTAAAATTGATGGTTGAAAGCCTCAGTCGGCGTTCATTTTGAATTTCATGACACGTGATCTAGCCCACCGCATTCGCTTAGCTAAGGCAATTGGAGCGACAATTAATCTCCTACTAACCACCCCGAGCTGGAATCGAACTCGAGACCTGGGGATTACAAGACCAACGCTCTAACCAACTGAGCTAACCGACAGTTTTGTCTTCGTTTTATGATGCATATGAAACAACATTATTAACAACAAGGTCAAACACAAAAGTCCTCCACCATAATTAAAATGATCTGTAATAAATAATTATGTATAATTTGCACACAGCTGATCTCTTTTAACTATCACAAGGTTGCCATTTTTAATTAATAACAGTAAAAAGCGAAATACCGACGAGATGTTAATCATTGCATAAAAAATGTTATGCTTAAATTTTAGTATCAAATAATGTATTTCATTCTTGCAAGTTGTCAAAGGCAATTCTAAAACACCCACCTTCTCTTTATGATTTCAACGGTTTGCATAAAGTAATAATAGTTGGAGTAAAATGTAGAAAAATTATATCCATTGCGATTGTTGTGACCTTCTTGAACTGAACCTTTGACATATTTAAAAGCACGTTTGAGATAAAGCATTAAACACGACTGTTTTAGCCTTGCGCAAAGAAGTATTTACCTTTCGAATTTGTTAAAAAAAAAAGAAAAATAAACTACAAAGCAGTAGTCTACACAATGTGAATACAATGTGTTATTCCTGTGCTTTCAAAATTTGCTTGTGAAGTAGAATAGTAAATAAATTAGGTAGAACACAGGACTTTTTTAAAATTAAAAAGCAATGATTATTTTTAAAACAAATACCTTATAGATCGATTTGTTAACCTGCAATATTTATTAAAAGTATATATTTATAATCTGACGTGCATTTCTGAGCATATTTTATGCTGATTGAACGAGGTTTTGATACATATTAAATGTAGTTATATGGTAAGTATTCAATTAAAAAGTCTTTTTAGTGTTCCATTTTTATACATCGATACTAACCCAGCAGTATGACTAGTGTCATTCAGGTTATATAGGCATGTTTTCATCCTCCATCATATAAGTAACATTTTTATTGTTATAAAACAGTGTGATAAATAATCATCACTTATAAATAAATGCCAATTCTTTTTCTTAATTTTAATTTCAAATTATTCACAAAAAATACAATCAAATCATCCCATCATAACCGATTTTACAATGGCAGATATTTTACCGATATGCTACAAAATCCATTACAAATGACAGCGTAACCTAACGGTGACATAAATGGCACACTTTTTGAATGGCGCAAAAGACACGAAGTCACAGCACATACGGCCACATAGACACGACATATAATAATCACGGCTACTCATGGCTAGCATGTAAGACAACAGCGCGGAGAACGATTGTTCAAGAGTTGGAGAAACTCTTAATGCAGGAACGGCATTGCTAACACTGGTGAGTAATGATCCCGGTAACACTAGTGCGGAACACAGTTAGATCACATTGACGCGGGCGTAGATCACATAACCACTGGCGCAACACACAGCACGATAACAGTAACACTAGAGCGGTATGCAGCACGATCACGTAACGCTAGCACGGAACACAGCATGATCACGGTAACGAGCGCAAAACAAAACACGATCGCGTGACAAAAGCACGGAACAAAGCACGATTAAGTAGCGCATACAACTCATGAACAGGAAATCTACGAAGAAACTGTTAAAACAATACGCACTCATAAATCTCTAGCTTTCTAAATTTTACTAAGTTTCTTTATCTATTTATTTATTTGTTTACTTGTTATTTATTTATTCATTTATTTTGATTTGCACGTCTTTCTAACGTTTAATTACATATTTCGACACACGAAACAAATTCTATTTCGCAGACGTCACTTATTCCATCTAGCTTACATAGTAATAAATCGTGCTAAATACAATTATTTGTTAAGAACATTAACTCCCCCAGAGAGTAAATTCCATTTCCTTTAATTCAATACCACAAGAATGTAATTTCCTTATCTAACACACCAAAACAATTCCGTTTCCTTTATCGCACATACCAAAAGAATTCCATTCCTTTTATCTCAACACCAAGAGAATTTCCAACCTAAACGATTTTTAAATATTCATTTTGGAGCCTCTGTTACTCCGACCACTTGATCAAGACTGATTAAAAATCAGACCTAAGGCGGCTTATAAAACATTAGCCAGAAAATCTACCGCGAAACCCTTATTCAACAAATATCGTGACTGAAGCTTGTTTATTATGATTACCAATGTTCAATGCTGTCAAATTTTGGCTTACAACAAAGAACACATGATTGTCAAACACTACGTCAACAATCACCAGTGCACAAGCACTACACGTGCACTACACCAACGAAACATTTATTGGACATGGCAACTATGGCGGCGAAATCGAATTCATAAAAGTAATAATCTTCAAAACTTGTTTCACCTTGTAGTTATATGAGAATCATGTGCAAGTACACGGCTTTACCTAAATATTCGCAATTGCGAACAATTGTACAATTCTAGAGTATCAGGAATAAAAAAGAAAATAATGGCAAATGGGTGACACTTTTTTTTCGTTAGAAGGTGCAAAGTGTTCATTACTCTTAACATACTGCATTAATTTCATTTTGCAATTTGTCCTTTTTTATTTTACTATCTATCTTTTACATTATTTTACTGTGTAATTCATGTTTTTGTCTTTATTCTGGATTGCTTTTACTATTTTGTACTAATTCAAGTTGTATGACTAAGTTTTGTGCATGATTAAATTTTCTATGACCTTGGATGTATCTAAAAATAATAGTTAAAATTTCCATGCAAAAAAGGAAACAAACTGTTATAACCGTTACAAATTATTATGTAGCTTTATATAGTTATATATAGTTACAAAGAAGGCGTTTAAATGACAAGTGATGACAACTCTGGCTGCAGAATATCGTTCATTAGAGTAGGTAGTAGTTGTTGCAACACTTGATATTTCTCTCACGGGTAAATTGTAAGAAATAGGTGGTGCATTGAACTCGAATAGAGCCCGAAGTTTATCGTTGCTAAAATTGTCACATTTTAAGAACACAAATCACTTTTAAAGACTGCTTTTGATACACATGAGAACATGTTGAACTAATGATACCAACCGCTTCGTAAAATGCATAACGTTGCCATAAAGTTGGTAGTGTTATTATCCTTGTTTTGCGAGTGTTAAGTGAAACACAATAACAGCTTTTGTCTAAAACCAACGATCATAAACGTCTTACACCACAATAAATCGATACCGAATAAGTAATTGCATGTTATTTGGACAGGACTGATCTTTTGAAGTAAAAGTAACTTTGCAAGAAGCCTTTAGATTTCGACGAGACATCATCATTATCTTGAAAACATTTATATTTTCATTTTAGTGTTAAATAGTGTTTTAGTTGGTTTTGCTTCAAAAGGTTATTCTATTAAAAATTGAAACAATAACCTTCAATGGTTGATATGAAATAACAATAGCTAAAATATTGTTAGAGAGGGTGTTTTTCTCCTATTCAATTTCAATAGTTGCTTGTTATTTGAATTATTTCGCTTTCTTCTTTGATGGTTTTGCGTACATACTCTCCAGGTCAACATCCGTGGGCTCTCTGTTGTCTGTTGCTTCTGTTGTGTCTCTCCCGTCTCCTCTGCTCCTCTCCTTTTCTTGTACATCATTGATGCCAGCTACATAATCAGGCGCAGGAACAGTATCGTTTCCTGTCCCTGCCTTAGGACGTCCATCGGCCGCTGCCATGGCTGCTTCTCGTGAAGCTGAGGTTGACGGTGTGTTGGAATTATATGCATCGTTATTCCATGCCTCATCTTTCAAGTTCTCTCTGGATTTCTTTTTTGGTTTTGCTCTCTTTTTCCTGTACAATAACACATCTTTATGATCACCTTTGCAATGCTATAATGTATGTTTAGCTTACGCTGCATTACAAAGTACGATTTATTACAGACGAGATAAGAAGAGTCTTTATCCTTAATGCTTTTTTCTGGACATAAATTTGAAATACGTAGGCAAAGCCATTTTACGCTGCACCTGCGGTGTCGTTTTAAGTAAGCCATTCAAGATGGTGTTTTTTTTTCTTTTAAAATAAACAAATATTGACGTATGATTTGGCTGTTACTCACGCGTCGCGCAGGTCACTGATCAGCATGATCATCGTCACTATTAACAACAGACCAGCTAGTGGAGCAGCCGCGTACAGGAGTATCCATAACACTAAATAGCAGTCAAAATCACAACAGAGTAGTATAACAGTGAAAAATAATTTCAAAGTGGTGAGTGGAACAGTCATGTACAGGAGTTCCCAAAACTCGAGTACAGTAGCATCCATAACTCTAAACAGCAGTAAAAATCCCAGCAGCGCAGCATAGCAATAAAACTCACAAAGGGATGCATAACCGTAAATAATCATAGTAGGGTGGCGGTTACATAACCGTCAATATCATAGTATGGTGGCGAGGAGAGTTGTCCTGTACAGAAGCATCCACAACTGGAGTACAATAAAACCCTAAGTCTAAACAGCACTTAAATCACAATAGAGCCATAGCAGTAAACAGTACAATAGAGCAACATAACAGTAAAAATCAGAGTGGAATGGCATAACGGAGTGACGAGGGAAGTACACACTCAAAGAAGCACCCGAAACGCTAAAGAGCTGAAACCATTACACCAGAGTTACAAGTCGAGGGTACACATTCCCAGGGGTAATATAACTCTAAATGAAAATAAAATCAATAACAGAGTGTCGACAGAAGCACTCACAAGTATCAGAAACATTAGAATAGTTCAAATATTGAGTGATCTTCCTTAAACTGACTTGGTAAGTTTTAAATAAACTGAACACATGCCAAAGAACCACCACGTATATATGCTCCAGTGAATCGTTTCGCCTGAATTTTATATTTTTATTACTTTTTTCTACTTTTTCAGAAAATTATATTGACGTTTGTCAAGCTATTTTCAATAGTGAGATCACTGGATTTACTTATTATGACAGCTTCACTATAACGTACCTGAAATGTCATCCTCTTTTTCTTCATCTGAAACGTGAAACTCTTTTCAGATTAAAAGTACTAATTATGACTAATAACTTAACTAACTCAAACGATAAACTCGAAAAATTATCTACATGCTTCATTCTTAGTCTTTTGACAAACAACCGAGATTGCTCACTTTGTTTAGGTACAACTTTTTCTCTATATAGTTTAAATAAATACAGATGTACAGACTTGATTTAGAGGATAGCTCTTCATGACAACGTTTGCCGGTATACCCCTCAAAACATGTGCAGTTATAACTGCCATTTGTGTTAGTGCAGTTACCATGCAGACAGTTGTTGTCTATGCTCTCTACGCTGCATTCATCAATATCTGTTGGTTAAAGGTAGAGTTTCTCTGAGAATTGAATAGAATACATACGCAAACATCAAATGATGTTATTGAGGATGTGGTTATTACAATTAAACAATTGGTCTTGACGCAAAAATGTTGCTAGGAAGAAACCGATATCCATTACTTGCTAATGTGTAACATAAAGTAATAAATAGAATATATTGTTTTACATAACAATCACAATTTGAAAATTACCTGTTTCGCAACTAGTACCAGTGAATCCTCTAAGGCATTGACAGGTAAATGTTCCAAGTCCGTCAAGACATGTTGCGTCATTCAAACACGGATCTTCCAAGCAATAGTCAATGTCTTTGTAAAACAAACGAAAATCTCAGACGCAACCACAAAATTAAAGCAAAGCGATATAACATCTTAAGAGATGGAGTGGTTTGCAGAGAATTCTCCTGGATCACCCGTTGATGTTGATCCATAAGATTACAATGGCAAATATGAGTCGCTCGATATATAAATAATCATTTTTAAAGATATTGTCTTACCAGTTTCACAATGTTCACCGGTGTAACCAGTATTACACTGACACATAAAAGAGTTTGCTCCATCGGAACATTCACCACGCTCATTGCATGCGTTTGACAGACACTCATTTATATCTAAATAATTTATATATTTAAAGTAGCAGTGTCAGAACACATTATGCAGTGATATATTATAAGTCTTAAAGGTCCGCTTAAATGATAATATCCATTAAAAGAATTCAATGATCAAAAACAATTTTACAGAAAATTATAAGCTAATGAACTAATATCGAATATAAAAAATTACATAGAATAATGCATCTTGAATGTGAAATTATCGTGTTCAAGGAAGCGAGGTAATAAATTGTAAATATGATCACTATTTTTCTTAATTCTACTATTTATTTCAGTTGTAATTTTCTTGCATATCATGTTGCAATGCTACATTTCAGTCGAAAATGGTATAGGTGGAATCATTTAAAGTCATAATAAGTACAAGAACACTTTATGATATATGATAAATGATGTTCCGTCACGACCTGTTTCGCAGTGTTCTCCAGTGTAGCCACTTTCGCACTGACAGGTAAAAGAATTATGACCATCAATGCACTCTCCTCGCTCATTACAAGCGTCTTGTTGGCAATCATCAATGCCTACAGTTTTAACGCAAACGCGATAAAAAGTAAACTTCCCAGATAGTTTTCTGCTTGATTACAACAACGCATTCTACTTCAAATAATAATGTTGGAGAATATGCTTGTTTTTCGTATCTCGTTTATATCATAACAGTAATGATAAAACGTTTGTAAATTTTCAAAAAAAAAAATATGGAGTATCAATAAAGCAACTCAATTTGCATACTATTTTGGCATCTTCTTCCTGTGTATCCACTTTCACAAATGCAAGTGTACTCTCCACTTGCACATTTGCCTGAGCATGTGCCATTTACGCATGGCGAGGATAAGCATGGATCTAAGATAAAATTTTATATTTTTGACTTACCGTTGAAGGTATCCAAACATTAGATTCATTGGATGATATCCGTCATTTATTCTTAAACTATAAATTTAACCGTAAGGAATTGGATTAATCCCACACTCCGACAACCTGTACTACTGACAACTCGAGCCTCAAAGGCCAAGGAAAGGTTGTTAGAGTGTGATTTTATTTTATCGATTTGTACACATATAGCCTTTCTAGTGCTCTGTGCGATCGATTCTATGTGATATTTTAAATTACGTTATCTAAAGAATCTCAAATACACACTTTCAGTAGCGTGTAGTGTGATATTTCAAATACTAGAAGATCGGGAATACAGTTGTGTGTTCGTTTTCGTTACAGAAACTGCAGAAAATGCTGTTGTTTTCTATTTACAGGGATTATCAACCATGAAATACATTTACTACCTTTACTTCTTACCTTTCCTCTTGCAAATTGAAGGGTGCCTGTTGGCGCTGTTGCAATGTGCGTTTCTCCATTGTCCGTTATTAAACAGTCTTCCACATTTGTGATTTCTCTCATCAGGTTTATTAGGTTGCCAGTTCTGATATGAATATCGTCTACCGTCATACCAGTGCCATCTATCTCTGCAGCGAATGCACGAGTCACTTTCTTTTCTGTCTCTGCAGCTGTCGCATCCTTTGTTCGTGATAAGGCCCATCCATGCCCCAGCACTATAATATTAACACTTATGCTTATTTTCAGCCTCTATTTAAAATATATTTTATATTTAGTTTATAATTTCCATGAATATGAATAATTGTGCTCTTTTTTGGGCATTGTGTATATAATATATTATATTGATTATGTTATAAAATCTTTCATTTTTGTTTACTATATAGTTTCATAACGTTTAAACACGCTAAGAATTACGGAGACCTACTTTTGGTCTCCTTAAGTTTTTGGTCTCCCTAATACTGTGGATTTTAGCAAAATGGTCGCCGTCCCCGTATTACTAGAATTACAATATATATATATATATATATATATATATATATATATATATATATATATATATATATATATATATATATATATATATATATATATATATATATATATATATATCTAAAACCAGTCATAGGGAGACCATACCTTATATATAGCACTTAGGGAGACCATTTGTATATTTTCTAACTTTGAGTTTAGAAAGACAAAAATTACCAAAAAATGTTCCTTTACGTTGTAAATAATGTGTGTGATTTTTTCTTCTTCTCATGTTAAGTAGCAAAAAATAAACAAAAAAGTTTGTCTACGAATTTTTTCTATATTTTCCATGGCATTTTAGGCGACCTGGCTGAAACCACGGAATTTCCCGGGTCTCTGTAGGCGTGTGGTTTAATGCTCTGTATATTTGATCTCCCAAAGTAGCATATTTTGCTACTAGTTTGGTGTTTCAAAGATTTATTTCAAACCTGTTTTCATGAACTGTCCCGACTGCTATCCTACGAAGCTGAAGTCGGATGTTACATTCCGTTGAATTTCGAGAGCGATGAAAAGTTTGACGCCATTTGATGCATTATGTTGCCAAGCACAGACACACAAACATACACAGAAACATACTCTTTATGCACACGTTCATAGATGCACGAATGCATGCATACAAATATACAGAACGTATAAAACAATGTGATTCCAGCCGCCCTTGCGGGAAACATAATCTGCTTTACTTGTAATTTATAACCTTTTATAGAGTAATGAGTACAAGACAAGGTTGAGATAATCTTTCTATCTTAATTTCCCCAGTTCTATTAGCTTAGCGGGAATACTATTCCAAATGTAAATATTTAAAGAAATGGTAAAACGTATAAAAAGTATATAATATGACATAACAGTTTCTAGCCAATAAAAGACTGGCATTTTTACCACCAGCTGATAGGTCACAGGAGTCACGGGGTATCATGAAAAATTATTATGTGTTTGATCGATGGATTTATTTTGTTCTACTTTGTTTGGGTATAGATAAAGAGCATTTAGTTCTGTTCTTAGATACAACTCTAGTTGTTTCATAGTTGAAGTGCTTTTTTTCAAAATATGACAAAATAAACAATTTTTCGTTCAAAATTATACTTAAAAGTAACCTGTTACATATCTGTCGGAGCCTCTAATCCGTAATGTGTATGCTTAAGTTGTTTCAGAAAGAGCATAAGAAAAGCGATAACTTTTCCTTAAGCGAGAGATCCGCTGCCACTGATTCGAATCAAGTGGTGCAGATAAATGACAATGAGTGTTTTGACAAAAAGGCTTATTAATCCATATTGTGTTCAGTTTCATAATTTTTTTATTTTAATCCCTATATGGTTTACGATATGTTGTTTTAGATTAGTGTTTCAAATTTAAGTTATTTATATACTGCTCCAAATGCCTTTTTCCCGAACCGCCTCAAAAGAAGATACTAGAAGATAACTATCTTCTTCAGAATAATAAAGCAGTTGTTTTGAGGTTCCTTTGACCTGAGTATTTATATAAAGTTTCCCTGAACAGAAGCTCTGCCACTCTAAGGTAACGCTAAGGTAGTATATTCATTTATTAATCATCTCTTCAAAATGATTTACTTTTGAAATTCCAAGAAGCTCTCGGAAGCTCTTCTGAAGTGAAGTCGGGAGTTCCAACAATCAAAATAAAAATACTTAATATTTTCCAGATACGGCTTCCTCTTTTGCATACAGTCCATTAAAATCTTTACCAATTTTTTCCGATTTATCAAATTCTACGTGAACAATCCGAATATTTCCTCTTCATTTCGATAGAAGTTCCCAGAATTTCTTGAATTTTTTGAAATTTTTTGACTTAATCAGATGTTTTGGAAGACATTTCCTAGTTTTGGAAGTGATCGAAAGTTCTTCGGAAGTGAAGTGAGAACTTGTGGGAATTTCCAAGAATTTCCATTCAACTTGTTGGAAGTTTCAGAAATTTCAACTGAACTTCTTGTGAAGGCCATGGAGACATCATAGAAATGACCAATGCGCTCTTTTGTAGTTGTCGGTGCATTTTCGAGATTCTAAGGGTTTTAACGTGTTCTAGGAGTGAAAAGATTATTGGTATACTTACATATTGCCCTTGTTGTCTATGATGAAGGTATTTTCCTCCTCTGTTTGAATACTCAACAAATCAACCCCTGAGCCCAGGTCTGTGCATTTTCCGCGTGCGCCAGTTGCGTTAACTTTGTCATTTTCATGTGGAAAATAATAGCAAAAATTGCCATGTAAAATCCATCGGCCATCTGAATAGAAATCAAAATGAACTAAACGTTATACTTTTCCTGCAGCTTTGAATAGTTACATCGAATAACTATAAATGCCGTGACAGGTGATGCTGGTTCATCTCGAGGCAAAATACTTAAAATATTGCTTGGTATCATGAGTAATATTTCTCTCAATCTGTGATAATTTTCTTCTATTTTTGCCTGTAATATGTAAGAAATCTGTGATGTATCGGATTAATAGCCCAATATAAGCAGGGGTCGGTTCATTGTTGCAAAAATTTGTATTTTAAAAATTGAAATTGATTTTGAAGAATTCTTGTAAAATATATTGTCCTAATAACCCTTTTTACACAAATGCCATATAGATATATTTGTTAAACTGCAATATCTATTGAAATACATATTTTTAAATCTACAGATTTTGGTGAGTATATTTCATGTTGATTGAACGTGGTTTTAAATATAGTAATTTGCCATTTAAAAGCTTCTTACTGTGCCGTATTTCTAAAGCGATGTTAAGCAAGCAGTATGACTGGTGTCATTGAGATTACAGAAGCATGTAACATTTATTTGCCTCAAAGCAAAAAATCTGATCTATCCTGTTCCAAACTTGTTTCTTATAACGATCATGTGCATTAGTCGAAAATATTAAAAACATGCCAAAGTGCCTTTTTAGGGGGCTTGAGTTTACATCATGGAGCGCAATACATTCACATTCAGTTTGAATATTCAAGACATATTGCACATTTTGAACCCTCCGAAAATACACAATTCCTCACAGAAAATCAAGCAAGTTTTGTTTGCATTTAAGCGTTTTGTTATGTTCTAATTGTTTTTAAATAACTGTTGTGATCTTAGAAATCTCTAAAAAGAAAAAGAATTAGACAATTTCGTTAGGTATGCGCACAGCCATTGTATACCATTAACATAAAAATGACATATTGAAGCAAATCTTAGTTTTTTTCCTCCATGCTTACCTTTTCCACCAAGTGACACAAATAATCACGATTTTATTGACCCGTTTGGTGGATAATAAACAAGGTTAATATTTATCCTTTCCTTAACTTATTTTAATCATTTCTTATATCCTTATCACTTCTATGCTGATGATTCTCAAATGTATATGGCTTCTGATCACAAAACGGACACTGCTAAGGCTATCAACACTATTAAATAATGCATCCTGGCTTTCAAGAAATGGATGTGTGCCAATTTTTTTAAGCTGAATGATGACAAGACAGAACTTATTTTACTTGGATCAAAATGTAATTTGTCGCGACTTGAGTTTATTGAAATCAATATCAAATCTACAGTTATTTCATCCGCATCTACAGTGAAAAATCTGGGTGCTATGTTGGATAATTCGCTAACCATGGATTGATTTATTAGCCTCAAAGTATCTTCTGCATCGTTTTACGTACGAAACGTAGCTAGAATTCGACGATTTTTAACTCCTCAGGCCACTAAGTTGTTAGTTTACGCATATGTTATATCTCGCTTGGATTACTCCAACTCTCGACTCTCTGGTGTTAATAAATCATTAATTCGCAAGTTTGCAAAACTCGGCAGCTCGTCTCATTTCCAAAGTGAACAGATTGTACTATGCAACGCTCCTCCCTACTCATCGAACTGCACTGGCTGCCGGCTGAACAGTGGATAGTATTCAAAATTCTACTCATTGTTTTTAACTTTATTCATAGATGCACACCTCAACATCTAGTGGATTTAGTAACACCGTACCGGAAATGTCGCTCGCTCCGATCGGGCAGCCAAGGATTATTGGTGGAACACAAAACCAACAATACATACGGTGATAGAGCATTCGTGAATTTTGTTCCTAAACTATGGAACTCGCTGCCTATTCATTTTAGATCTATAAACAATGTTGTAGCTCTTAAAAGAGCTCTTAAAATGATTAATAATGATTATTTTGTCAACTAATTTGTAACAGTATTATAATTGTATTATTGTTCACGTGTATCTTTTTAACTTATAATTGTATACTTTGTTCAGCACTTGGAGCTTATTGTTAGATAAAGTGCTATACAAATGTATTAAATAATAATAATAATAATAATAATAATAATAATAATAATAATAATAATAATAATAATAATAATAATAATAATAATAATAATAATAATAATAATAATAATAATAATAATAATAATAATAATAATAATAATAATAATAATAATAATAATAATAATAATAATAATAATAATAATAATAATAATAATAATAATAATAATAATAATAATAATAATAATAACTGGTATCTTCACAGCAGAACCAGTAAGTTGAGGGTAAACCGTTGCCCATTGCAGTGTACTTTATCCATGAACACATAAAACTATTATGTATTTTCTAAATAATAATAATAATAATAATAATAATAATTATTATTATTATTATTATTATTATTATTATTATTCATGTTATTTCGATACGACCGATCCTTAGAAGTAAAAGTCACTTTGCAGGAAACCTTTAGTTTTCGACGAGACTTTCATCATTATCTTAAACTATTTATGTTTCCATTTCAGTGTTAAACAGTCTTTTAGTTATTTTTGTTTCAGAAGGCTATTCTATTGCAAATTAAAATAGTAGCCTTCTCCTTGCAATTTCAATGGTTGATATGAAATAACAGTAGCTAAAATACATAAGTATAAATAAAATTTATCCATTGCGATTTTTATCCTTCTTCTTTAAATTTCTTGAAACGGTGACATATTTAAACATAACTATTAAACAAACATTTGCTTAGGTTTTCGAATTTTGAGTTGATATATCAGAAAAGTAGACCACGGCAGCTATCTCAATCTCAAGTGTAAGTGGTAGGACCTGTTATGTATATTTTGTTTTCTTTGTAAATCAATTGCACAGCTAGAGTTAATTGTAATCTGACTTCCGGAGAGTGAACAGCTAAAAACAGGACTTAGATTATTCTTTGTTCTTTGGTGATGTAATTTACTTATTAAGAATGTTATTCGTGGCTAGGAGTTGCTAATCCTGTGTGTAGTTCTGGTATCTATAATATATGAAGGAGGCTTTGAGACGTATATATCTGTTCAGTTTTTCAAGTGTAATCTACTGTAGAGGCAAACGGATGAATGAAATACACACGCACTGAAGTGTTATATTTGTGATGATCGTATGTGTTACCTCTGTATGTCGGTCGGTCTGGTTCCTGCAAGCCTGAGCTCTGTATGAATTATAAGGCTTTATGTATTTGGTTTTAAACAAGCAAGACTTGTAAATAAACAACTGAGGGCTTGTCAAAAACGGTAAGGCGCTTACACGGAGGCTGAGGCCAAGAACATTTAAGAATTTTGTTCAATGATATGACGAACAATGTTTTAATTGAATCCCTATTTCCGTTACGTATTTGACATCCCATAGCAAAAAATAATTGCAAAAAGTATATAGGGTGAAGCAGTATCACTATACATAATTTGAAATTTATTGTGATTTAACATTAAAATAGAGACGACATCATTACTGCTGTGACATGCTTCCTTTATAATATGCTTGAATCATAATAAATTCTTTGATGTTCACGATAATGATTTAATTCCACTAACATCACATGTT
Organism: Protula sp. h YS-2021; assembly: GCA_949752745.1. Taxonomy (NCBI): domain Eukaryota; kingdom Metazoa; phylum Annelida; class Polychaeta; order Sabellida; family Serpulidae; genus Protula; species Protula sp. h YS-2021. The sequence goes on along the minus strand of OX457031.1, from coordinate 65,408,125 downwards.
TTGCACATTTGTGAAGGGTTCATGAGTAACTACAATGAAACTCAATTATTCCTGTCCTTTTTAAAAGTTTTTGCTTGGGAAATTCTTTTAATGCAGTGGCCATTATTTAGACAAACACTTTAACATGTTTAGCGTCAACTGAACGAGGTTTTAATCTATAGTCAACATAGTTATACAATGAACAAATTAGCCATTTAAAAGGTGTCTTAGCGTGTCGTGTTTATAAAGCGATACTAACCTAGCAGCATGATCAGTGCATTTCAGATTGTGTAAACCTGTAGTGCTACTAGCGTTAATAGTGTTTCCGAATTCGGTCCCTGGGATGTAAATATCGCTGACAAAGTAAAACAAATGTTTATTACCCCATCACATAGAACCATAAATTGTATAAACCCTGTTCCAAACTTGTTTCCTTGCTGTAATTATATGTTTCAATAATGATTATGAGCATTTGTCCATCGGCGTGAAAATTGCAGTTACATTAAAATAGAAACTGGTTTTATGTGAGAGCTATCGCTAACATGCGTTTTTTCTTTCGTCTATTAAATATATAATAAATAATTGCAGAAATGCGACTAGTCTTTAACAAATGTTGATCATTTGTTAATTCTAGAAATAAGATGTTGTATTTTTACGAATAAATACTTAACCATTCATCGTGTTTTTAGGTAAAATACGAAAAAACTAAATTGTACAGATACTACCTATTTTTTCTCTTGACCTCGCAAAGGAATCCTACTATATAAATCTTTTGGCAAACGGAAGGACAAGTATGGTTGAACACTCTTAAAAACCAAAAGCAAGTCATTTCAGTCAACTTTTTGCGAAAGAAACACACATCAAAGTCAGCAAGAACAAACATCTTAATTGGAACTCAGAAACAACCAAAACATTCTCCCCAGCTGAGGTTGAAACCCACTGATATCTGTCAGATTTGATCTTTTGTCTGTCCAATCATCTCGTTTGTGTAAACCAGAAACCAGAATTTAAATATGTCGTGAAGTTTGAGTATTTAGCAAAAAGAATGACTGCATACCTTAATCCTCTGTAAATAAAGGACGCATTGAGCATTAATTCGAAGGTCATACAATGTTGAAAAAGAAGTCAAAACTAACAGCAAAAAAAAAAACGCATTAAAGTGTATTGCAATGGGATATTTATATTTCAGGCGAAACCGCCAAGCACGATAAAAAACAGAGCTATTCAAGAAAGTTAAGTAGAGACTTGAACATGGTTACAAGTTCCTATTTCTGCAACTTAATTTTAAAAAGATCTGAAAATATTTCGATACAAATACAAGTGGAAATGTTTTGGTGGTTGCTTTAGTTCTTGCTTGACTGTTTTGGCTGGTATATATGTCCTTTAGAACACAAATTAACCTGTCATATCGTCTATTTTTGTGCATGTCTTATTAATTTGTAAGTTGTACCGCAGTTTGGTAGGACACGTTAATCAAACTGGTAATTATTTGTACTTATTATGGAATAAAGTGGAGAAACAGCGATAGTGTTCACCTAACATTAGTTCCTGGTTTGATGGAAATATGACATTCATGTTGTTCCTGATTCCTTCCGCTTTTATTCTGAATATTGTTTTATGTCTTGCTAGACTGTTTTGGCTTTGGTATATGCCCCGTTGAAATAGCTAAAATTTATTTTGCTTTATTTTGATTCATTTCCATTAAGAAATTGCTAACATCAACTGATTCTAATAGATTATTTTGCAACTTTATTATGCTCCACGCCTCCAACATCTTCCCCAACCCAGTTAATAATAATAATATTGATTTCAGTAAGTTCCTAATAAGCTAATAGACCAATTAGCAAAATGGTGACGGATATCAAGTATCATATGAAGGAATGCTTTTTATTCTTTCTAACTAAAAATAATCTCCTTTCAAGTGTCTTATATTTGGCAACAATTGATGTTTTACAGAAGGCCGACCTATATTAGTAATCTTTTTTGCGTCCTGTGATCCAAAAAGTTCTTATTTCTATGAAACAGGATCCACTTTACGGGAATGTTGGGTATCCTTTTATGTACTATAACATGTGGACTAGAATATAGGTATGCTAACTACACTGAACGTTCGAAATCTCTTTCTGAAGATGAACTGCAATTTTCACACATAACTTCATTTGGCACATCCGTCATAAGTTTATTGACAAAGGGCCTGCTCCTCCTTTAAAAATAATACTGCTTTCAGTAAGTTCTTACACCACCTTATGGACCAATAGTACAAACCAAACTCTATACTTTTATGCTTTCACAGGGTTATAATATACCTTGGCAGTGTAATAAACCTAATTTTGTACAGCTTCTATAATACAACAACTTATTTCTGGTTGATTTTTATCCCAATTTTCCGTTTATAAGAATATTGATATGTTTCACTTTCAATAACTTCTTAAATCGTATAATAGACCAATAAATATAACCCAAAAGTGTATTGTCAAAGGTGATTCGTATCAAAAGCCATGGTTTTCCATTTTCCAGACTCAGTTTACGGTAAGTATCAAGTGCAAGTCAGTTTACGGTAGTATCAAGTGCCATGCTGCTTTGAGGATCATGGGCGAGCGATAGTTGGTAAATGTATTAATCTTGTACTTGTATGTAAATCATGTTGTACGAGCAGTTATGTAATGTGAAGCTCTGTTGTACTGGTATTTCTGCTCATGTACTCATGTAAGTGAAATGCCTTTACACTAGTGGATAATTCCGTTGACTTTTGTCCATTAGTTTAACCTGTGTTTCCAAAAGACAAAAGAACTAATGTTATTTGTATGTTGTTCCAGACGACCTTCGTTCATTTGAATAAAAGAGTCTTCACTAGCTAGTTATCTTTCTTAGATGTCAAAGTTGTCAACTTGCTACAGTTCTTCCATGGGGAAAGCCTGGAGCAACAATGGGTGGCTATGAGGGCAGCTGTTCAAACCAGCATTGCGGGTTAAGTTTTCATGACGCCGGCCAACAGAACCAGTGATACATTCGCGGCGAAATCCGCTTTCGCTATCCAGCTGTACGCCTGAGAACTGTAGCTGAAGGAACGGCAACAAAGCCTGGATTCTATGATCGTGACCAAGGCCACCATGTGAATGTTTCATAAGTGACTGAAATGATTTCATTCAGTGTAACGAAGATGATTTGGCGTGATGATGTGATGTGAAGTCGTTTGACAAGGCTGAGTTGTCTGGTGAGATACTTCTAAAAACTTGAATGTTACAATCAGAAGCATCGTTGAGGAGTCGCATTCTGTGAAGTCCAAGTCAAGGTCAGAGCAAGTGGCTCCACTGCGTCTCAGGCTGACAGTAGTTTGTCCAGTAATGAATACTCGATAGACTAATTGTTAGGAGTGTCCCCAGAAGAGAAGTGTAGCGAATTTATAGAACGTTCTGTTGCACTGGTATTTTTGCTCTTTAATCGCCATGTAAGTAAAATGCCTTTATTCCAGTGGAATAATTCTGTGGACCTTTTTCCATTAGTTTAACCTGTGTTTTGGACAAAAGATTTAATGCTTTTGTATGTTGTTCCAGACAACCTTCGTTCATTGAATAAAAAAGTCTTCACTAGCTCGTTGTCTTCTTTAGCCGTGACAACCATAATATCGAATGCAAGTGCCTAATAATTTAACATATCACTGATATTATCAACACCTACCGGATTCAGTGTGCCGGTGATGTCTGCCAACACAACTAAAGGAGTGGTACCTTTTTGAACAAGTTCAGCATTGATGTCTTTCATTTCGTTTTTAATTGTGCATACTACTTTTGGTTCAACAGAGGTTGATGACATGACAGAGGCAACTTTGATGGGCAGTTCAGAGTGTCTCGTAACTACAATAGTAACGCCGTTCTCTGAAGTACTGCTTAGGTGTTGCACGTCACTAATGAAACCAGGGTTGCTAATTTCTTCAGGGGATGGAGGGGTTCCTTCTTCACCTGAACCAGGTCTTGACGACATAGATTTTTCCTTAAACAAAAAATATACAGAGCTACCACTGTCGGTTAAGGACTGCACATCGTCACTTTTAAGGAGGGAATCAAAGTGTACTTCACTGCGTGTATCCCCATCGCCTCTTCCATGTGCGTGTGATTCGCATGAAGTAGCAGCCACACCCCCCCCCCCTATCTTTTTCACAGCGACGTGCATCCCCATCGGCTCTTCCATGTGTCTGTAATTCGCGTGAAATGGGAACGACATCACCGCTACCTTCTTCATAGACTGCAGCTTCACCGCGTCCGTCCGCATCACCTGAACCATGTGTGTATATGACTGTGAAGTTGGAACCAATCACCCTCTTCAACGACTGTAGCTTAATCGCGCGGAGTGGAAACTACATCACGTCAAGGCTTTTTGATACCCATACGACTTCGGCTTTATCGCAATTATCTTGTCCATCTGTCTTAAGTGGGTTTAATTATATAAACAACAAATTGTCCAGCATACATACATAACGTTGTGACATGTTTGTCGAGGCATCGAAAAAAATGCAAAAGGTCCCGTCGCAAAATGGCTTGAATTCTGCCTAACATCTCAAATACTCTTTTGATTGTCTCATATAAACGTCAGAAAGGTGTGCATAATTGATCACACTACATGATATTTCTAATATTTGTTCAAATTTTATTGCTACACGACATAATCACAGAAGAATGTATCACGAAATAGTTTTATTTGTTTGTCTGTATGGTGTTTAAGATCCCGATAAGAGACTAAGATGGCTATAATTGAACGCACTTGCTAAAGGAACAAGTGGGAAAAGATAGAAGAATTAGGAAATAGTAAAAGAAGAGTTAGAAAGAAAGAAATTCCGATTAGTCGCCGCTCACACCATGCATGGAAGAGAAACCGTTATGAAACCGTATGATAAATAATTATAACTTATAAATAATTACCATTTATTTTTCTTTCTTAAATTTATTTACAAATTATTTACAAAAATATAATCAAATTATCAGGTCATAACCTAACCTAAGTTGGAGAAACTCTTAATGCAGATACGGCATTAATAACACTGGCGAGTAAGACCGTATGATCACGGTAACACTAGCGCAGAACACAGTATGATCACTGACGCTGGCGCAGAACTCAGCATGACCACATTGCCACTGGAGAAACAAACAGCACGATAACAGTAACACTAGCGCGGAACGCAGCACCATCACGTAACACTAGCGCGGAACACAGCATGATCACGGTAACGAACACAGAAAACAGTGTGACACAAGCACAAGACACAGCACGATTAAGTAGTGCATACATACAGTGCCCTCACCAAGGGGTATATGCCAAAAGCATTAAAAGAGGCCATTATTACACCTATTCCAAAAAAAAAATCAAATTCAACTGAGTTCTCTAATTTCCGACCTATTTCAAACCTCCTCTTCCTTTTAAAAATAATAGAACGCTGTGCGGTTGACCAACTCTCAAATTTACTTTGATAAATGGAAACTCGAACAGCCACATCAATCTGCCTACCGAAGTGGTTTTAGCACAGAAACGGCTCTTTTGAAAATTACTAACGAATTACTTCTGAACATGGACAGCCAAAAAGTAACACTTTTAGCCCTTTTAGATATGAGTCCTGCGTTCGACACCATACCACATCATCTGTTTATCGAACGCCTCCAACACACGTTTGGCATATCAGGACCAGCATTAGCCTGGTTTCAGTCCTACTTCGAAGAACGCTTTCAACAAGTTTCAATAAATGGAACTTTCTCCGATCGTTCAGTGCTAGAGATAGGGCTTTCGCAAGGCTCCAGGGCTGGGCCGTTTGGATATAAGGCGTATACGAAACCCGTTGGCGACCTCATACGAAAACTCTCACTGCAAATATTGTTTTACATGTTTGCGAACGATAGCCAGCTGTGGAAGTTGCTATATCCAAACTCCACTACCTCTCAGGCAAACGCTAAATCTGACCTGGAACAATGCACCGGAGTGCTTTCAAACTGGATGTTCGAAAATCATCTAAAATTCAATGAAAGCAAAGCAGAGTTGCTCATCATTGGAAAAAAGTCCCACTTGGGTAAAATGACATATGACAATATCGGAATAGGGAACGAGGTCATCCAGTCAAAGCCATATGCAAAGAACCTGGGTGTAATACTCGACGAAGAGCTGAATATGAAGAAACAAATCAATTCCGTCGTGAAACAGTGTAACATGCAGTTGCGGATGTTGTGGTCCATTCGGAGGTATTTGTCTACAGAAGCGGCAAAAACCTTAGCTAGGTGATCTCCCGGTTGGATTAGTGCAAGAGTTTCTACTACGGTCTTCCAAACGTCCTCATAAATGAGCTCCAACGTATCAAAAATTCAGCTGCGCGTTTTGTTTTGAAAATGCGCAAATCTGATCATATCACACAAGCAATGAAACATCTTCACTGGCTACCTGTGCGATAAAGGATACAGTATAAGGTTGCACTTATCACTTACAAATCGCTCAATGGACAGGGTCCGGAATATCTAAAGGACATGCTTCAGCTACAAATTCAATTCCTACCACCCGCTCAGTGTCAGACTATAGGTTGCTAGTCCCACGTTCCAAACTAAAATCAGCTGGTGATAGATCTTTTAGTGTAGCGGCCCAAACCGTTTGGAACATTTTACCCTTACACATCAAGACATGTATCTCAGTAGTTGTTTTTAAAAAGCTTTTAAAGACTTATTTATTTACCATAGCATATTTTGACTCAGAATAGTAATTTTAATGTTCATAAAATTAGTATAACCAAACTCAGTATTAACGACTTTTATAGTAATAAACTCTAATTAAACATATTATATTTAGTGTATTGAAATGTATAATATATTGTGAAGTGCTTTGAGCAAGAAATTGATGAAGCGCTATACAAGAATTGAATATAATAATAATAATAATAATAATAATAATAATAATAATAATAATAATAATAATAATAATAATAATACATCTCATCAACAGGAAATCCACGAAGAAACTGCTCAAACAATACGCACTCATAAGTCTCTAGCCTTCTAAATTTTACTCAATTTCTTGATTCATTTACTATTTATTTATTTATTTTATTTACACGTCTTCCTAACGACGTTTAATTACACATCTCAACACTCGAAACAAATTCTATTTTGCGGACGTCACTTATTCCATATAGCTTACATAATAATAATCATGCTAAATACAATTATTTGTTAAGAACATTATCTCACCCAGACAGTAAATTCAGACATTTCGTTTAATTCATCGTCACGAAAATTCCATTTCCTTATATCATACACGAAAAGAATTCCATTTCTTTTAGCTCACACACCAAAATCATTCCTTTTTCTTATCAAACACCATGAGAACTTCCATACTTAAAATCAACTTCAACGATTCTTACTGTCACTTTTGTGGCCTCTTTCACCCCGAAAAACTTGGTAAGACCATTTAAATCAGACCCAAGTCGGATAACAAAACAGTAGCCAGAAAATATGCCGCGAAATCCTTATTTCAACCAATATAGTAACTGAATTATTTTGGCATGATCATCAGTGTTCAATGCTGCCTACAACAAAGAACACATGCTTGTAAAACACTACGTCAACAATCACCAGTGCACAAGCACTACACGTGTGCTACACCAAGGACGCATTTATTGGACATGACAACCATGGCTGCAAAATAGAACTCACGAAAATAAAAATCTTATTACCAATACAACAAGGAACAAGTGGGAAAAGATGGAAGAATGAAGAAATAGTAAAAGAAGACTCTTACACCGTGCAAGGAACAGAAAGTTGTGGGTGTATTCTCAAGATTACGACAACCCACAGGGGTACAAGAAAAAGTATACAGGGTTTAAATACGCAGGCTAGCTTCGTTCCAAATCACTCAATAGACAACCGAAAACATTATATATCACAGCAGAACAGAATAACAGATAAAACAAAGAAAGGTTTTGAACGCGTTTTTATGTAAAACAACAGGTGAAACCGTCAACTGAGAACTTGCATTAGTCCATACATTGAAACTGGTATCTAATTACAGCAAGAGAAGTTCAGAAATGGTATGGAAAAGAAAACATAAAAAATAATAGAATAAGGTCAAGATTTGTCTTAATATTAAATCAGTTAAACCTTTTTGGTCCGTAAATGGCAATTATATTCTACGGTGACTCTGAAAATTGACCTTACAAAAGGTAAACAAACTAAGGTCATTGCAGTTAGAAGTGCCCAAAATGAGGGAAGACAGGTCAAATGCATCTAACGCATTCAAATATTACTTTATTGCAAATTTATTTCTGGCGAACATTTTATTTTTAGTTGGTTTTGATTAGATGAAACCATATTAATTCAGACGAATGTAAGAATATATTGAGAACCACAGCAAACATGACAACCCGAGCAGCGGGTCATGTGAACGCAATGTGCTCGCCATATGCGCTCGTCTCATTGGCTGAAAAAAACACGCGCACATAGAAGAAAGAGAACTGATTGGCTATTAATTAATGTGCTTCTTTACACAGTTCATGGTTGTCCGCCCCTATTCGTAAGTGTAACAAGTAAAAATAGAGCTGTCTGAATTATTTTTACATTGAAAATTACGGTTCAGGTGAAAGCCAGGTTCCTGATTAGCAAAAAAGTAACAAAAATCGTATTTCGAAGTGGGAACTTCCACTTTGACGGTCCTTTTTTCAGTACGCAGGTAAACGTCATCAAAATTTGGGGACCTTGGTTCACAGTTCGTCGGTAAATTAAAGACAGAACACATACTCACAACATACTGTATATTCATAACTATATACTTACATATATGCATACATACATCCATGCATAACGTGTAAAACATGTGCTGTAATCTCGCAGACAGTATGAAGTTGAAGATAAGGTCCAAATAATTGAAGATAAGGTCTAAATAATTTGCCTAGCTTCATCTTAGTTCTATCAGTTTATCGGTAATACCATTCCCAACGTAAAGTAAATATTTAAAGAAATGGTAAACGTATAAAAGTGTATCATATGAAAACAAAAGCTTCTAGTTGAAAAAAGACGGCGGTTTTTGCCAACCCTTGACCAGTCACAGGAGTCGAGGAGGTGTCACGAAAATTATTATGTGCTTCATCAATGAATTTATTATATTTTATTTGAGTATACTTAAAGAGTATTTAGCTCTGTTCCTAAATGCATCTCTAGTTGTTCATAGATAAACTACCTTTTTGATAATATGACAAAAAACAATTTGTCGTCAAAACATCTTGAAAGTTCCAACAAAAAGAACACGGTTGGTATTTTCAAGATAGCGTTTGTTGCATGCCTTCCATTAAATCTTTCTCCATATTTTCCGTTTTATCAAATTTTTGGTTAGCTTTCCAAATATTTTTGCTTCATTTAGAAATTCCCAGAATTTCCTAAAATTTTCTTTGAAATTACAGACTGAATTTGCTGTTTTGGAAAAAAGTGCTCGAAAATTCTTCTGAAGTGAAGTGATCATTTATTGAAGTTCCAAGAATTTCCATTAATTTCTTAGAAGTTCCAAGACTTTTCACTGAACATATTAGAAGGGACGTGAAAACCTCTTAAAAGCAAATGAACCTTCTGGTCAATCACAATTCTCGGTGCATTTTCGAGATTCTGGGGACTTAATGTGTTTCATTCAGGAGTGAAAGGTTATTAATATAGTCATGTATCGCCTTTGTTTTGCCTGATGAAGGTATTCTCCGCATCTGATTGAATACTCAACAAATCAACATCTGAGCCCAGATTTTTTCGTGCACCTGTCTGTCATTTTCCTGTGGAAAATAATAGTAGCAATTGCCATGTAAAACCCATCGGCCATCTGAATTGAAATCAAAAAGAGCTAAGCATTATACCTGGGTATATAGCTATGTATATCTACATAGAATGACCGTAGAAGACGTGACAGGTGAAGGAAGCTCATCTGGAGACAAAATACTTAAGATATTGCTTAGTGGCATGAGTAATATTTGTTGTTATTTCTCAAAATTCTCTTCTATTTATCCGTTAATATGTGAGATATCTGTGGTGTATTAGATTGGTAACTCAATAGAGTCAGACGTCGGCTCGTTGTTGCTAAAATGTCGTATATCACTAATTGTAATTGATTTGAAGACTTCTTTTGGTATACAGGGAAATATATAGAACTAAAGTACCCAAATACTTGATTAAATGCCGTTACCACTGAGTTGGCAAAGCTCTTATCCTCGTTTTATAAATATTGAAGGCATATTAAAGAGTATCATTAACAATAAGGTCTGATAGCTGTTGTCTGAAAACAGCGAACACAAAGTCCTTCACAACAATTAAAATGGTCTCTACTTAATAATTATGGGTTATTTGCTTAATGTCTCTTAACCAACTATCGAAGGGTTCCAATTTTAATATTAAACAATGAAAAGCAAAATACCGACGAGATGTGAATCATAGTATTAAAAATTTTGTACTTCCACTTTAGTATCAAATAGTGTATGTCATTACTGCCAGCTGTCAAAGGCAATTCTAAAATACTAACCTTCTGCTTTTATTTTCAATGGTTTGCATAAAACTATAATAGCTGAAGTAAAATATACATAAAATATATTCATTGCGATTGCCTTGTCCTTCTTAATTTTTTTAAACATTGGCATATTTAAAAGCGAGTTTGAGATAAAGCATAAAAGCGTGACTTTCTTAGCCTCGTACAAGGAAGTATCTCCTCTCTGATAAAGAAAAGTAAATAGCTCATAAAACAGTAGTCTATACAGTATAAACTCGCTTCAACACTGTGATGTGAAGGCCATATGATATTTGGTTTTCTGATATTACCCTTGCAGGAGTACATTGCATATGCTCCATGTGTCATGTGAGCTCATTTAAAGAGCAGCTCCTTTATTATGTGCTCATAAATTAGGAAGATGTTATCGAAACGGGACTACTTAAATTTTATAATTTGCAATAACAGTGCTTCTCTTGAACAGCAGGCTGCACTGTTCCATTGTGCGCTCAGCTTGTGCTTTTTATGTGTCTTGATCGACAACCAGCTTGTGTTGGCTGAAAATATCTTCGCAATTGTGGTGGAGAAGATCAATAATACAGAGACTGTTCACTAGTTGTTGTTTTATTAGATGTTTGGATCACATGTGTGCATGCTTTTTATACAGTCGGAAAAAGTACGTCATGACCGCAAAACTAAATCAGAAATCATTACAGCCCTTCTTTTCTCAGATGTAAAATTTAGTTAATTGGATCTGTTTTAATTAATTTTAATTAATTAAATTTTAGTTGTGAATTAACAAGACAGGTGTTTTATATTTTTTGATATACCATAAAGCTACTTAAACACAGCACAGCCTAGATAACATGGTTGAAAAATACCAATGTATGCTGTCCTTCAGCTAGCATCTAGTATGAAAATTATGTTAATGCACTCGTGCGCTTGTGAGTGTCAACAATAGAAAGACATTTCATCAGGAAATAAAATAATGTTCACTTGAGCATTGGAACAGCTTTCTGTCTTCCTGTCACACCAATGTTAAGAACTCATCATAACGGTAGTTTTTTTGTTGATAAATTTTGACACTTGAAAATACCAAGAAGCAAATCACTAATCTGAAATAAATTTACGGTTTTTGGGTCGACCTCACCCCCCCCCCGGGGGGCGAATTTGTGATTTTCACATGTTTTTACGTTTCAGACAATTCTTAACGTGTTTGGTTTTTGGGACGACCCCCCCCCCCCGGGGGCGAATTTGTGATTTTCACAAATTTTTACGTTTCAGACAATTCTGAACATTTTTGGTTTTTGGGTCAACCTCCACCCCCCCCCCTCCCTGGATGGAATTTGCGATTTTTGCATATTTATCCGTTTCAGACAATTCTAAACATTTTTTTTTGGGTCGACCCTCCCCCCTCCCGGGGAGAATTTGCGATTCTTGCATATTTACACGTTTCAAACAAGTCTCTACAACTTTGACCCCCCACCCCCGGACTACGAGCTTCTGGTTCACCAATGAGTAGTATATAAGCAGGTGTTCTTGAATGCTATGACAATTATCACCAAGACATCATGGAAACGTCTCTGATAGCAACTTCAGCTAGCGACATGGAAATTGATAGCTTGTTCAACAACGAAACAATGGCTTTTACAGATGCATTTTTAACTGCGGAGGAGACTGCTACGTTCCTAAGTACACTGGCAGAAGCTGAAAAAGCTTTGGAGGAAGCATTAGAGGCCCCGTCAAACGTGTCTACATGTCAGCAAAGAAAGCCTGAGGAAGCCTTAGATGCTCCGTCAGACGTGCCTGCATTGCAGCAAGAAATGCCCGATGCTGCGGGATCTGACTACCCGTTCTGGGTTGCAAATGGGCTTGTAAATGGTACCGCCAAGCCACTAAGCACAAAGATAAAGGCACATCTAGAGCATCTTGAGGAAAAAGAAATGGTCATGTCAAGCGATGACGACAACGATGACGATGACGACAACGACGGCGATGACGGCAACGACGGCGATGACAACAGCGACAACGATGACGAGCAGCTCAAATCTAAATTTGAATTGAGCAAAACTATTCCTGTTACTGAGGAAGACGTCACGCTGTTGAAACGAAACTTTCGAGCAGTGATTCCTCTGATCGATTGCGACATTTTATGGCGCTTATGTGAAGAAGGCTTTTTCGACCAACACACGTATATATACCTAACGGAAGAAGTGAAAACTGTCATTCAGTTTATCTACATGCTAGAAGGAAACCTAGAGCATCTTCCTGCGTCAGAGCCACAGTTCTCCGAAGCTATGACCCAACGTTTCGTTCAATTTATTAGAAGTCTTCATGAGGAACTTTTTAAGACTTTATGTCTACCGGCGCCAAAGTGTGTTGATGAGGATCACGATTCCAAATGTGCAAAGGTCATGCTACATGGCTTCAAGTATCTTGAAGAACGTATTAAGGTGTATGATATGATGGCCTACCTCTATGAAAAAGGACATTTCACCATGCCAATGCTCTTTGAATGGATAATTGGTAGTCGCAAACCAGGAGACTTTTTAGAGAGTGTCATGAAACAATCTCTAACAGACGGATTGCCAACAGCCTTTCTTGATGATTCCACGAGATCTTTCCGCGATTTTACAAACATCTCATGAAAAAAAGAACATGTAATGTCCATATAAAAGGGGTGAGGTGCAAAGTGAAGTCATCATTCAACGCGCAGCCATGGAGAAAACAAGCAGCTTTAAAATTAGTGCAAACTTAACCATTACTGTGGAGCATGGACAATTTGGGCTATTTCTTCGAATCAAACGTGGAGAGAGATGGCTTGCTTTATCACCATCCTTGTGGAAGATTGTGTGTCAGAACTTTACAAGATTACGCAACATTGGCTTCAAACTGTACTTAACGCAAACGAAGTGGCTTGAAGTAATTTCATATTTGGATATGCGCTATGTGAGTTTTGTGCAAACATCACTGTTTGAAGGGAAAGAATATATGCGTTACATCAACAGGAATGATGGTGAATGGGAGACATTGCTTCAGGAAATGGATAACATCAACTCAGTCTTATTCGCTAAACCTGAACCATGTACGGAATGTCATGGGAAGAAAACTCCTATCAAGCTACAAAAGGACAATCGAATGAAAGTGTCAAGGCTATCCAAGAAAAGATTGGCTGAAGTTCGATTGGAGAATATGAGCGTGCAAAATCAACTTGGAGACTTACCTGTGAATATTGTGGTGCTTACGGATATGCTGAGGATTATGATTGTCACTGCCACAAGTACAATTGCAAGTTGTGGGAACCTGACAACTTCTGCAACAAGTGCGGCTCACTAACAGTATCTGTAGAGTAAGACTGCAAGTCATTTGCTTGCCAGCCTCTCAAAGTGTGCAGACGTGTCATATGGAGCCACAGTTCTCCGAAGCTATGACCCAACGTTTCGTTCAATTTATTAGAAGTCTTCATGAGGAACTTTTTAAGACTTTATATCTACCGGCGCCAAAGTGTGTTGATGAGGATCACGATTCCAAATGTGCAAAGGTCATGCTACATGGCTTCAAGTATCTTGAAGAACGTATTAAGGTGTATGATATGATGGCCTACCTCTATGAAAAAGGACATTTCACCATGCCAATGCTCTTTGAATGGATAATTGGTAGTCGCAAACCAGGAGACTTTTTAGTGAGTGTCATGAAACAATCTCTAACAGACGGATTGCCAACAGCCTTTCTTGATGATTCCACGAGATCTTTCCGCGATTTTACAAACATCTCATGAAAAAAAGAATATGTAATGTCCATATAAAAGGGGTGAGGTGCAAAGTGAAGTCATCATTCAACGCGCAGCCATGGAGAAAACAAGCAGCTTTAAAATTAGTGCAAACTTAACCATTACTGTGGAGCATGGACAATTTGGGCTATTTCTTCGAATCAAACGTGGAGAGAGATGGCTTGCTTTATCACCATCCTTGTGGAAGATTGTGTGTCAGAACTTTACAAGATTACGCAACATTGGCTTCAAACTGTACTTAACGCAAACGAAGTGGCTTGAAGTAATTTCATATTTGGATATGCGCTATGTGAGTTTTGTGCAAACATCACTGTTTGAAGGGAAAGAATATATGCGTTACATCAACAGGAATGATGGTGAATGGGAGACATTGCTTCAGGAAATGGATAACATCAACTCAGTCTTATTCGCTAAACCTGAACCATGTACGGAATGTCATGGGAAGAAAACTCCTATCAAGCTACAAAAGGACAATCGAATGAAAGTGTCAAGGCTATCCAAGAAAAGGCTGGCTGAAGTTCGATTGGAGAATATGAACGTGCAAAATCAACTTGGACTTACCTGTGAATATTGTGGTGCTTACGGATATGCTGAGGATTATGATTGTCACTGCCACAAGTACAATTGCAAGTTGTGGGAACCTGACAACTTCTGCAACAAGTGCGGCTCACTAACAGTATCTGTAGAGTAAGACTGCAAGTCATTTGCTTGCCAGCCCTCAAAGTGTGCAGCCGTGTCATATGGAGCCACAGTTCTCCGAAGCTATGACCCAACGTTTCGTTCAATTTATTAGAAGTCTTCATGAGGAACTTTTTAAGACTTTATGTCTACCGGCGCCAAAGTGTGTTGATGAGGATCACGATTCCAAATGTGCAAAGGTCATGCTACATGGCTTCAAGTACCTTGAAGAACGTATTAAGGTGTATGATATGATGGCCTACCTCTATGAAAAAGGACATTTCACCATGCCAATGCTCTTTGAATGGATAATTGGTAGTCGCAAACCAGGAGACTTTTTAGTGAGTGTCATGAAACAATCTCTAACAGACGGATTGCCAACAGCCTTTCTTGATGATTCCACGAGATCTTTCCGCGATTTTACAAACATCTCATGAAAAAAAGAACATGTAATGTCCATATAAAAGGGGTGAGGTGCAAAGTGAAGTCATCATTCAACGCGCAGCCATGGAGAAGACAAGCAGCTTTAAAATTAGTGCAAACTAAACCATTACTGTGGAGCATGGACAATTTGGGCTATTTCTTCGAATCAAACGTGGAGAGAGATGGCTTGCTTTATCACCATCCTTGTGGAAGATTGTGTGTCAGAACTTTACAAGATTACGCAACATTGGCTTCAAACTGTACTTAACGCAAACGAAGTGGCTTGAAGTAATTTCATATTTGGATATGCGCTATGTGAGTTTTGTGCAAACATCACTGTTTGAAGGGAAAGAATATACGCGTTACATCAACATGAATGATGGTGAATGGGAGACATTGCTTCAGGAAATGGATAACATCAACTCAGTCTTATTCGCTAAACCTGAACCATGTACGGAATGTCATGGGAAGAAAACTCCTATCAAGCTACAAAAGGACAATCGAATGAAAGTGTCAAGGCTATCCAAGAAAAGGCTGGCTGAAGTTCGATTGGAGAATATGAACGTGCAAAATCAACTTGGACTTACCTGTGAATATTGTGGTGCTTACGGATATGCTGAGGATTATGATTGTCACTGCCACAAGTACAATTGCAAGTTGTGGGAACCTGACAACTTCTGCAACAAGTGCGGCTCACTAACAGTATCTGTAGAGTAAGACTGCAAGTCATTTGCTTGCCAGTCCTCAAAGTGTGCAGCCGTGTCATATGGAGCCACAGTTCTCCGAAGCTATGACCCAACGTTTCGTTCAATTTATTAGAAGTCTTCATGAGGAACTTTTTAAGACTTTATGTCTACCGGCGCCAAAGTGTGTTGATGAGGATCACGATTCCAAATGTGCAAAGGTCATGCTACATGGCTTCAAGTACCTTGAAGAACGTATTAAGGTGTATGATATGATGGCCTACCTCTATGAAAAAGGACATTTCACCATGCCAATGCTCTTTGAATGGATAATTGGTAGTCGCAAACCAGGAGACTTTTTAGTGAGTGTCATGAAACAATCTCTAACAGACGGATTGCCAACAGCCTTTCTTGATGATTCCACGAGATCTTTCCGCGATTTTACAAACATCTCATGAAAAAAAGAACATGTAATGTCCATATAAAAGGGGTGAGGTGCAAAGTGAAGTCATCATTCAACGCGCAGCCATGGAGAAAACAAGCAGCTTTAAAATTAGTGCAAACTAAACCATTACTGTGGAGCATGGACAATTTGGGCTATTTCTTCGAATCAAACGTGGAGAGAGATGGCTTGCTTTATCACCATCCTTGTGGAAGATTGTGTGTCAGAACTTTACAAGATTACGCAACATTGGCTTCAAACTGTACTTAACGCAAACGAAGTGGCTTGAAGTAATTTCATATTTGGATATGCGCTATGTGAGTTTTGTGCAAACATCACTGTTTGAAGGGAAAGAATATACGCGTTACATCAACATGAATGATGGTGAATGGGAGACATTGCTTCAGGAAATGGATAACATCAACTCAGTCTTATTCGCTAAACCTGAACCATGTACGGAATGTCATGGGAAGAAAACTCCTATCAAGCTACAAAAGGACAATCGAATGAAAGTGTCAAGGCTATCCAAGAAAAGGCTGGCTGAAGTTCGATTGGAGAATATGAACGTGCAAAATCAACTTGGACTTACCTGTGAATATTGTGGTGCTTACGGATATGCTGAGGATTATGATTGTCACTGCCACAAGTACAATTGCAAGTTGTGGGAACCTGACAACTTCTGCAACAAGTGCGGCTCACTAACAGTATCTGTAGAGTAAGACTGCAAGTCATTTGCTTGCCAGCCCTCAAAGTGTGCAGCCGTGTCATATGGAGCCACAGTTCTCCGAAGCTATGACCCAACGTTTCGTTCAATTTATTAGAAGTCTTCATGAGGAACTTTTTAAGACTTTATGTCTACCGGCGCCAAAGTGTGTTGATGAGGATCACGATTCCAAATGTGCAAAGGTCATGCTACATGGCTTCAAGTACCTTGAAGAACGTATTAAGGTGTATGATATGATGGCCTACCTCTATGAAAAAGGACATTTCACCATGCCAATGCTCTTTGAATGGATAATTGGTAGTCGCAAACCAGGAGACTTTTTAGTGAGTGTCATGAAACAATCTCTAACAGACGGATTGCCAACAGCCTTTCTTGATGATTCCACGAGATCTTTCCGCGATTTTACAAACATCTCATGAAAAAAAGAACATGTAATGTCCATATAAAAGGGGTGAGGTGCAAAGTGAAGTCATCATTCAACGCGCAGCCATGGAGAAGACAAGCAGCTTTAAAATTAGTGCAAACTAAACCATTACTGTGGAGCATGGACAATTTGGGCTATTTCTTCGAATCAAACGTGGAGAGAGATGGCTTGCTTTATCACCATCCTTGTGGAAGATTGTGTGTCAGAACTTTACAAGATTACGCAACATTGGCTTCAAACTGTACTTAACGCAAACGAAGTGGCTTGAAGTAATTTCATATTTGGATATGCGCTATGTGAGTTTTGTGCAAACATCACTGTTTGAAGGGAAAGAATATACGCGTTACATCAACATGAATGATGGTGAATGGGAGACATTGCTTCAGGAAATGGATAACATCAACTCAGTCTTATTCGCTAAACCTGAACCATGTACGGAATGTCATGGGAAGAAAACTCCTATCAAGCTACAAAAGGACAATCGAATGAAAGTGTCAAGGCTATCCAAGAAAAGGCTGGCTGAAGTTCGATTGGAGAATATGAACGTGCAAAATCAACTTGGACTTACCTGTGAATATTGTGGTGCTTACGGATATGCTGAGGATTATGATTGTCACTGCCACAAGTACAATTGCAAGTTGTGGGAACCTGACAACTTCTGCAACAAGTGCGGCTCACTAACAGTATCTGTAGAGTAAGACTGCAAGTCATTTGCTTGCCAGCCCTCAAAGTGTGCAGCCGTGTCATATGGAGCCACAGTTCTCCGAAGCTATGACCCAACGTTTCGTTCAATTTATTAGAAGTCTTCATGAGGAACTTTTTAAGACTTTATGTCTACCGGCGCCAAAGTGTGTTGATGAGGATCACGATTCCAAATGTGCAAAGGTCATGCTACATGGCTTCAAGTACCTTGAAGAACGTATTAAGCTGTATGATATGATGGCCTACCTCTATGAAAAAGGACATTTCACCATGCCAATGCTCTTTGAATGGATAATTGGTAGTCGCAAACCAGGAGACTTTTTAGTGAGTGTCATGAAACAATCTCTAACAGACGGATTGCCAACAGCCTTTCTTGATGATTCCACGAGATCTTTCCGCGATTTTACAAACATCTCATGAAAAAAAGAACATGTAATGTCCATATAAAAGGGGTGAGGTGCAAAGTGAAGTCATCATTCAACGCGCAGCCATGGAGAAGACAAGCAGCTTTAAAATTAGTGCAAACTAAACCATTACTGTGGAGCATGGACAATTTGGGCTATTTCTTCGAATCAAACGTGGAGAGAGATGGCTTGCTTTATCACCATCCTTGTGGAAGATTGTGTGTCAGAACTTTACAAGATTACGCAACATTGGCTTCAAACTGTACTTAACGCAAACGAAGTGGCTTGAAGTAATTTCATATTTGGATATGCGCTATGTGAGTTTTGTGCAAACATCACTGTTTGAAGGGAAAGAATATACGCGTTACATCAACATGAATGATGGTGAATGGGAGACATTGCTTCAGGAAATGGATAACATCAACTCAGTCTTATTCGCTAAACCTGAACCATGTACGGAATGTCATGGGAAGAAAACTCCTATCAAGCTACAAAAGGACAATCGAATGAAAGTGTCAAGGCTATCCAAGAAAAGGCTGGCTGAGTTCGATTGGAGAATATGAACGTGCAAAATCAACTTGGACTTACCTGTGAATATTGTGGTGCTTACGGATATGCTGAGGATTATGATTGTCACTGCCACAAGTACAATTGCAAGTTGTGGGAACCTGACAACTTCTGCAACAAGTGCGGCTCACTAACAGTATCTGTAGAGTAAGACTGCAAGTCATTTGCTTGCCAGCCCTCAAAGTGTGCAGACGTGTCATATGGATATGTGAAACAAAGATGAATGCAGAAGCGTTTTTCAAGCAGACGTATGTGGACTACATGATAAGTGAACTGGCACGTTTTGGATCTATTCAACAACAACTGGAACACTTTGATATCTGTTGGGAACTTGCTCATTCAACGCTGAACGTACCAAACTTACGCAAGGATTTCATCAAAGAGTGTGTGCTTTCAAACATTGACGGGGCTGAGGAGTTTGATGTGGAAGCAGCATATCACTTTGCTCGATTTGATCCAAGACTGTTTGATGAAGTGAGAGAGTGGTTAATCTATATTTCAGGATAATGGTAGACATTACATTAAGACAATATATTGTGCAAAAAACATATTGTGAAGAAATGTTATTAGCAGTAAAAAAATTTGCATGTTTAGTATGTCCTGCTTGTCAAAATGCTCAGAACATGCTTGTCATTCTGCATGTGTCTATACATATTGTAATGAAGCTAAATATTACATTCATTTAGATAAAGTGTTAGATAATACAAATCAACGTTGTGAAAAATATGGTGTAGATGCTATCACATTAGATGAATTAAGTAGTTGGTAAATGTTCATTGAAGATCAATGGACTCCAGTTATCCACACCGTTGTATCAATACTTGATTTGTAAGACATGTTGATTGAGTTTTAAAAACATATTGATAGAGTTGTAAGACAAAATAAAAAATGCATGATATGTTGATAAAATGCAAGATATGTTGACAAGTGTTGATCATTTAGTGTTAAGATGTCGACGTGGAAAGACTACCTAACCAATATTTACTTTAAACCTGGTCAACCCGGGGCATTCGCTGGTCCTTACAAGCGTTATCATATATTAAAAAACATGATCAACCAGTCACTCATTCACAAGTGAAGAAATGGTTACAGGATCAAGATGCCTTCAGTTTACTACAACCTGTAAAATACAGGTTTAAAAGACAACGTGCCATTACACGTGGAATTGATGATATGCGGGATATTGATTTAGCCGATATGGGAAACATAGCTCCCTATAATGATGATACCCGCTTTTTATTGGTTGTCATTTATGTGTTTTCCAAATATTTGTGGGTGCAACCAATACCTAATAAATCACATATCAGTGTCATAGAAGCATTTCAAAAGATTTTTCATGAAACACAACGAAGACCACGAACTCTAAGGTCGGATAAAGGAACTGAATTTAAAAACAGATGGATAAAAGCATTTTTGAAGAAGGAGGGAATACATGCCTATACAACAAAGAATGAAACTAAAACTAACTTTGCTGAGAGAGTTATTCGTACTCTAAAGGCATTGATGTATCGATATTTCCTGCATAATCAAACTTATCGCTATATGGACATCCTTCCAGACTTGGTTTACAATTACAACCATAGACCTCATGGCTCCCTCCCTAATAAGTATGCTCCTGCAGATATTCGTAAAGACAACGAATCGAAAAGTTGAAATTGAAACCAAAGAAGAAGAAAAAACCCTACAAATTTAAAATTGGTGATTAGGTTCGCATTCCCCACATGAAATATGTATTTCAACTGGATTGTCATATAAAGTGGACGCAAGTCTTCATTATCACACATCGTTGTAAGAAGCAAGGAATACACTTGTATCGTGTGAAAGACTTTTTGGATATTGGTGGACATTTCTATGAAGAAGAACTGCAGAAAGTGACAAAAGATATTGAATCTGTCTACAGAATTGAAAAGGTTTTGAAAACACGAAGAAGACGAGGTGTTAAGGAATTATTTGTGAAGTGGTTAGGTTGGCCAAAGAAGTTTAACAGTTGGGTGAAAGAAACTGATATTCGAAAATGAAGCATCCATTCACATGTTTGGTCTTTGGACCTACAGGCAGTGGTAAAACTTCTCTAGTTAGAGAAATTCTAGAACAAAAGTTAATTAAACCCTCTCCAAAAACCATTTTATGGCTCTATGCAGCAGATCATCCTTTGTACAAGGGAATGAAAGGTGTGGAATTTTACCAAGGCATTCCAGATGACATTGAAGAGCGTTTTAACCCGAAAAAACCAAACTTACTCATCATTGATGACTTAATGACCAAATGTTATAGTGATGAGCGTATGACACGTCTCTTTAGTGTTGGCAGCAGTCATCAAAATCTAAGCATTAATTTTGTTATGCATAATTTATTCCATCATGGTAGAGAAATGCGAAATATTTGTTTGAATACGCATTACATCATTCTGTTTAAAAATCCTAGAGACAGTCAACAAATAAGTACATTAGCGCGACAAATGTATCCTGGAAAATCTCAGTTTCTCATAGAAGCCTATCAAGATGCTACCAGCAAACCTCATGGCTATGTATTTATTGATTTGAAGCCGAAGACGAATGATCAACTACGTATTCGTACAGGCATTTTACCAAAAGATACACATTACGTATATGTTGATAAGGTAGTGTATGAACAAGAACCAAGTCACTTGACCATTCGCAGCCAAGATGTCTAAACGTATTCAAGCGAATCAACCTTTTCTTCACTTGTTCGCACGCAGCGGGCCTAAACGACGTAAATCCTTCCTACAACAAGCTACTAAGGAGGAATTAACTAGCTTGTTTGAAATTTGTTTGAATATATTGCGAGGACATTTACCCTTAAGCTCAAAAAAGTATAAGGTATTCAAGCGTGAACGTCATACCCTACGTACACTGGCAGATAAGAAGATATCACTTCGAAGAAAAAAGAAGTTGGTTAATCAGAAAGTAGGATTCATTGGAGCTATTGCTAAATTTGCATTACCCTTGTTAGCTCAGTTGCTGTTAAAATGAAACATACTATGAAAATGGTTCTCATTACTGAATATGAATATAAAATGTTGTTAGAAAAGAAGGGAAAAGATGGTGAAATCAAGACGAAAGTGAATAAACTTTTACGTGGGAAACGAACTCGTGAAAAGGCAATGGAAATGTCTTAAGTTCTTGGCCGTCATTTACGAACAATTTAGTCACAACAACAACGACAAAAGTCTGTTACAACATCCAATGCAGAAAAATCAGAAAAGTTCCAACAGTTTCTAAGCAATTTTCAACCTATTTATCATGTAAAACTAACGCACTTTCTGGCAGAACTAAAGAAATATGCTACGAGATGGACAGATAAAAATGAACTTGTTTTAAAAACGGGTACTGTCATTACGAATTCCAACACTATTGATTTGTTGAAAGAAGCATTGGTTTCTACAGAAGAAAAGAACGACAAGAACCACCACATGGTTGGAAGCAGTTTATTGAGGAAATTGTAGACGCTAATATTCCAAAAACTGTTTTTGGCAAAAAGACAACTCGTGCAGATATTACAAAAGAGCAACAAAACGTCAACAAAGACTGTTTACAGAAGGATGGGAAACTTTTTAACATGGATTAAAGAGTTATGGTGTTGTTGTTGTAAAGAAAATGGAAATAAAAATACTATTCCTGTAAAAATTAGGTGTGTCAGTGCTTGTTGTCAAGGAGAAGTAGTAGATACCAATGTAGATCATGTAGATAGCAATTTAGACGACACTTTAGACAGCACTGCAGATGACGAGTGTCAAACATGAAGTAATGTATAAACACATCTAGTCTATCTACATCACACAAACGATTTAGCTGCCATGGAGTCAAAGTTTTTACATTACTTTACCCAGCAATGCTAGTATGAACTATTATCCTACTAATTTGGCTTCTACTTATCAAATTCGTTTACCTCGTACAATATATTTGAAAGGAAAATATGAAGTAGCCTTAGCTGAAATTCAATACCCGCACACATGGACGACAATGAGGCCAGGATATAGACTATACTCTTCATTATCGATCATCATTAGAAATATTTTATGCAGTTACCATTCCATATGGTTACGACAGGTCCATACCTGAAATATGTACTGCAATAAATGATGAATTACAAAAATCTATTAATGCAAACCCTATTCAGTTAAAGTATGATAAAATTAATCGAAGAGTTTATCTTATTTTGAGAGATGATTATGATATTGTCTTTTCTACTGGATTAGCTGAGATTTTAGGATTTAAGCCAGATAAATGCTATAAAGAATCCGGTCCTGCTGAACATCAATCACATGTGAAACATGGATTTTATACACTTTATGTGTACTGTAGTATTTGTGAGCCACAAGTAATTGGAGATTATTATGTTCCTTTACTACGTTCTGTTCCCATTAAAGGGAATGATGGCGATATTATTATGAAAAAGTATGAAGAACCTCATTACGTCACTGTAAACACATCTAAATTTGACGTGATAGAAATGAATATTAAGGATGACACAGGTCATAATGTTTCATTTCAAACTGGGAAAGTGATATGTAAACTTCATTCTCGACCAAAAGCATTATGAAAGCATATATACACGATCCGTCTACATACCGTAACCATTTTCTTCGTCAAGTGGGTGGAGAATTACCAGGATTTAAAGGAGCGCGAATACAATATGGAGATGGTATTGGTTCAATATTGGGATCATTGGCTCGCAAAGCTATTCCACTGCTTAAGGCAGGGGCTAAAATCGTTGCACCATATCTTAAAAAGGCTGCAAAAGATGTCGCGAAAGATGTTACAGGCCGAGTATTGGTGATTGGTGATGTGTTAGGAGGACAAAAGAGAGCACAACCAGCAAAACCTGTCAGAAGGCGAAAGGCGGCTCAACAGATAACATCAACAAAATATAAGAAAGATATTTTTTAATCATGTCTTTAATTCATAATCATTCTTGTGAATGTAGTCTTTCTCCATTAGAATGGTTTCGCATACCACCAACGCAAACTGCTGTAGAAAAAAGTTATAATGTAGACTATCAACCACTGACTACCATTAGAGAGGGCGCTCCAATAGAATTCTACATTCCTGCGAGTACAGAAGAATATCTAGATTTAAATAATAGAAACTTCATATTGTATGCCCTATTGTAAAGGCTGATGGAACACCATGTGATGTAGCTGATAACGTATCATGTATCGATGATTTGTTTAATGGGTTATGGTCCAATATTGAATTGTTTCTAAATGATCGTTTGGTATCACATAGTAACAACACCCATGGATATACCAGCATCATATCTCATCTCATTCATGACTCGAAAGAAAGTCTCCATTCTGAGCGCTCTATGCGTCTCATCTATAAAGATACTGCCGGGTCAATGAATAGTTATGAGGTGAAAAGAGCTAATCATGAAAGATATGTAGCAGATTTTCATGTAAATGTTGAGGGTGGTGATACAGCTCGACAAGGTTATAATGGTTTACATAATCGTTATTTGTATACACGTCTAAGCCATGAGTTTACGCTTATAGGTGGTTTAAGGTAGATTTGTTTGAGCAAGATCGCTATCTTCCAAATGGTGTTAGTATGAAATTACGTTTACATAGATAAAAAGATGAATATGTATTAATGGCTGCAAATAATGGTTTTAAAGTAGAAGTGAGAGATGCGTTTTAACCATTCGCAAAGTGAGGGTTAGTCCGGGTATTCAGTTAGGACATGCAGATGCATTGATGAAAACTCCTGCTAAGTTTATTATTACTAGAAAAGAATGTAAAATTTTAGCTTTTTCAGCTGGATTTCAATCTTTTGTGAAAGGTAACATCTTTTTTGGCCAATTACCAAAACGTATTGTCATTGGGCTGGTTCATAATGAAGCCTTTGCTGGAACAGTATTGAGAAATCCATACAATTTTGATCACTTTCTTCTTAACTTTATGCAAATTTACACGGATGGTGATCCAGTCCTATCCAAACCTCTCAAGCTTGACATAAATTGAGGCAAATATCTTGATGCTTTTGAAAATCTTTACAAATCTTTTGATAGATTGAATGGTGCGAAAAGTTCCATTATAAAACGAGAAGATTGGTCTACAGGTTATGCTTTATTTTCTTTTGACTTAACACCTGATTATGATGGTGATGATCATTATGCCTTTATCAAGCATGGGAATTTGCGACTAGAAATGAATTTTGTTGGTGCCTTGCAAAATACAGTCAATGTTATAGTGTATGCAGAATTTGATAACATTGTTGAAATAGGTGCAAACCGTAGCATTCAGTTCGACTACCAGTCATGAACATGAAGTATCCTATCCCATGATGCCGTGACAAAAGACTTGTTTCAAGGTGTGTTTTCCATGGACCAGTTACCATCTTTACAACGCGGTGCCTATGTCATCAACACAGACGATCATGATGAGCAAGGGGAGCATTGGGTGGCAGTATATTAAGACCCTGCAGAATATTTTGACTCTTATGGACTTTTACCTATAGACAGTCGTTTGAATAAGTTTTTAAAGTTTAATTTCATTTATAATTCAGTTCCATTACAAACACCAATATCATCTGAATGTGGATTTTATTGTGTGTATTATATAATTCAAAGAGCTCGAGGACATAGTCCTTTTGAAATCATTGATGTATTAAGAAGAAGTGATGGTGATTTTGTTGTAAAGGATTTTGTATATAGACATTATAAACCATTATTTTATTGATGTTGTATTAGCTGCATTAGTAAAGTTTTTGGTAATTGTTAATTTTATTATGAATATTGTAAATATACAAGACAGTTTTATACAACATTCTTTTTTAATGTGTTATACATTATTTACATTTCAACAAATCTAGTTTACATTAAACTTTTATTTTACGAATACATTCAATACATCGATAAACAAATGCCATTCATACCAATCTAAATTAATATATGTATCATAGACATTACACCCACGTTTGTAAATGCTATGAAAACTAGCATAACACTGTCCATTACCAAACTTTATTATTTTAACATCTTCGTGTTCAGACAGTTTCAGTTCATATCCATGATCATTCATGTCAATACCCATCACCATAACACACATGTGTCAGCTCAATGGACTTGGTGCCTCGCATGAGTTGCACTCCTTCCTCTTTGAATTCAAGCGTCAGGTTCTTTCCAATCCAATGCTTGTAACAGAGCGTACCATTCCACTGTGTTGAGGGTGATGTAGTCGTAGCGTTCTGTAAGCTCGTCATATTGGCGAAATTGTACAAACACGTCTAGACAGTTCTCAGTCACACGCACTTCTAATTCATTTGAGACTGCCAGGAGAAAGCCGGATATCCTCAACTTCTCTAGATGGTCTTTCAACACAGATTGTTCGTTAGGTGATAGAATGATATACTTTCCAAAATGTTTTAGCACAATGTCATCACATAAGTTTTCCATATATGAGAATCCATTTGTAATGGGTTCATAATCCAACAAATAGTCTTCCATTTCGTTCAACAGTCAGATCAACTATGAGCTGTCTCCTTGTCTGCAAAGACGCTTTTATGCTTGCAAGATGATGAAGAGTGAGCAGCTTCTAGGAATCGTAAGACTGCGCGCCAATTCTTCATATCAAAGTAAATCAAATCTGAATATGGAGTATCTGGCACAACTCCTTGATAATCCTCTGGATAATCCTGTAAAAGATTTCTCCAGAATCTAACACGTATGACAGAATCATGTTCAATCACAAACACTTCAACTTTATTTTCAAGTCTACGTTTAAACCCAGGTTCAAGCGGTATGTTTTTAAAGTCTTTCCACACTTCAGTTTTAAACCGATAAGCAGAACTTATTATCCGAGAACTTATTATCACTTCATTCCTATCATTTACAGCAAGGTAAGCACCACCGTTAAACACAGGTGCATTCATGATGACAGTACCTTGTTATGCGCCGTCTTCTTGTCTTCGAATCCTTTTATCCACTTCTTTCACCTGCTTCTTCAGCATTTTCCTTTCAGGTATTGTCAGCAAAATACCCTTTTTCGTAGGACGGTTTCTTCCAGTCCCCTCATCTCTGAGGTATTTGCGAATGTTTACCACTCCTTCATTACTTTGTTTCATAATTTTAATGTACTTTCCATTTCCTAGAGAAAGCATTCCATCCCACGACTGTGGTGTTGGTACCATCTCCACTTTCAATTTCTTGATGGTAGTGGTAGTGGTAGGATTTTTCACTTTTAAGTCTTTAACTGTATCTGCAAGAGAATCCATATCAGTTGCAGATCTCTTACGACTTCCAATTCCATGTTAACGCTTCAATGTTCACACCTCAAATAACTCTTACATTGGAGGACCTCCCCCTTTTATAACGTAGCCTTGTAATGTCCATGCGCTAAGGTGGAATAGCCATCATTCAGCACATATCGCTTGTCGTCATATGGGGAGAGGGCTACTTTCCTCAACTTCTCCGAGAAAAGCTGGTGATTATGACTTCGAATAATGTGTCCTGTAGCCATCGTTTGAGCTTTCTTGAACAAACTGTCTCTGTACTGTATATTTTTAATGCGTCTTTGACAAGCTGGAGTGATGCCTTTAGCTGTATGTTTTTCTTTCCCACCGCACAATAAACTGTACATTTTCGGTCTGAGTCCAACAAACGCTTCAATGGGGATCCTTCATTTTCCCAAGCACTTTTTTGTTCACGTTGGAATGTACGAAATGATCTGGCGGATAGTCACTTGTGTCGAACAGGTCAACATCTTGCTGCATATCCTTGTAGATATCTTCCGTTTCTATGTCGTAACATAGACTGTCGGTGTCGCTGAACAACAACTTGGCATTCGGATACTTGACCATGATGTAGTTGTAATGAAAGTTGAACATAAGCACTTTGCTGAGGTCGAGAATGGCGAAGCCAACTTGAATGGGTTTATCCAGAAGCAAATTCACTTTGCGCAAATGTACGGCGGTCAAATCTTCGTTGAAAATTTTGAATTTGTGGAAAGAAGGTTTGGCCACAAGTTTCTTGAACCGCTTTTCGTTGTGAACAAGTTCAACATTGATTCGCTTTCTCACATTTTCCATGGTTTTGCCAAACACCGAGTTGTTCATCAGTTTGAAGAAGTCTTTCTCAAATGGGTTCTTGGCCAATTTTCTCTTTTCTGTGTTCAAGGTAATATATTTTGCTAGCCATTTGCTCCGTTCAAACATGATGGCGCGATGTACTTTAGTGACTTTCAACCCCAGTGAGACGTACTGTTGTAAATTCCTGTAATGAAGTACATATTTCTTCTTGTCAGACAAGTTAGGAATGAGCTTTTCAGTGGGTTTGTATTTCATGTTCAGATCTTCCCGCAGCTCCTGACTGTACTCTGAAAATTCTCCAACTGTGACACATTTCCGTTCTGGAGCCACTGGGTAGTGATTATGACGATCATGGATTGAATTTGGGTATTCTAAATCCACTTCCAAAATGAATCCAATGTCGTCATCTTCAGCTACATCCATGAAGTAGAGGGATTCTGGCTCGCTCACCCACATAAATCCTCTTTGTGGCATGCTTTGTGACATGGCCCTGCCATACAAGTTGTTTGCGTCGAGGTACATCAGGTAGTTGTTTGGTATCTCAGAATTGTAATCTGCTACGTAGGGATTATTTGCTTTCGCATACTTGTGCGTGATCACAGATATTCCTCCACGTATGCCTTGCTCAACCATTTGGTACATGTCAATGTCACTGATCAATTCCAACTTCACCTTTGTCGCTTATTACATAGCATCCCACGACAGTCCTGGTGCTGTATAGTAGTGAGCAGGATCCAATTCATACGTGTTGAGACACACTTGACGAAAATTTTCAAACACGTCAGCTAGCAGTAGCACATCTGATTTCAGGTACAGATCGTGGTATTCACCGAATGTGCTACAGTTGAATGTATTCCACACCTTCTGCGCATGAGGATAATCCTCATCACTAATGTCCTCTTCGCTAAGCTGACTATAAAACTTGTCCTTTGATGGTAGCTGTGTTTCAGCAAACTTGGATGGCTCTTCCACGTAAACGTACGGGTACATTCCCTTTCTCAGCAGCAAATCTTGTTGGTTGGTATCGTGAATCTGAGAGGTTATGTTGTATCCAACCTTCTGCCGCAAGGTTGGATACCAACTTCTGTAGAGAGGTACTCATGAACTGAAAGCTGTCTGTAAATTTTAGATCGCTCATGGTGAATGCAATATATTTCTCAATGGTGTTGGGAGTGACTGTAATTGTTTCATCTTTAAATTTCCCAATTTCCTCCGTGATCAGATGACTGTCATAGCCTCTCAAATTGTTTAAAACACAGGAATAATAAAAGAATATTTATCCCCCTGCTGATCTTTTCTAAATCAAAATTGTAAGTTGCATTCACTATGCGCTGCTCCGCGATATTTGCCATTGATGTGGTCATGATCTCTCACACGATCTGCTCCTAGAGGCTCATGACAAATGTAGCAATCAACAGCGTTCTTGAAATTCTCTTTGTCTTCCCGAGTCATCACCATATCCTTTGGCTGCTGTAAACCATGTACAATACGATCACGTTCAATCACCATATAGTCTAAAAAGACTTTTACGGTGTTGTCTTCTCGATACACAACTGGTGCACGTATGTCGTACTGGCTCAAAACCACATACACAAAGCTGTTTGGACGATGATGCTGATACTTGTCTCCTTCATGCTTTTGCGTGAAACATTCAAAGTCAGCATAAATCACAAAAGGTGCTCGCTGCTGTTTTGCTACATTCTTGAACTTGATGAAGGGTTGCTTAGGAAATGATAAGCGTTGTGCTCCATGCTTGCCGCACACTTCACGATGTTTATCTAAAAGCTCTTGTCGCACAAACCCGTGAAGACAGTTGAAACAATAAAAAGTTGTTCCATGATGCTTTGATCGATAAGTCATAAGTCTGCTAAAATTCTTGATGAAGCAGTAATGCCTTTCCTTGTCATCGCTAATCAGAAGCAAGTTGATTTCTCTCGCACTGACGCTTCGACTAAGTTGTATCGGAACAACTATATCTTGTTCATATCCAAACACGTTGATAACTACATCGTTCTCCTTTTCAAACTTTGGAATGTCAGTAATTGGTGTCGGAAATGTCATACCCTCTACCTCTACCTCTAAAAGGGCCGAAAAATTTTAGTAAGTTTGCTCTTCACCAACAGGTCGGGTTTCCGCAACTACACTGATATCTATAAAACTGCTCCATCGTGAAATGTCTTCTTGAGCACTTAAAAGAGTGAAAATTATAATATTTGATGCTTCTCAGAGTCGCACCGCACCACCAGCAGTCTGTACATGGTTCCGATCCAGGTAGCGTTGCCGTAAACTTAAACTATAGCAAACCGCCACAGGTTTTGCAACAGTATCGACGCGGTGCATTGTGGTGTACCGGGCAGTTATGGTGTTGTCCTGGATATTCTAACCACACCCAACACTTGTAGCATTCTGTTCTCAGCGTCACTGCCTTGCCATTCCGCATCACTGTGAATGTACGAGTTGTAGACATCTTGCTGCTTGTTGTGGGAAATGTGGTCTTTAACCCCCATTTATATACTACTACATACCAGCGGGGGAGGTCCTTACTTGCTTGTGGCTCAGTGGGGGGAGGGGTCCTTACTTACTTGTGGCTCAGTGGGGGGGGGGGGGGGTCGGAGGGGGGTCCTTACTTGCTTGTGGCTCAGTGGGTAGGAGGGGGGTCCTCACTTGAGGTGGTATATAACTGCTAGTCATTTCAGTTTGGGTTCACAACGCTTCTGACTTTGTTCAACATGGAGTACTACGCACCCATCAACTACACGCTCACCCTTTCTGATATAATGGAGGTGCATTTGCCGGTCACGCCGCCTGTGACTGAGCCAGAACGAAGTTTTGTTTTCCACCTGCTGCCGGATCCAGCTCACGCTACGGTGCTATGCATACCGGTCTTCCTGAATAGAACGTTGATCATCTTCGAGCGTCTGAGAGACATAGAGGAGGGGCACTACAACCACGCGTATTTCAGAACAGCTGTGTTGGGGGAGTCAATCCCCTCACGACTTGAGGAAGAAGAATATCCGGCTTGGGGCCGATATTTCTTACAGCAGGATGAAGATATTTGCATTGGCTGTGGTATCATGCTAAGTCCAGACCGTGTATTTGCATTGGCTGTGGTATCATGCTAAGTCCAGACCGTGTGATTGCTGCAGACTGCGGGCACCAGACATGTATCTACTGTGCGGCTACTTGGGTATATCGCACTGCTCTAGCCCATGGATACACAATGAGATGCTTCACCTGCAATAGAAGAACGCAGCACTACCTGATGAATGGGCAGCAAATGACCCACTGCGCTCGACCAGTGCAAGACATCATAGCATTTTTTTGAATCCGGCAGCAGGAAAAACTAAGACCTCTCGGCCCTTCTAAGGGCCCTCCACTATTACGAAATGAAACGCTAAACATCTGTCATGGTGTTGGTATGTCTGTGTATGCATCAGAGTGTGGGAAATGCTTAAAAATGCCGTCTGCCCGTCTGTCCGACTGTCCGTCTGCCCGGCTGCCCGTCTGCCTGGCTGTCCGTCTGCCCGCGTCTGCCAGCCTGTCCGTCTGTCCGGCTGTCCGTCTGCGCGCGTCTGCTCACGTCTGTCCATCTGTCTACCATCCATGTGACGTCATTATAACGTCACTGTTTTAGTATGCCCATGGGTGTTCTAAAACAGTCGTGACGTCATTTTAACGCCACTGTTTTACTACGCCCATTATATATTGTTTTACTACGCCCAGTTATCAACTGTTACTACACTCAATATCACAGATGCAGTTCAGGAGTATATTGATCTAAGTAAAAAAATATTACACGAATGCTTTCTGCACGTGAGTCGGAAATTTTGCAAACGAATATGTTGCATATGAATGTGGAAATAAGTTTAAGGGTTATTTCAGAGATAGGCCTGAGGTGCGGGGAAAAGACGCTGACTCTGTGCTTTGAGTTGAAAATGCAATTCCACCGCTTCCATAACTTAATGCAATGTATTATTCGCATGTTCTATTCGAAATTGGAAATGATCTTTACCTTAATGTAACTTGTTTCAGTATATCATCACCTTAATTGTAATATCTTATTTATTAAAATTAACTCTGGTGCCAAACTGCAATTGCAAATTGCAGATGACCTTCACTTTATATAGTTATTCATGTCTATGCTCTCTGTCGCTATATTTGTTTGGATGCCAGCTGTAAGCCAAAGTGTGGCAGTGAGTGACGGCAGTAAAAGGCAAACAAAAGGAGAAATCAAAGTTACTGCATCTTTTACATGTATACATGTCTACAATTGTCTATTCACGGCTTTGAATACAACTGCCAGCATAAAATTCTGCCAATTGTATACACTAATTTAAAACAGATATATTTTTTTCTCAATCATTCTATTGTGTAAATTGCGCTAGTTAACTTGCGACCTTTATTCACTAGTGTTGTATGTTTACTCTAAAGCTCTCTTCCCTCCTCATTAGATCCTCAATCACAGCGTGCATTGTTTTGCTTTGGTTAATTGTGAAGACCTTGCATCTCCCGTTTTTTTCGGTAAAATTAAAGCATTTCTGTATGCAAGAATGCTATGCTAATTACTTCCAGGACGAGACTTAACTTCGAGGCCCAAATGAATCCACAGTTACATTAAATTTAGGTCATGCACCCGCCGGTTCTGGGGGTGTGGCGTCCCGTTTTGCAGTTTTGTTCTTGTTAGCGTTTACGTTGTATGCATTCTTTACTTTTCACTTTTGCGAATTATCGTACTTTTACATATTTGCTCGCTCGACACGGTTAATGCAAAACTAATCATTATTATTATTTTATTATTATTTGAGCAGGAATCGTTCAACTGTTCTATCTCTATTCTCCATTAGCGCTAGTGAATGTTGCAATTGTGTCAATTTTATGACAGAAGGATGACATTAGTGGAGCTGTCAATTTCTTGATATAAAGTGGCCAGTAATTAGAGAATTTGCTAATTTCCACTATGGGCGGGAGAGAACAACCCTTCGATCCCTCATGCTTTCTCGAATCGAGATTGCGTGTCTTTGACAAGACTTGACACATTGTGACCAATAATGTTAGTTGTTTTGGTTAGGTTTGTTCTTTTGATGGTGGCGTTTTATACGTCAGTGGTTTGCGGCACGGTCTTGTAACGTTGCTTTTTACGTCATTGGTTTGCGGTCTTGAGAGGTCCTTTTTTAATCCCTGGTTGATTTTAAGGCTAGAGATTTTATTTGTTGTCTCAATATGTCTCAGCCGGTGGTGTCTAGTGAACTTATCGGTGCAGAATGTGCTCCAGGTACATCTAAGAGACCTGCCACCCACCGTTTTAAGGCGATTTTAAGCCCATCGAACGTAATCAGTGATACCCTTTCTGAACAAGGTAGTCGACGGTCCAGTAGATCTCGTCATTTGACGAAATCTAGAGCCCAGGCAGCGGAGCAAAGAGTACGGAATCAGTTTCGCGAGCAGCTTTCAAAGCAGCAGGAACGTAAGATTTCTGAGGCTAAGGCTAAAGCTTCAAGGTGGTTGGGGGATGCCGGTGTTGACGTTATTGACAGTCGCGTCCCTTGAATACAGAGTACAAGTAGAAGTCCATCTAGTCCCTCTCGCGAACGTCTCAATGCAGGTCGTTAAAACGTGCGACCAACCTCTTTTATCACTGCTACCCGCACCCGAGCCAGCCATCCTTTCCGGCAATCTGCTAGAGCATTCTAGTTGGATACGCGCCTTTTAAACGCTTGTATTCGGCAAGGCTATCCCTTAGTAGAACGCTTACATATTTGGGAAAGTACTTGACTGAGGATGCCAAGGTATGCATCGAGGGTGTCTTTCTTTTGTCGAGCCCTAGTTCTTAGCGAAGACGCTTTTGCCCTGTTAGATCGCCGGTTTGGCGACTCCTGCGTTTTAGACAACGTTTTTCGCGATAAATAAGAAGGTTGGGCAAGGAGAAATGGCATTAACCCAAAGGTTTGCAAGGTTCGTTGACCTTTTGCGACAATGCGACGCTGCTAAAGCTACTATCAGGGGTATAAGTTTCCTGGACTACGATCGGGAGAATCGGAAACTCTTGTTGCTGCCGGATTATATCGTGAGTCGGTGGAATCTAATTGTAACCAACTACAGGGAAACGAATAAGGAGTTTCCTCCGTTTTCGGAATTTGTTAAGTTTCTGACAAAGGAAAGTGAAATCGCTAATGATTCCATCACGTCGCTAGGGAGTTTGAAATCAAGGTCGAGTGACAGCGGCGATTCCACATCGAATTCCAAGGGGAACCTCATCATTTCCGCTTTCGCTTCGCACAAATCCCTGTCGAAACCGTCCCGCGCTCTTCAAAGTCAAACCGTAGCAAAAAATGAAACCATGTGCTACTTTAGCTCAGACACACACCCTATCAAATCGTGTAACAGCTTTCTGTCGACTTCTTACGAGGACAGGAAGTCCTTCGCGAAATTGAAGGGTCTATTTTTTGGTTGTCTTTCAAAGAGTCATAGCTCTAAGGAATTCAAGCATAAACGTACTTGTGGCGTTTGCAAGAAAAACCACCCGACGGCTCTGCATGACCCAATTTTTTCCCCCACCACTGCGTTTTCGCCCAACAGTCAATCTCAACCGACTCTTTCACCAGGTACAGGCGCTATTATCCTAAGCTCTGCAAGGCAGTGTCATATGGGCGTCATGATAGTTCCGGTTTACCTATGGCACAAGGACAACCCATTGGCCAAGCGTCAAGTTTACGCTCTTCTAGACTCTCAATCGGACACAACGTTTGTTCGCGACTCCACGTGCAAGTTGTTGGATGTACAAGGTAGCTCGATCACCCTTTCCCTATCGACTATGTACGCCGAAAATAAGTTAATAAAATGTAAAAAGGTTAAGGGCTTTGCTGTTAGAGACTTTGGTCCATCAGTAGATATTGAACTTCCCAGCGCATATACCAGGGACATTATGCCAGTGAATCGCTTCCACATACCTTGTGCAGACATGGCAAAAAACTCACCGCACCTACGCCCAATGGTCGGTCAACTTATGCCGGTCGCTGATTGCGAAATTGGTTTGCTTATCGGTTACAACTGTCCAAGGGCTCTCGTACCACGTGAGATTCTTACATCGCATGACTCTAACGGACTTTTGGATTGGGGAGTATCCGGTATCGTCGACTACGAACCGGTCGGTTATAGCCACAACGCTTTGACCTACGAGTCTTTAAACAAAAAAGTCGTCAGTGTATCTTTCTGTACTGTAAGGAAGTGGTTTCTCCGCGAGACATGTTGAACGTACTCGAACGCGATTTTTTCGATAACAAACAAGGTACTGGCCCTTCAGTCGAAGATCGCAAGTTCTTGGCTATCCTGGATAAGGGCATTTGCCAAACGAAGAAGGATTCCATCAAATGCCTTTACGTTCAAATCCGACAAGGTTCCACTGAAAAACAATGTGCCAATGACAGTTAAGCAGCTCGAAGGTTTAAGGTCTTGCCTGAATAAGATCTCAACATACAAGAGTGAATATATGGCTCTCATGCCGGATATGATTCAGCAAGGGTATTGTGAAAAGGTTTGGGAAACTGAATTGCGTAACGAAAACGTTTGCTTCATATCTTAAGCAGTGGATAATTAGAGAAATGAGTAGATAGTAGATAACTAAGGTTTCTATTCGTGTATATATATTGCTTTCAATGACTTGTAATAGACTTCCGGTGCCCACTGTTGATTCCGAATAAAGAAGTATAATATTTCAAGGACTCCCATTTATCATTATAATTGCACTGTTTCTTAATTTCTGAATCCATGCTTAAAAGTACACACCAAGATTGAAAGTTTCTAAAGCAGTACAGAGGAAAATTCTTGAAAACGCAAAAGGCGAATATCATCCCTGGTATATCACCTACGTAGTTTTCCACGAGGGTGCGCTCCAACTTTGCCCAGTAGCCTCGTTCCTGTATTTCTGCCATTTAAGGTTCAAAATTCGTGTAGAACTCGTTGTGGAAACATGTCTCTTGCATGACTATAATCACAACACCATCTGGTGAAAAATATTTACGTCATAGTAGCTAGAAACTAGAGGACCCATAATATTATCGTAATATTTGGCAATCACAGCACTGCAAAGTCCGTGCATGAACTTTGTTGCGTCACACTTTCAAAAAAGAGTATTAAATAAGTGATTTAAAGTAAATTATTAAAAAAATTGAGTCGTGTGTAAATTTAAGCTTCAATATGCAATAACGTTTCATATATGGTGTTTATAGTACCATAAGTTTTTGCCTAATTTAACCACTACATATTATTAAAAATGCAACACCAACAAAAATGTTTTCGATTTATACTGGATACAAACCAATTTTAGTGATTCTTATAAACTCATTTAGGCCGAACACATGGATACGATTCTGTACGAAGACAGCGGATCCCAACATACAGTAACGGTGTAACAGCCATAGCATACACTAGCATGGTGGTGTACAAAGTGTCAATGAGCAGACATTCATAACACACACTAGTATTGCAACGAATAATTGCACAGCGACTCATATCGTACACTGGTGTTCCGCTGCTACCACAGATAAATGAGCAGCTACTCGTATTCCGGTGTCAAAATGCACCAATGAGCAGCTGCTCCGGTGCTACAACAAACCAATGAACAACCATTAATTGCGCACACTAATATGGCTGTGTACATCGAACCAATGAGCAGTGACTCATAACGTACGCTAGTATGCCAGTGTACAACGAATCAATGAGTAGCTTCTGACAGCGTACACTAGTTTCCGGTGTTATAACAGGTCAATGAGCAGCTACTCATTTTCCGGTGTCAAAATGCGCTAATGAGTAGCCGCCCATAAAGTACACTAGTTCAGTCAGTACATACAATACATTGATGTTCATCGTTCACACAAGCAATCACATTGTTTTCTTACTCACCAATAAAAATGTTAAATAACATCTGAAAAAAGTGTCAGTTCTTAATTTCTAATACCGCCATTTATGAAATATAGGGGCTACAAATGACCAAAATCACACTTCAATCATTCGAGGAGATTATGTTTGCAAAACAGTGAAGTGTATAGCTCTTGTACTCCTCTTCATAAATCTGTGTGAACATCGCAATTTTATTCTAATTGACCTAGAGCAACTCATTCTGGGAAACTCCAGACCTCATCAAGATTAATTCCTGTTTGGTTGGTCAACACGTTGCTGTAAAACATTTTTCTCTATGTATAATACAACTTCTACTCTTTAGATCTACACTTTGGTTACGTCTTGTGTTGAGTTAACCTTAAAATTGTTAGCTGTTCCATTCTAAGTACGGATTTTTTTTCACTAAGATGCAGATACAACATATTTTTTCTGATTTAGGGCGTACACAATTTTTAACTAATAATTTAATCGAAAGTATATGCGAACAGGAATAAGACAACAACAGGAAAAGAGTCCCAAAAGTCCCAATAAGACTGTTAGCTATGAGCAAGCACAAATAATAGCGGGTGACTTCGTTGGCATTGCCGATATTCTGACATGTGCAGAGCTTCCTTGTGATGACGTCATTGAAACAGTCGTATTTATTGAGACATATAAAGGCTGAATTGTATGAATAGTATTCTACAACTCTCTCTCATCCCGTTAGAAAAGCCGAAAATCTTGATTAGGGTGCGAGCAATATTTTATGCTCAATATATACATGAAAAATACTATTCAATTTTTGCAGGTGTTCGAACACTAGAAATCTACAATAAATAAAATGATTCTAGAGCCAAATTCAAGTTATATGAATCATGCTTTTGTTGGGCCGCAGATTATTGTCTATTATTGCCCAAATATATAAATGTATACGCCTTTCTTGCTATGTCACTTAAGTCGTTTTTCAAGCAATATGCCTAACATGGACTGTCATGTGTTCTGATAAACTGCAGCTTTTTTATGATGAAGCCATTCATTGCAAGTGAATAAGAGGCTGGTAGTAAAAGGGTAGGTGTTAATTTTACTAAACAGACAATATCATGACAACACTGACGTAGTTAATGGGGTAACAATATTAAAAGATTAATAATTGAAACAAAATAAATTAAAATCTAATAAATCATAACAACTCATATGTTAATACATAGGAGTTTTCTTATTTCTTATAAGTCTTGTGAGACGGACCTTCTTTCCGTTGATGCATTCAGTCATTATGACAGTTTATACAACAAATGACACAAGATTACTAATTTTGAAAAAAAAACACATATAACGCGAAATGTAAGAATTCATGACGGTCGTTCCCGGCTTGGGTATTTCGGAAGCCTGCTAATTTGGTACATGTCCTGTACCCCTGGCCCTTTTCCTCAGGCCATATGCCTCTCCTTGGCCTAGACAAGGCATTATTGCCACTCCGCTGCACATACACTCCGTTTGAAAATACAAAAGTGGTATACAAAATGAGGTTTCCCTGTTACATCCATGCTGCCCTATCCTCGGATTTTTTTGACTTCTCTAACAAAAAGAAACTAGTTTATGGCAAAAACTAAAAGAGAGTTTAAAATCCAAATATTTTGTCTTGGTCAGTTGCTATATAATTTAATTTTGCTTCATCTTTAGCAAAGACCCTACTTTAATAATAGTTTTATATTTAATGCTCCACAACAAAAACAATGCTTTTAGACTTGCAGTATTTAGTAAGCAATAGTTGAAAGATTTCTAATTATACCGTAGAATATGGCCGTGTGCAAGCAAAAGACTTTGAAAGAAACATTCTAACTTACCGTGGCTTCTTACGCGTTTTAAATAAATTCCATTGATACAAAAGTAATTACTTGTCACCTGTGTACCAATGCAACATGCTTCTTCTTCATTATTAGCAACAAATTAAAATATGGCAAAGGAATTAAAAAATGTACAAGTTAATTTAGCTACTGAAGTACTGAATACAAGAGTGCAATATAATATAATACATTTCAATATAATATAATGTAATACAACAATGTAATGTAATACAATAGACACAAATATAATAACACAACGTCCAGCATGGAGAGTCTAGAACATTCTACCAAAAAGTATTGGTCCTGAACAAAATGACTTCATAAAAGACCGTTAAATTGACTATAATATAAGTTCCGTTATGAATATTTATCGATTATCTAAACTGTAACAAAAAAAAACAGTCTTACCTTCGTTGACTTAGAAAATGCCTTTGACAAATTGTATTGGTCCTTTATAGATGCATATATAAAATCTTGCTTAAGTAAACGTGAATGGGTAAAATATTTTATACAAATTGAAAACTGTATCATTAATAATGGATATACCAGTAGATATTTTAAAATATTAAATGGAGGACGACAAGGAAATCCATTGTCGTCTTTATTGTTTATTATTGCAGTACAGGTACTTGCACATGTAATTAAAGGAGCAAAAATCTACTGTGACGTCACAGTAATTGTAGGAAATGCAAAAAGAAATTGCTTCAAAATGGCAACAAAAACCACTTAAATTGGCGCTTGGTTAAGAAAAAACATCTAAGGATTAAAAAACAATTAAAAATCTGTTCATTGATATACTTTTTTATGCATACGAACAAAAAGTAACGGAGTTATGCTGCAAAAACCAGAAGGACAGTAACTAAGGGCATAAGCTCCCCATTATCGCTCATTGTTTACTTTTTAGCGGAGTATATTTTCTTCGAGTTACATCCCGAAACAAGTGTTTTATTAGAGGAAGAAAGCATTTGATATTCGTTAGGGGGGAGGCCCCCTAAATCAGCAGGCATGGGTAAAGGGGATGAAGCTTTCCACAGTGCTACTGATCTGAGCAGACCCAGATCTCAAAGATCAACCGTGAATTCACGCTTTCAAACATGCGGCGTATGCAATTTGAAAAAGCCAACTGTTGAACTCAGAAATACCGACGATCTGCGTTGTGATGACTGTTTTGCTGACAACATAAGACAACTGAGGGCCAGTAAAAGGATACAAGAGATGAGTGATGACACTTCTGTTAAAGAAATATTGACGAATGATGAACTGCAAGCCGAAGATCGAGATGAAAATGAGGAAAGGCAAACTGTAGATGGAAATGTACAAGATCAGTCTGAAAAATGTTCTGAGGTTTCTCTGTGTGAAATCCAATCTAAGAAAAACCAGTTGACTCAAGTTAACAACGTGCCAATCATTAACGAAATACTAGCGTATATCAATAATAAATGTGATCTCATGCCCCAGTTTCATCTGGTTAAGGTTGTTACGGATTTCTACAATGACATAGAAATTGAATCTGCGAAGCAGTTATTGTATGAAACATGCCCAAACCACACTGGTGCAAGAATGAAAAAGAGGCAAGGAAATGACAAAAGGAGGAAAAATGTAGAAGATATGGTGGATCTCCTCACCAAGTGTCCAATCGACCAAATCCCTGTTTTTGTAGCCCGGGACCTACAAAATCTCCCACCCATCGACCTAACCCATATTGATGTCTCACAACTAAATGCGGAAATTAGAGAGTTGAAGAAAGACAAAGCTCAGAATGAAAACAATTCGGTCAACGAAATATTGCATAGATTAAACGACTTTAAAGAGGAAATCAAAATGGAATCAAGAAGGGAAATAGAATTACTCAAAGAGCAAATCGGTATTATACAAAATACGATTCTCGCAGACAAATCAAAGTCAAATGCTGATGTTTCATCACAGAATCGCATTACCGAAACTACTCAACCCAAACAAACTGTCAGCTATAAGGAAGCGTTAGCCAACGAACGGTCTAATACAGAAGTAAGAAAAGCAAATTCCGTTGGAGTTAATCATAGACCTATAAAAAGCATATCTTTCCAAGGAGACGATAAAAGGGATGATAGTGATGAACGAAATGGGTCTGATGACGGATTCACTCTGGTTAAACGAAGAAGAAGGAGCGGTGGTTCCAATAAAACTGTTGTCACGAAGAGGCCATGGAGTATCTTCATCTCCCGAGTTTCACCTGCTACTACGGCAGATGACATCAGCTATCATGTGAGGTCGATTGAACCCAATGCTAATGTTGAATGTCATAAGCTGCAAACGAAATACCCTACCTACAACTCTTTCCGAGTTAACATTGTCAGTGAAGATTTAGACGAAATCTTGAACACAGACAACCGGCCAAACGGTATTCTTATCAGAAAATTCTTTCCTCCAAGAAGAGGTAACACGTCGAATTATCAAAATTCGATCAGCACAAACTGAATAATAATCAAAATTGCAATGTGGAAATATGTAATGATATTAAATTACTAAGTTTGAATTGTAATGGTTTTAAAAGTTCTATTTTAGAAATAAGTGATTTATCGAAAACAGTGGAAATTTTATGTTTACAAGAGACATGGCTTGATAAGACTGAACTTAATATTCTTAATAATGCTTTTGATAATTTTTTAGCCTTTGGAATTGCTAAAACTGACCACGAAACCGGCGTAACGTTAGGCAGAAAGTCAGGGGGGCTGGGAATTCTTTGGAACAAACACAAAATAAATGCAAAATGTGTAGAATATAGTGAGGACTGGGTACAAAGTCTAACTTTATTTAATGATGATAAAAATCTCTGTATACTAAATGTTTATTTGCCTTACCAATGAAATGAAAATTATGACCAATTTATGGACTGTCTTGGTAAAATTGAAGCAATTATACAAAGTGCAAATGTGTCAAACGTTATAATTGTTGGTGATTTCAATGCTAATTTGTCTAGAGATCAAGATGGCAAATTATCCTTATTCGGTGAGAATCTTATAAAGTTTGTGTCAGATGTGAACTATGTATTATCAGACTACGAGGGATTGTCAATTAACTCCTTTACCTATGTTAGCTATGCGTGGAATTCAACTTCATGGCTTGACCATTGTTTGTCTACGGAGGCAGCTAACAAATGTATAAAAAATGTGAGTATAATATATGACTTTATGTCATCGGATCACAAACCAATGGTTATAAAATTGGACATGAAACAACTACCGTCTACAGAAAAAATCGACAAGACCAACAATATGGTTGTAAACTGGAAAAAATTAACAATAGAAGATTTACAAAGATATAAAGAAAAAACCAGAATTCTACTAAAAGATATAGACACAGAAAAGCATTTTCTACACTGTTTCGACTATAACTGTAAATCTAAGGAATGTAAAAACTCCATCGAAAATTTTGTGGATGAAATTACAAGTTGTCTTATAAGCGCAAGCAGTAATGTCTTCTCTTCAAAACAAGGTAACTGGAACAACAAGGCAGTATCTGGTTGGAACGAGTATGTTCGCGAGGCATATAATATTGCTCGAGATGCGTTTCTAGAGTGGCGTTTTCGTGGGAAACCCAAGAACATGCGAAGATCCAGAGCAAACTTCAAATATGCATTCCGCGCCTGCAAGAAAAATAATGAAAGAAAAGAAAGTGATAAACTGGCAGAAAAACTTATGACTAAAAACCCAAATGATTTTTGGTCCGAGATTAAGAAAATTCAGAATGATAAACCTCAAATAAGTTCAACTGTGAATGGCCTTGTAGGAAATAAAGAAATATGCTCATTTTGGAAAAGTCATTATAGTGCAATCTTCAACTGTGTACCCAGCAAAGTAGAAGACTTTACTTACCAAGAAGTCGTAGGTCCTGATGAAATTCTGAGCTTTTCCAACAAAGAAGTCCTGAAAGCTGTAGACGCCCTCAACACAGGTAAATCGGTAGACTCTCGTGGTCTTTCTGTTGAACACATAAAATATTGTGATGATACATTAAGTGTACTTATAACTATTTGTATTAATGCGATGTTTAGACATGGTTTTTTACCAATTTCTTTAATTGAGTCTACAATAACTCCTATTGTAAAAAACAAAAATGGAGACATTACATGTGCGTCAAATTATCGTCCAATTGAGAATCTTGAGAATCTTATTCTTCTAAAAATAGAGCCTAATATCTCAGCATCTTGTAATCAGTTTGGTTTTAAAAAGCATCATAGTACAGATTTATGCAATTTGATATTAAAAGAAACTGTTCGACACTACAATAGTCTTGGTTCAAATATATATGCTTGCTTCATAGACGCATCCAACGCTTTTGACAGAGTTAATCATGTTAAATTATTTCAAATACTTGTGAAAAGAATTATTCCAAAAGTTTTGTTACGTTTATTAATTTATTGATATACAAATCAAAGGGTTAGAGTCAGGTGGGGTACAAAATATTCAGAATGGTTTGAAGTTAAAAACGGGGTTAGACAAGGTGGTATACTATCTCCAATGTTGTTTAACTTGTATGTTGACGTAATCAGCAATGAACTGAATAAAACAAAAATTGGGTGCGCAATAGGTAACATTGTTATAAATCACTTATATTATGCTGACGATCTCATATTATTTAGTCCATCGCACAAAGGTTTGCAAAAACTCTTAGATATATGCAATGAATGTGGTATTAAACTAGACATAAAATTTAATGAATCTAAAACGTTATGTATGGTCTTTAGTGCGTTAAAAGATAAAAAAGTGAAATATAATTCATTTAAACTAAATGGTGAAACGTTGAAGTTCTGTGTGAATTATAAATATTTAGGGCATATTGTTGATGAATTCTTGAATGACAATGACGACATTCATAGACAAATGAGAAGTATTTATGCCAGAGGTAATAAGTTAATTAATACATTTAGACATTGTTCATATAACGTGAAGGTTGTTCTGTTCAAAACATTTATTTCAAATTTCTATTGTGCTCACTTGTGGTGCAATTTCAACCAAAGTGTATTTCTAAAGTTCAAAGTCGCATACAACAATGTTTTTCGTAAATTTTTTTCAATAAATCATATATGTAGCATTAGCAAAGAAATGGTTGATATGAATATTAATGTTGCGAATATGGTTATGCGATCCTACATTAACAGTATAATGAAGCGAATGTATAAATCAGAGAATGAAATAATAAAAAGCATGGTGGGTAGTGATTTGATGTTAAACTCAAAGCTGTTTATGAAATGGTATGACATGATATATATAATTTCCAAGCGTTAACATTACTGAATTACATTTGGTAATGTCTTCATTGTATCAATTTTTTTTCTCTTACGCCACTGTGTGTAATGTCTTAGCTATATCTTAAAATACTATGTTTTATCTTTTTAGAATTATATATCATATATGTTGCCATTTAAAATATGGCTATTCTGAGTATACTAAATCATCAACTAAATGTATATGGACCCAGGAGTCTGAAATAAAAAGATAAATAAAAATAAAAAAATAAATAAAAGAAATAAAAATTAATAACTCTCAATCCAAACTAAGTCTCTTAGCGCATGATACGACCCTACTATTAGAAGATGTTTTATCTTTTAGAAATGTGTTCACTCTATCATTTAGTTTATGAATTAAAAATTAACATAGATAAGTCTGAAATTTTACCAATAGGAAATATCAAAATTAAATATTACAGAAGGCAACGTGCTATCACTTGGGGTAAGACACTCTTAACGATGTGGA
Organism: Protula sp. h YS-2021; assembly: GCA_949752745.1. Lineage (NCBI taxonomy): Eukaryota > Metazoa > Annelida > Polychaeta > Sabellida > Serpulidae > Protula > Protula sp. h YS-2021. The sequence goes on along the minus strand of OX457031.1, from coordinate 65,363,333 downwards.
TCTTATTGTTGAAACTTACTTAGACCATGTGACCATGTGAGTAAGTATTGCGCTGGTTTTAAGGACAGCATATCACAAACTGGTCGTTTAAGCCATTTGCGTAACGAACTGATTATCGCAAGACTCTTTGTACACACCATATAATATTTTGTTACTTCAATAGATTACTGCAAAATATGGCAGGGCATCTTAAAAAATGGTTAAATGGTCGATTTAACGCGGAGTAGAAAAATAATGATAATAATAAGTCTAGCTATTTCAAGAATATTTCATGTAACTAATACCTTGTGGATTCCTGAATGGTTGGAAATAAAATTCTCAAATATATTCTGAAATTTGTATGGGAAGGTACATCGCCGCATGTCCTACATGTTGTACTAATGCAAGATTACGCTCAGCCGAGATTACGAAATTTGGATTATTACTTTTTTCTAAAGCACAAAAAAGCATGTGGATTAAAATAATGTTAAAAATTAGAAATTCTTAAAGCTTTGTCTTTAGCGAATAGCGAGTATGTTCTAATATGGATTTTGATGATTTACCTTCTCTAACAATGGACTCCAAAAAGCTCCACACATCAAAAAATGTTTTATCATTGACTTTCTGTAAAACGGCAACCAAAAACATATTGTGATATACTGAAAGAGCATATCTGGCATAACATATGTTTTATGCAAACCTTCGCCATCACCTACAGTGAATTATACGAAAAGAATATAAAATATATTGGTGATATTATTAACATTTAATGACCCAATTGAGATAAAAGTACGTTTAATATAAACTTAACCACACTAAAATATATTTATCTAATAACTGCAATTCCTCAAGCTTGGAAGCAAGTAATTCACTTCAATGTCCTAAAGTCATCGAAAGTGTAGCAACAACATCGTCACTTTTAAAGTGACATTCTATGAAGTACTTAAAATACGTGATATTTGCCATGGTTAATACTCGGAGCAGAAAGGTCAAATCTGTAGCTTGTAGGCGATAGCGAACTTAATCATTTAGGGTTGAAACTACTACTTCAGACTAGTGGGTTATTGGCTTTTCAATAAAAAGTAGTACCATTTAAATTGATTTCAAAATAGGCCTGAACGTCATGCAAATCATACATTAAAAACAATACAACATGGTTAAGAGGGAAGCATAGAGAAACATGGCTTTCAATATAAAGTGCACTTGGACCTCACCCTACGAGTTCAATATTCACTTTTGACTTCGATACGTGATTCCATGTACTTCTCTCTTGATGGTGTATTATTCCTACTATATTATGCATGTCTCATTGCACAATTGTCTTGCCCGATAACACTAACTATGATACCATTACTCTCTTTTCTCCAGCGTGATCCGGATTCCATCACATGATTTGGTGACCAGTTCGTATTGCCTATGAAAAACTTGTCCTTCAACCAACTTAATCTGCACCAAAAATAAAGAAATAAACATGTTTGGTGAATGACATATCAGTCTCACATAACTTAATAGAGACTCTTTCAATAAGAATATTTCCACGGGATCGCTCGCTATTTAACGGAAAATGTGATAAGTTTGAACCAAAAATTGCTACTACAACACAAATTTAACAATAATTAAACAAATGAATAAAAGTAAAAAGATGTGTTGCGATACAATAATAATAAATAATACGGATATAAAAAGATATAACAGATATAAACAGCAGGCATTAAATTTTGTATCAAATTTAAGGATGAGTGATTTTGGCGGCTTAATAAATATAGATTGGAATGAAGAGACTGCACGGACACCTACAAATAAATCGGTAGTATTTTTGTTGTGCAAATAAGGAGTAGATATGCAAGGCCGTATTACCCGCTCTTGCAGTGTCTGAAAGTGCGTGGTTGTGATCAGCATAACAACGTAAGTGAACGACAGAAAACAACGCATACAAACCACAATCGAGTTTGTAAACATCCGAAACCTCCGGGAAAGAGAGAGAGAGAGGAAGGGAGAAAGGGACGAGAGAGAAATAGAAAGGGAAAGAGAGAGAGAGAGAGAGAAAGAGGGAGGGGAGAAATTCTGATGAAACTGGCGTGCCTTGAAAGTGCCAGTATCTCAGACAGCAGCACAGGGGCTTTGTAACAGGTTATTCTGTAATCGAGACACTTACGTTTCCCAATGTCGAATGGCGCAAAGACATGCGCATGGCGCTTTGCCGAATTCTCACTGTCAAACTTTACCGGGTTAAAACTGTAAAAAGCATGTAAAATATGCAGTGTGTTTACCTGGAGGGTAAAATCGCGTCTGTGTACTGATATGTGAGTTACTTATGCATTGTGTGTACACAAAATATAAACTTTGTTATAGACCAGCAGTAGAATATTCTATTCTGACTCTCCAGCACCACAATTATAACATATTGTACACAATCGATACTGTGCATTGGTGCTTTATCTGTATTGCTAAGACAACGAATAAATGTGGCATACAGCTCACGCTCAGACTACCACTTGCCGCTCCGAAGCATGGCCCCCATTGCGTGTACACCAGGCGTCTGTATGCAAATCGTAATTCTCTGAGAATGTTTCATTTCTCTTTCTTTGTTTTTCTTCTTCTTTCATATGCTATTATTTTTTTTACTTTCGATGCCTGATTTACTTGTTTTTTTTTCTGTTTCTGTCACATCCAATCAATACCTTCTATTTCCAATGCCTGATTTGTTTTCTACCTTACTTACATAGAATTGATATGTTCCGATGCCCGGTTTACTTGATTTCTCTGCTTCCCTCATATACAAGCACAGTTTTTTATATTTGATACCTACTTTGCTTTTTAGCAGTATTAACTCAACGAAAACAGATAAGAGATTCCTTAACAGTGTGACATCACTGTCATTGTGAAGATAGCTAGTCGTAGCTTCTAGAATAACATAAAAGTTTCGTAGCATATGTCACAGCAGCGACTCACTAATTACCCCAGCAGGAATCTTGTGGCCTCCAAATTCCATCTCGCATTCTTGTGCTGTAGCTGCCATTGGTGCCAGGGATGCACAGTGCATTATATCATTAAGTACTTATCTGATGTACCTTTCAAAACACATGAGTGGTTAATCAGATGTATGTTGCTAGTTATACCAGGATACCCGTGCCTATATATACCTTGTCACATCAAGGTTGATAACAAGACAGAAGGAAGTCCTACGACTCAGATTGCTTCAGTTAGCTAGAAAGTCCACGGAACTGACAAAACACTGCTATTAGTTTAAACTATCTGTAATGTAAGAATGTATTTATTTCTTATTATACTAGCCGGCAACATGAAATAATGTTATTAACTGGTCAATTTATGCATAGCTCCTCACGTTATACTAGCTAGAACTTCAGTAATTTCTTATCGATATATCTCTTTCTTTTCCATTCTAGCCGCTGCATTATTGAATACTATAATTTGTTTATAAATTGTACAAGAAATTTACGTGACCCAGGTAACAGAACCATAATCTAGCCGGTCTATATGTTTTATGGGCACACATAGCATAACTATTCTATGTGTTTTATGGGCATACATAACATAACTGTTCTAGATGTGTTATGGGCACACCTAACATAACCGTTCTAGATGCTTCATGGGCACACATAAAATAGCATTCTATGCATCTATGAGCACATTACCTACTTCTTGTGCTCTCACAGGACAAACATAACAAAACCGCCTTTCTATGCTTCTGCGTCACAAAATCGACCTTCTATGCTTCGTTGAGGGCTCACACAATAATCCTTTTATGCTTCTGTGGAGCTACCGTCAGTACATGTTAATTGTGCCAAAGTACACAATGAGAAATACATTCTGAATCAGCCGCTAGAATTCCTTTGCATTTTTCTTCCTCTGATTCTGAAGAATTTAATGGCATTTAAAATAACGTTTTTGTTCAGGTGTACATGTCTTTTGTGTGGTCTATTGTGATTCACATTTCACCTCGTACATGTGTTTCTTATGGACTATTGCACTTTATTTTCAACTCCTACATGTGTTTTATCTCATCTATTGTGGTTCACATTTCATCTGAGCCTAATCTTTGACCATATCAATTATTAAAATTGATATGTAAATATCGAATTTTAAAAAATTACAGCTTCGGTAACACAGAACATAACGGAACAAGATATTAAGGGCGGCTGGTGCAAGAAGGAACCGTTTGAATCGTATATTTTAGCATTTTGTCGTAAATAATTTCTCAGGTACAGTAGTTGTATAAAATTATTAATAATTATGCACCAAAAACAAAATCCTTTAGTTGAACATAGGAGAGTATTCAAACTTTAAAATCCCAGCACAACAATCGTTGAGGAGTCGCACAAACAACGGACGATCAACTGAGACTAACCATATTTCAATAGCCCAGAAAGGATGCTTCAGACTTTGATAAATCCTGTAGTCCTTATAATACTTTTCACATTTTTGTGTGTATCATTTAAAAAATAAAGAACATATGTCTATCAATAAACTTAGAAATGATTAATAACTGAAAAAGGAATTCCATTTTTAAAGCTTTTAATCTGCTCTAAATAAACACACTGAAGTAACAAGACTTATGAGGGAACAGTTTAACACCATAGAGAAAAAATGCAACTTACTCGAGATGGTTAACGGCATTGAAAGTGATCGTTTTCTTACCAAATACTTCCTTCATTTCGTTGAAAACGTATTCTCGTACTTCTTTATGTGATGCAAGGAAATAAGTAGCTCATGTCAGAACAAAAAAGAAATGACAAATATGTGATGCAATCAAATATGAAAAATGATAAAATATCAAAAATAATAAAATTCCCTAAAAATCGCTACATACGAACTGACTTTATCGACCCAACTTTATCAACTTGTTTACTTTTACTTGAGATTTTTTAAAATGCGTAACCAATGATACGATACGTCGATATGTTCGTGATGTTAATATTTTTTTGCTTTTTCTCTCATTATTCTAACTCAATGGATTCCACATGCCATTCTAATGCAATTAATTCTACATATTTTCCTGCAATCTATATTATGTCTACGATTCCAAGTGTTAATATTTAGCTTCCATTTCATATGTTACTGTTTACTATCCAATCTAACATGTTAACCTAAGGTTAAGCATTCCACGTGCTAATAGTAAGTTATCAATTCAAATGCAGTCGAATTCACATATTAATTTTAAGTCTTCTCTTACACATATTCCTCATAGGCCACCGACTGTGCATGTTAATTTTAAGAATTTAATTGTACTTGATAATTTTCACCATTGATTCGGCATGTTACCATTAGGCTTTTGATTCCAAATGCTAACCTTAGGGTATCAATTCCACATAGTAATCTCAGGCTTTTAATCCGCATGTTACCTCTAAGCCTTTGATTCCAAATATCACATTTAGGCTGACTTTTCTACATGGAATTCTTAGGTTATCGATTGTACGCTTTAACCGGGGTGGATAATATTGTTTTTGCTTGATGACGGAGAGACGATGATCATATACCTACGTACACCGGTAGTGTGGAAAGATGCAACGCCAATAGTCAACATATCGGCCACCGCAACGTCGACAGCATTATCTAACTCAGTCATTGACAAAATGTTTGTGGCTTGAATCCGGCAGCCGATTATTTTTTGCTTGCTTGTAGTCAGTCAGTAACATACCGAGAGTTATTGCCAAGTCTAGGGAAAACCCATAATCACTGTAGATTCGCATTTAAACACGCTAAATGTACTTAATGTACTCTAAACCAAAAATGCTAAGTATTAGCTGAAACTAGAATAAGATTTGATGAAAAAGATCAGTAACAAATACATTGACATGTCGAAACAATCAAAGACGCAGTGAAAAAAAGAGTCGCGAAACACGGATATAAACATGACATCAAAATAGCATTGCTAGTGAAATACACAGTAAAGCTTCATTAGCAAAAACTAAATTAAGGATTGATGCATGAACGTATTGGCATTGGGCAGAAGCAGATGGAGTGGCAACGGGGTATGCTTATGGAATGTCAAAAGAACTCCGGGATAGAAGGACTCTCAACGGATTAACAACAACGAAACGCACCACGGGCGGTACATTATAGGTTCTTGTGGAAGCACTGCTAACGGAGAGGACTGTCACCGGATGCACCAATGTACAGTAAACAAGACTCACAGATTGTCTCTCAATGAAACACGCGGACAGTAGGATAGTAGGACACTCAAATATACATCAAGTAGGACATTAAGAGATACTGCATTAGTACAGCTGGGCTAATCAGCAGCAAGGAGGACCACCAGCATGACAGAGTGACAGACCAACAATGAAAAAAAGGGGTACAGACCTACAAGTTAGATGGAAGACACATAAAAAAATGTGTGAAAAGACATAAATATAATGCTTACAAAATCATATCATTTCTTGACCTTGAACACATCGTTGTTTCTTTCGAAATACTGGCCAGATGGCACGGTAAGCATGAACCTGCAGGCAAATCCATTCATTTCTTGGCTCAAAGCAATGTGTTCATCTTTTGAATTAGTCTCCCATATTTTGCAGAACTTGTTTGAGAATTGGCAATCTATAAAGAAGCTTATGAATTAATCTGTGAAGTGTGACAGAGAAATGTTAACAAGAAAGTTTAACTTAAATTTATCTCATTGGTCCGAAAGGAAAGAATATCTGTCGATCTGCAACAATAAGGAGATATTGACTTATTTCGAATCAAGATGATGCATAGTGACCGGTAAGTGCATGCTGGCTTAAGTCAATAGTTTTGTAACTGGAAACAAGACATATATGTTTCATTACATGATTTAATTGGTCTTTTGCATGCAAATAGCTGTAATATCTATCGACCTATTTAAAATGATTGAGTCTTGTGACAAAGTGACACGTTAATATAGACTGTTATTGACTTCTATCAAGGGTACTTTGTTCACTATAGAATACACTTTCAGTATCACAGTATTACGGTATTGTACTTCTTGTTCTTTCAGTATTCATTTTGGTATTTCAGAATTATATTATTAATTAATAGCACCACTGTTAACTGATAATTTGTCTGTTTTATATGCCTTTCTGTCGATCGTTTTACCAGCGTTAGCTGTCCAACACATGAAAACAGTGTTGCAGGTAAAGTTATTATTATGTTATCCTAACTTATCTTATCTCTCTGTTAAAACAGTCAGTTTTAAAAACTTCGCACATTGAAGACAAAATGCAAAGTCAGCAATTATGAAAGATGTAATGAGGTGGAGCTTTTAATTACATACCTTCCCCCGGCCCTCTAACGACTTCTCACCAAACCTTTTCCTTGTGTGTACTACATGCTCTAACTGGTGCAGTGGTAACGATGTGTGGTGACAAATGACACCTTAAGTTCAAATACGCAACCCCTTCAGTAGAAATTGCATTGAAATATCTAATTTTAGATTTTAAACAATCAAACTGTAGAATTTGTCTTTGAAATTTAAGGTTATTTGAAACATATAATTGCAATCGGGTTTAATAACCTCTCTTGGCACAAAACTGTAATTAGATTAAAACTGTAGCCTTTAAATTCTAAGTTATGTTAAAAAATACTCCATATATGCTTTATAGGAATCGATGTATAAATTGCTTGATGTTAAGTTTGTTGGTTTTCTTATTTAGTTACATTACTGAATAAACAAATATGTTTACAAGATTCCACTAGCAAGCTTTGATTGGTTTGAGACATCAACTATTATTTAGATTTTTCAACAGAATACGTAATGCGACATGCATTTTAAGTTTGTATGTAATCTGGAAGCCTAACAAAGTCAGTGAGACAAAGCTTTCTTATGTCATCCTGCTCGGGGCTCAAAAAGGGCATACAGGGCAAGAAAAAAGAATATTTTGAACACTCTTAGAGCAAAAGCCATTTGATAAGAGACGCATTTACTCTAAATATTCAAGCAATGTTGGCTTTTGCAATCTTCGGTAGTGAACCAAGTATAAAACAAAATGAGCTTGATAAATATCAACTCTTATGTAAAAAGAAAAGATAGATATTTAAATTTTATGGTTTTATCAAATATGTTATGAATTATTCAATTGACACTCATTGACTTAGTGTTTTGTAGACCCACTCTAAAAATAGAACTTACTCTTACTTAACAGAAGGTGTTCATGTAGTGTTGTATCCTTTCGTGTGAAAAGCTCCTCTGGTAAACTGAATGTCTGTTCCTCCCTTCTGTGCCATTGACGTCAGTAATTGAGTAAGAAGTAAATAAGGGTTCAAACATTTCATATAGCGGCTCTGAATAAAATTATTGAATCATTACATGCATGTTACTGAAAAAATAGCCTATCCTTGAGATATCAATGGCTTTTATACTTTCAATACTTTCACAAAGAAGGTGTGGAGCACGGTGCAATGACAGGCCTTCCATTTAGGCAACATATGAAGATTATTTTTCGTCAGTCTTTAAGTATTTATAATCTCCATCTCGATTCACGTGAGGCATTTAAATTATGCTCCATTTGAGCTTGACACGAACAACCCCTACGATACAACTCACAGATAGATCTCTCTGCAAGTGTGCTTCTGCAACCTTTTTGGCATGGTTGGCATCTATATATATATATATATATATATATATATATATATATATATATATATAAAATTTCGGTACTGTGGAGACATTTCGTATTTAGAAATAGCCCTTAGGGAGACATTATCATTGGGGAGACATTTCAATGTCTCCCTAATATTTATGCTTATCTTCTGCGATTATAAAAAGGTAAAACCTTCATTATGCGATTAAAAATAAAATAATATAATTTGTTTTACGTTTTGCAGAAGTTTCAACGATATTTGAAAAGCTAAAGTTACATTTTAAAGTCATTAAAAAATCAGAAAATTTTCCGTCTATATCTCTACCGTATTGTAGTTGTTGAAATATAGACCTTAGGGAGACATGCGGTTTTTGCTAAATTTTACCCACTGATGCTATGTATATCTTTCTTAAAAGCTTTTGAAAAAAATATGCACATAAATAAGTACTTAATCATTCTGTTATATACAATATTTATTACTTTATTTTATTAAAATAAAAACTTTCATCATTCGTAAACAAAACAACACATCTTTGGCGGCAATACCACGGCGGGCACCTGCTGTTGCTAGAGAAGCTGGTACGTACAAATTAGCTAGTTTTAGCCATTATTTACCTTTAATATCACATAGAAATAGGATTATACTTTTTATTTATATTTATACTCCCTAGTACTACTTTCATTATTAAACGGATATGGCTTCAATTGTTATAAAAGCTACGAATTGTAGTTTGAGCGAAAATATGCAATTTCACTACGAGTATGGCAGAAAGGTTCGTTTAGCTCATAGTGACTGCACACTCTGCCAACGTTTCAGGCACATGTATATTCTTATTACAGTATGCCTTTACGTAGACACAAGCATAAAAGGTGTTCGGAATTGGGTTTATTTATATTTCTGTACTGTTGTACGAACCGCATACGAGGGGGCGGTATACGATACGATCGTATGTAGCTCCAAGAAGAGATCCGCTACTGAAGTTCGGCGGAGCGCTTCAAATCTTCGTTATATAACGATATAATATCGTTATATAACGATATTATGTCCCCCTGGTGGGCGGTATTTCTGTACCGTTGTACACGATACGATCGTATGGTGCCTTATAAACTTACTCTTTGAAAACAAAAGCCTACAAATTGAAGTGTTCTATGGCTGCCGTATTAAACAACTATGACTTGTTATAAAAACATCGACTTCTACTTTGAGCGAAAATATGGCTAGGCTGAAGCTATCACAAAATAAGCTGTCAGAAAATACGGTTCTCTGAAAACAGGCATTTTATCAGTTCACCGAAGAGGTGAGCCGCCGAAATTTAGCAGCGTACTTAAAACGTTTAGGCCATATAACAGTTTTGAAATCGGTCGAATCAAATCTCCAAGGCAGAAAATATACTATTTAGGCTTATCAGCCAAATCACACATTTACTTTTGCCGAAAAGCTTTTGCGTTTCGAGTGAATTCAGTTGGGATAAGGATATAAAGAAATTATAAAAAATAAACTGACAAAAATCAACAAAATTCCATTTTTACATATTCACAAATTGGCCATTTAAGGGACTGAATAATATGTAAAATAGTTTTTGAAAGATCATATGACGGCTTTATAAATTTGAAAGCGTGCATGTTGAAAGAAAATTAGAATTTTGATGTTTTTCCCTTATCATTTTTAGATTGATAGATATTTTATTTATCGAAACTTGCAACTAGAAAAATGACAAGCATGCATGCATATTTCTACAATAATATAATATACTTCTACATGGATACAAGACTATAGTACACAGATTATAGAAAGTTTCTCAGATGTTTTTTAACGACTGCCCTTTTTATATGTGTTATTTTAATAGATAATCAGAATGTGTGTCTCTTTTTTATTCTTTGTGTCTGCGGAAAAAGCACCTAAATTGAGAATTTAAATTGAAGATTAAAGAGACAGTAAGGAATGAACGAGTTCTTATAACGATCATTTCTTTATATTTATCCGAATATATTTACAGTCGAAACAACACCTCCACCGGAAAGAACCGAAAGTGTGAATTGGCTTATTTTCTTCTGGAAGGTGGGGGCCACTCATAATGGCACACCATAGCTCAGGGCTGAAGTGGGCCGCACTTTCAACTACGGAGTTTTATTTCCATATTAGTGACACGTTATGACACCAAATTTTATCAGCTAAATCGGCTAAATCAATAATCTGGATCCGATTTTCAATGGTTATATATAAAATATACAGTCCACGGGGTAGGAATTTTTATCCTCCGATCCCAGAGGGTAGGGAAAACGCCAAAATTTTTGCGGCTTTAGTAGCGCACTTATGGCGCCTATCTTTATGCTAAATAACAGTTTTCTAATCAGTTCAATGAAATCTCGACAGCAGAAAATATACCATTTCCACTTATTTTCTGCTTGGAGTGGGGGCTACTTAAAATGGCCCACCGCAGCCCAGGGGTGAAGGGAGCCGCACTTTCAACTACGGTCTATTATTTCTAGTTTATTGACACGTTACTACTCCAAATTTCATGAGCCACATCGGTTGAATAAGTAATCTGGACCCGGTTTTCCATGCTTATATATAAAATATACAGTCCCTGAGGTCGGACTTTACACCCCCCACCCCAAAGAGGAGGTAAGACGATGAAATTTGTACGGGGTTAGTAGCGCACCTATAGCGCCTATCTTTATGCTAAATAACAGTTTCCGAATTGGCCAAAAAAAGTCTCGAGAGCAGAAAATATACCATTTCCGCTTATTTTCTGTTAGGGATGGGAGTCCATTCAAAATGGCCCGTCACAGCCTACGGGTGAAGTTAGTCGCAATGTCGACCACAAAGTTTTATTTCTATTTTAGTTATACGTGATTACACCAAATTTTATTAGCCAAATGGCTCGAATAAATAATCTGGACCAGGTTATCTATGCTTACATGTAAAATATACAAGCCCTAGGGTCGGACTTTACAGCATCCCACCCCAGGGAGGAGGTAAGCCGCCCAAATATTTACGCCTTTAGTAGCGCACTTATGGCGCTCATCTTTATGCCAAAGAAGAATTTTCAAATCGGTCGAATAAAATATCGAGAACAGAAAATATACCACTTCCACTTATTTTCTGCTGGGGATGGGGGCAACTCAAAATGGCCCACCACAGCCCATTGGTGAAGTGAGCCGCGCTTTCAACTAATGCCTTTTATTTCTAGATTATTGACACGCTATTACTCCAAATTTCATAAGTCAAATCGGTCGAATAAATAATCTGGAAATAGTTTTCCGTGGTTATATGTAAAATATACAGGCCCCGGGGTCGGACTTTACACGCTTCCGCCCCGTCTTTAGTAGCGCAGTTACAACGCCTATCCTTATGCGAAAAAGCAGGTTCCTAATCGGTCGAATAAAACCTTGAGACAAAAATTATATCACTTCCGCTTAGTTTCTGCTGGGGGTGGGGGCCACTCAAAAGGGGTCAAGTGAGCAGCACTTTTGACTACGGTGTTTTATTTCGATTTTAAAGAGACGTTTCTGCACCAAATTTCATCAGCCAAATCGGTCGAATAAATAATTTGGGCCCGGTTTTCCATGCTGATACGTAAAATATACAGGCTCAGGAGTCGGACTTTACACACTCCCATCCCAGGGTAGAGGTAAGCCGCCAAAATTTTTACGGCTTTAGTAGCGCACTTATAGCGCCTATCTTTATCCCAAATAACAGTTTTGTAATCGGTCGAATAAACTTTCGAGAGCAGAAAATATACCACTTGCGCTTATTTTCAGCTGGGGTTGGGGACCACTCAAAGTTGCCCACCACACCCCATTGGTGAAGTGAACCGCACTTTCGACTACGGTGTTTTATTTGTAGTTTAGTGACACGTTATTACACCATATTTCATCAGCAAAATCGGTCGAATAAATAACTTGCACTCAGTTTCCAAGCTTACATGTAAAATATACAGGCCCCGTGGTCGGACTTTACACCCTCCTACCCCAGGGAGGAGATAAACCACCAAAATTTTTAAAGCATTAGTAGCGTACTTAAACGTTCTATCTTTATGCCAAATAACAGTTTTCTAATCGATGGAATAAAATCTCGAGAGCAGAAAATATACCACTTCAGCTTATTTTCTGTTGGGGTAGGGCCACTCAAAATGGCCCACCACAGCCAATTGGTGAAGTGAGCCGCACTTTTGACTACGGAGTTTTATTTCCATTTTAGTGACACGTTACTACAACAAATTTCATCAGCCAAATCGATCGATTAAATAATCTCGACCCGGTTTTCCATGCTTATATGTGAAATATACAGGCCTCGGGGTCGGACTTTGCATCCTCCCACCCCATTGAGGAGGTAAGACGCCAAAATATTTACGGCTTTAGTAGCGCACCTATGTAGCCTATCTTTATGCCCAAAACCAGTTTTCTGATCGGTCGAATAAAATCTTGAGAGCAGAAATATACCACTTCCGCTTATTTTATTTCGGGGATTGGGGCCACTCAAAATGGCCAACCACAGTCAAGGGTTGAAATGAGCCGCACTTTCGACTACGGAGTTAAATTTCTAGTTTAGTGACACGTTATCACACCAAATTTCGTCAGCAAAATCTCTCGAATAAATAATTTGCAGTCGGTTTTTCATGCTTGTATGTAAAATATACAGGCCTTGGGGTCGGACTTTACACCCTTCTACTCCAATAAGGAGATAAACCACCAAAACTTTTACGGCTTTAGTAGTGTACTTAAAGGTCCTATCTTTATGCGAAATAACAGTTTTCCAATCGATGGAATAAAGTCTCGAGAGCAGAAAATATACCACTTCAGCTTATTTTCTGTTGGGGTAGGGCCACTCAAAATGGCCCACGAAAGCCCATTGGTGAAGTGAGTTGCACTTTCGACTACAAAGTTTTATTTCTAGTTTAGTGACACGTTATCACACCAAATATCATCAGCAAAATCGGTCGATTAAATAATTTGCAGTCAGTTTTCCATGCTTATATGTGAAATATACAGGCCCCGGGGTCGGACTTTATACCCTCCCACAGCAGGGAGGAAGCAAGCCGCCGAAATTTTTACGGCCTTAGTAGTGCACCTATGTTGCCTATCTTACGCGTTGTCCATGAACATATCATGAATTGACCTGAAAATTAGTTATTTTTGGTAATTCAACATACTTCCTCACTCCAAAGAATTAGCTTAAGAACTGCAGTAGCGATCAAATACACACAATTCTGCATAACCCCAAAACTGCCTTACTAAACGATACTAAAGAAAATGCAAAAAACAATTGTAAAACCAAATAATGATTTAGAATGTGGTAAAATGGTCTATTGGTCATTGTCGCTCACTCTTATCGGTTACGATGCAAACAGCTTGTACGTTTTGAGAACATCACAGGTGTACACTAGTGTTTTACCCTATTTCTAAAATCAATTACTACTGACGTCAGAAAAGATTTTTGGAAATCTCATATTTATAATATGAGTTCTTTTGTACAAGGCAGAGAAACGGAGACTGGATATGAAAAATAGAAGGAAGAAAGGCAGAGAGCTGTAAACTTGGCTTCTGGATGATACTGTTGCACGAACTCTTTTTCCAAAGTTTCAAACAAATTGACAGAAAAACAAAGCTACAAGAAGAGGATTTGTGACATCCCTGTGTTATAACTCCATAGGAAAACAATGCATAAGTAGTGCTTTAAGGTCCGACGTGAAAAAATTTTGAAAACTACCTTCTAGTAAACACATGGAATCCATACTTGGAACATACCGAGACAATGCCTCATACATCTAGTCTGTTACCCAACTTTTGGAATTAGACTTACGGGTTGTCCATGAACTTATCATGAACTGAACTGAAAATTAGTTATTTTTGGTAATCCAACATACTTCTTAACTCCATAGAAGTAGCTTAAAAACTGCAGGAGCGATCAAATACACACAATTCTGCACAACTTTTGGAATTCGACGTACAGGTTGTCCATGAACTTATCATGAACAACCTGTGCTTGAACTGACAATTAGTTATTTTTGGTAATCAACATACTTCTTAACTCCAAAGAAGTAGCTTAAAAACTGCAGGAGCGATCAAATACACACAATTCTGCATAACCCCAAAACTACCTTACTAAACGATATTAAAGAAAATGAAAAAAGACAATTATAAAACCAAATAATGATTTAGAATGTGGTATAATGGTCTATTGGTCATTGTTGATCACTCTTAGCGGTTACGACGCAAAAGGTTTGTACGTCTTGAGAACAAAACAGCTGTACAGCAGTGTTTTACCCTATTTCTAAAATAAGTTACTACTGACGTCAGAAAAGATTTTTGGAAATCTCATGTTTATAATATGAGTTCTGTTGTACAAGGCAGAGAAACGGAGACTGGATATGAAAAATAGAAGGAAGAAAGGCAGAGAGCTGTAAATTTGGTTTCTGGATGATACTGTTGCACGTTCTCTTTTTCCAAAGTTTCAAGCAAATTGACAGAAAAACCAAGCTACAAGAAGAGGATTTGTGACATCCCTGTGTTATAACTCCATAGGAAAACAATGCATAAGTAGTGATTTAAGGTTCGACGTGAAAAAATTTTGAAAACTACCTTCTGGTAAACACATCGATTCCATACTTGGAACATATCAAGACAATGCTTCATACATCTAACCTGTTACCCAACTTTTGGAATTCCTCTTACGCGTTGTCCATGAACATATCATGAATTGACCTGAAAATTAGTTATTTCTTGGTAATCAACAGACTTCTTAACTCCAAAGAAGTAGGTTAAAAACTGCAGGAGCGATCAAATACACACAATTCTGCATAATCCCAAAACTGCCTTACTAAACGATACTAAAGAAAATGCAAAAGACAATTGTAAAACCAAATAATGATTTAGAATGTGGTATAATGGTCTATTGGTCATTGTCGCTCATTCTTAACGGTTACGATGCAAAAGGCTTGTACGTTTTGAGAACATCACAGGTGTACACTAGTGTTTTATCCTATTTCTAAAATAAGTTACTACTGACGTCAGAAAAGATTTTTGGAAATCTCATATTTATAATATGAGTTCTGTTGTACGAGGCAGAGAAACGGAGACTGGATATGAAAAATAGAAGGAAGACAGGCAGAGAGATGTAAACTTGGCTTCTGGATGATACTGTTGCACGAACTCTTTTTCCAAAGTTTCAAACAAATTGACAGAAAAACCAAGCTACAAGAAGAGGATTTGTGACATCTCTGTGTTATAACTCCATAGGAAAACAATGCATAAGTAGTGCTTTAAGGTCCGACGTGAAAAAATTTTGAAAACTACCTTCTAGTAAACACATGGAATCCATACTTGGAACATACCGAGACAATGCCTCATACATCTAGTCTGTTACCCAACTTTTGGAATTAGACTTACGGGTTGTCCATGAACTTATCATGAACTGAACTGAAAATTAGTTATTTTTGGTAATCCAACATACTTCTTAACTCCAAAGAAGTAGCTTAAAAACTGCAGGAGCGATCAAATACACACAATTCTGCACAACTTTTGGAATTCGACTTACAGGTTGTCCATGAACTTATCATGAATTGAACTGACAATTAGTTATTTTTATTAATCAACATACTTCTTAACTCCAAAGAAGTAGCTTAAAAACTGCAGGAGCGATCAAATACACACAATTCTGCATAACCCCAAAACTACCTTACTAAACGATATTAAAGAAAATGAAAAAAGACAATTATAAAACCAAATAATGATTTAGAATGTGGTATAATGGTCTATTGGTCATTGTTGATCACTCTTAGCGGTTACGACGCAAAAAGTTTGTACGTCTTGAGAACAAAACAGCTGTACAGCAGTGTTTTACCCTATTTCTAAAATAAGTTACTACTGACGTCAGAAAAGATTTTTGGAAATCTCATATTTATAATATGAGTTCTGTTGTACAAGGCAGAGAAACGGAGACTGGATATGAAAAATAGAAGGAAGAAAGGCAGAGAGCTGTAAATTTGGTTTCTGGATGATACTGTTGCACGTTCTCATTTTCCAAAGTTTCAAGCAAATTGACAGAAAAACCAAGCTACAAGAAGAGGATTTGTGACATCTCTGTGTTATAACTCCATAGGAAAACAATGCATTAGTAGTGATTTAAGGTTCGACGTGAAAAAATTTTGAAAACTACCTTCTGGTAAACACATCGATTCCATACTTGGAACATATCAAGACAATGCTTCATACATCTAACCTGTTACCCAACTTTTGGAATTCCTCTTACGCGTTGTCCATGAACATACCATGAATTGACCTGAAAATTAGTTATTTCTTGGTAATCAACAGACTTCTTAACTCCAAAGAAGTAGGTTAAAAACTGCAGGAGCGATCAAATACACACAATTCTGCATAATCCCAAAACTGCCTTACTAAACGATACTAAAGAAAATGCAAAAGACAATTGTAAAACCAAATAATGATTTAGAATGTGGTATAATGGTCTATTGGTCATTGTCGCTCATTCTTAACGGTTACGATGCAAAAGGCTTGTACGTTTTGAGAACATCACAGGTGTACACTAGTGTTTTATCCTATTTCTAAAATAAGTTACTACTGACGTCAGAAAAGATTTTTGGAAATCTCATATTTATAATATGAGTTCTGTTGTACGAGGCAGAGAAACGGAGACTGGATATGAAAAATGGAAGGAAGACAGGCAGAGAGATGTAAACTTGGCTTCTGGATGATACTGTTGCACGAACTCTTTTTCCAAAGTTTCAAACAAATTGACAGAAAAACCAAGCTACAAGAAGAGGATTTGTGACATCTCTGTGTTATAACTCCATAGGAAAACAATGCATAAGTAGTGCTTTAAGGTCCGACGTGAAAAAATTTTGAAAACTACCTTCTGGTAAACACATGGAATCCATACTTGGAACATACCGAGACAATGCCTCATACATCTAGTCTGTTACCCAACTTTTGGAATTAGACTTACGGGTTGTCCATGAACTTATCATGAACTGAACTGAAAATTAGTTATTTTTGGTAATCCAACATACTTCTTAACTCCAAAGAAGTAGCTTAAAAACTGCAGGAGCGATCAAATACACACAATTCTGCACAACTTTTGGAATTCGACTTACAGGTTGTCCATGAACTTATCATGAACTGAACTGAAAATTAGTTATTTTTGGTAATCCAACATACTTCTTAACTCCAAAGAAGTAGCTTAAAAACTGCAGGAGCGATCAAATACGTACAATTCTGCATAACCCCAAAACTACCTTACTAAACGATATTAAAGAAAATGAAAAAAGACAATTATAAAACCAAATAATGATTTAGAATGTGGTATAATGGTCTATTGGTCATTGTTGATCACTCTTAGCGGTTACGACGCAAAAAGTTTGTACGTCTTGAGAACAAAACAGCTGTACAGCAGTGTTTTACCCTATTTCTAAAATAAGTTACTACTGACGTCAGAAAAGATTTTTGGAAATCTCATATTTATAATATGAGTTCTGTTGTACAAGGCAGAGAAACGGAGACTGGATATGAAAAATAGAAGGAAGACAGGCAGAGAGCTGTAAATTTGGTTTCTAGATGATACTGTTGCACGTTCTCTTTTTCCAAAGTTTCAAGCAAATTGACAGAAAAACCAAGCTACAAGAAGAGGATTTGTGACATCCCTGTGTTATAACTCCATAGGAAAACAATGCATTAGTAGTGATTTAAGGTTCGACGTGAAAAAATTTTGAAAACTACCTTCTGGTAAACACATCGATTCCATACTTGGAACATATCAAGACAATGCTTCATACATCTAACCTGTTACCCAACTTTTGGAATTCCTCTTACGCGTTGTCCATGAACATATCATGAATTGACCTGAAAATTAGTTATTTCTTGGTAATCAACAGACTTCTTAACTCCAAAGAAGTAGGTTAAAAACTGCAGGAGCGATCAAATACACACAATTCTGCATAATCCCAAAACTGCCTTACTAAACGATACTAAAGAAAATGCAAAAGACAATTGTAAAACCAACTAATGATTTAGAATGTGGTATAATGGTCTATTGGTCATTGTCGCTCATTCTTAACGGTTACAATGCAAAAGGCTTGTACGTTTTGAGAACATCACAGGTGTACACTAGTGTTTTATCCTATTTCTAAAATAAGTTACTACTGACGTCAGAAAAGATTTTTGGAAATCTCATATTTATAATATGAGTTCTGTTGTACGAGGCAGAGAAACGGAGACTGGATATGAAAAATAGAAGGAAGACAGGCAGAGACCTGTAAACTTGGCTTCTGGATGATACTGTTGCACGAACTCTTTTTCCAAAGTTTCAAACAAATTGACAGAAAAACAAAGCTACAAGAAGAGGATTTGTGACATCCCTGTGTTATAACTCCATAGGAAAACAATGCATAAGTAGTGCTTTAAGGTCCGACGTGAAAAATTTTTGAAAACTACCTTCTGGTAAATACATGGATTCCATACTTGGAACATACCGAGACAATGCCTCATACATCTAGTCTTTTACCCAACTTTTGGAATTCAACTTACGGGTTGTCCATGAACTTATCATGAATTGAACTGAAAATTAGTTATTTTTGGTAATCCAACATACTTCTTAACTCCAAAGAAGTAGGTTAAAAACTGCAGGAGCGATCAAATACACACAATTCTGCACAATCCCAAAACTGCCTTACTAAGCAATACTAAAGAAAATGCAAAAGACAATTGTAAAACCAAATAACGATTTAGAATGTGGTATAATGGTCTATTGGTCAGTGTCGATCACTCTTAGCGGTGATGATGCAAAAAGCTTGTATGTTTTGAGAACATCACAGGTGTACACTAGTGTTTTTCAAAGTTTCAAACAAATTGACAGAAAAACAAAGCTACAGGAAGAGGATTTGTGACATCCCTATGTTATAACCCCATAGGAAATCAATGGATAAGTAGTGATTTAAGGTCCGAGGTGAAAAAATGTTGAAAACTACCTTCTGGTAAATACATCGATTCCATACTTTGGATATATCGAGACAATGCTTCATACATCTAACCTGTTACCCAACTTTTGGAATTCGACTTACGGGTTGTCCATTTTTGAACATGCTTAAGTGAAAGGGAAAATTTGGGATGAAGATAAATGTTCAAAAATAGGGTTGTTTCTTAAGTTGGGGTGTACCGTATCCGATTTTTTCTTTAAATTAAATTTCTTTAAGTTAACGTACCACAGGGTGAGTGTGGGACATTTAGTGTTTAACTCGACCAAACCCGGAAGTGTGAAAAAATGACACATTTAAATCTCTCAAAAATCACAGGGTTCGATTTTAGAACTAAAATTACACATGAATGTAGGGCCCATAGAGGGGCCGCATGTGGTACACAAATGTGACTCGGTCAATGTGGCCCGTCCCGGGGGTGGGGGTGAAACCTATCCTGGGGTTAGTATTATCTATGTATTATGATAGTTTTTTTTTAGAAAAAAAAGATTATTTTACGGATTTGGTGAGGGAAACTTTACACAAAGACGTGGTAGTATTGTCCCAACAGAAATATGTCAACAGAAGCGCGGCTCATCGTTTCCCGGTGTGAGGTAGGACATTTAGTTTTTAACTCGTCCAAACCTGGAAGAACGTAAAAATGACACATTTAAATCTCTCAAAAATCACAGGGTTCGATTTGAGAACTGAAATTACAGAGGAATGTAGGGCCCGTAGAGGGGCTGGTTTTGGTGCCAAAATTCTCCCGGATCACTTGACCCGTCCCGGTTGTAGGGTTGAAATTTATCCAGGGTTTGGTATTTTCGATATATTATGGTCGCTTTTTAAGCAAAAAAAAAAAAAATTATGTAATCGATTTGGTGAGGGAAACTTTACACAAAGACGTGGTAGTATTGTTCCAACAGAAACATGTTGACAGAAGTGCGGCTCAACATGCGCCGTTGTGGAGGGGGTGGGGCATTTAGTGTTTAACTCGACCAAACCCGGAACTATGCAAAAATGACACATTTAAATCTCTCAAAAATCACAGGGTTCGATTTGAGAACTGAAATTACGCAGGAATGTAGGGCCCATAGAGGGGCCACTTGTTGCACAAAATGTGACCCGGCCAACGTGAGTGGAGATGAAACCTACGCAGGGGTTGGTATTTTCTATATTATGATATGTTTTAAAAAAAAGATTATTTTACGGTTTTGGTGAGTGAAACTTTACACAAAAACGTGGTAGTATTGTCCCAACACAAAAATTTTAACAGAAGTGCGACTCAACGTTCTCCGGGGTTGGGGTGGGACATTTATTGTTTAACTCGACCAAGCCCGGAAGTGTAAAAAATGACACATTTAAATCTCAAAAATCAAAGGGTTCGATTTTAGAACTGAAATTATGCAGGAATGTAGGGCCCATAGAGGGGACGCTTGTGGTACACAAATGTGACCCGGTCAATGTGGCCCGTTCCGGGGGTGCTGGTGAAACCTATCCAGGGGTTGGTATTTTCTATGTATTATGATAGGTTTTTTAGGGAAGAAAAGATTATTTTACGGATTTGGTGAAGGAAACTTTACACAAAGACGTGGTAGTATTGTCCCAACAGAAACATGTTGACAGAAGTGCGGCTCAACGTTTGCCGGGGTGGAGGGGGTGGGACATTTAGTGTTGAACTCGACCAAACCCGGAACTATGCAAAAATGACACACTTAAATCTCTCAAAATTCAAAGGGTTCGATTTTAGAACTAAAATTACGCAGGAATGTAGGGCCCATACAGGGGCCGCCTGTGGTACAAAATGTGACCCGGTCAATGTGGCCCGTTCCGGGGGTGCTGGTGAAACCTATCCAGGGGTTGGTATTTTCTATGTATTATGGTTGGTTTTTCAGGGAAAAAAAGATTATTTTACGGATTTGGTGAGGAAAACTTTACACAAAGACGTGGTAGTATTGTCCCAACAGAAACATGTTGACAGAAGTGCGGCTCAACGTTTGCCGGGGTGGAGGGGGTGGGACATTTAGTGTTTAACTCGACCTAACCCGGAACTATGCAAAAATGACACATTTTAATCTCTCAAAAATCACAGGCTTCGATTTGAGAATAGAAATTACGCAGGAATGTTATGCCTGTAGAGGGGCTGCTTTTGATACAAAAATTGACCTAGCGCACTTGACCCGTCCCGGTTGTAGGGTTGATATCTACCCAGGGCTTGGTATTTTCTATATATTATGGTCGCTTTTTAAGCAAAAAAAATTATTTAATCAATATGGTGAGGGAAACTTTACACAAAGACGTGGTAGTATTGTCCCAAAAGAAACATATTGACAGAAGTGCAGCTCAACGTTTCCCGGGGTTGGACATTTAGTGTTTAACTCGACCAAACCCCCAACTATGCAAAAAATGACACATTTAACTCTCTCAAAAATCACAGGACTCGATTTGAGAACTGAAATTACGCAGGAATGTAGGGCCCGTACAGCGGTCGCTTGTGGTACAAAAATCGACCCGGCCCACTTGACCCATCCCGGTTGCAGGGTTAAAATCTGTCCAGGGATTGGTATTTTCTACATATTATGATCGTATTTTAAGCAAAAAAAAAAAGATTATTTTACCGATTTGGTGAGGGAAACTTTACACAAAGACGTGGTAGTATTGTCCCAACAGAAACATGTTGACAGAAGTGCGGCTCAACGTTTCCTGGTGTGGGGTAGGAACATTTAGTGTTTAACTCGACCAAACCTGGAAGTACGAAAAAATGACACATTTAGATCTCTCAAAAATCACAGGGTTCGATTTGAGAACTGAAATTACGCAGGAATGTAGGGCATGTAGAGGGGCTGCTTGTGGTGCCAAAATTGATCCGGCTCACTTGACCCGTCGCGGTTGTAGGGTTGAAATTTATCCAGGGTTTGGTATTTTCGATATATTATGGTCCCTTTTTAAGCAAAAAAAAAATATTTAATCGATTTGGTGAGGGAAACTTTACACAAAGACGTGGTAGTATTGTCCCAACAGAAACATGTTGACAGAAGTGCGGCTCAACGTTTGCCGGGGTGGAGGGGGTGGGACATTTAGTGTTTAACTCGACCAAACCCGGAACTATGCAAAAATGACACACTTAAATCTCTCAAAAATCAAAGGGTTCGATTTTAGAACTGAAATTACGCAGGAATGTAGGGCCCATAGAGGGGCCACTTGTGGCACAAAATGTGACCCGGCCAACGTCCCGGGGTGGGGATGAAACCTACGCAGGGGTTGGTATTTTCTATATTATATTATTTTCTATATTATGATGTGTTTTTTTTTTTAAAGAAAAGATTATTTTACGGATTGGTGAGTGAAACTTTACACAAAAACGTGGTAGTATTGTCCCAACACAAAAATTTTAACAGAAGTGCGACTCAACGTTCTCCGGGGTTGGGGTGGGACATTTAGTGTTTAACTCGACCAAACCCGGAAGTGTGAAAAATGACACATTTAAATCTCTCAAAAATCAAAGGGTTCGATTTTAGAACTGAAATTACGCAGGAATGTAGGGCCCATACAGGGGCCGCTTGTGGTACAAAAATGTGACCCGGTCAATGTGGCCCGTTCCGGGGGTGCTGGTGAAACCTATCCAGGGTTTGGTATTTTCTATGTATTATGATAGGTTTTTAGGGAAGAAAAGATTATTTTACGGATTTGGTGAGGGAAACTTTACACAAAGACGTGGTAGTATTGTCCCAACAGAAACATGTTGACAGAAGTGCGACTCAACGTTTCCCGGTGTGGGGTAGGAACATTTAGTGTTTAACTCGACCAAACCTTGAAGTACAAAAAATGACACATTTAGATCTCTCAAAAATCACAGGGTTCGATTTGAGAACTGAAATTACGCAGGAATGTAGGGCATGTAGAGGGGCTACTTGTGGTGCCAAAATTGACCCGGCTCACTTGACCCGTCGCGGTTGTAGGGTTGAAATTTATCCAGGGTTTGGTATTTTCGATATATTATGGTCCCTTTTTAAGCAAAAAAAATTATTTAATCAATTTGGTGAGGGAAACTTTACACAAAGACGTGGTAGTATTGTCCCAACAGAAACATGTTGACAGAAGTGCGGCTCAACGTTTGCCGGGGTGGAGGGGGTGGGACATTTAGTGTTTAACTCGACCAAACCCGGAACTATGCAAAAATGACACACTTAAATCTCTCAAAAATCAAAGGGTTCGATTTTAGAACTGAAATTACGCAGGAATGTAGGGCCCATAGAGGGGCCACTTGTGGCACAAAATGTGACCCGGCCAACGTCCCGGGGTGGGGATGAAACCTACGCAAGGGTTGGTATTTTCTATATTATATTATTTTCTATATTATGATATGTTTTTTTTTTTAAAGAAAAGATTATTTTACGGATTGGTGAGTGAAACTTTACACAAAAACGTGGTAGTATTGTCCCAACACAAAAATTTTAACAGAAGTGCGACTCAACGTTCTCCGGGGTTGGGGTGGGACATTTAGTGTTTAACTCGACCAAACCCGGAAGTGTGAAAAATGACACATTTAAATCTCTCAAAAATCAAAGGGTTCGATTTTAGAACTGAAATTACGCAGGAATGTAGGGCCCATACAGGGGCCGCTTGTGGTACAAAAATGTGACCCGGTCAATGTGGCCCGTTCCGGGGGTGCTGGTGAAACCTATCCAGGGTTTGGTATTTTCTATGTATTATGATAGGTTTTTAGGGAAGAAAAGATTATTTTACGGATTTGGTGAGGGAAACTTTACACAAAGACGTGGTAGTATTGTCCCAACAGAAACATGTTGACAGAAGTGCGACTCAACGTTTCCCGGTGTGGGGTAGGAACATTTAGTGTTTAACTCGACCAAACCTTGAAGTACAAAAAAATGACACATTTAGATCTCTCAAAAATCACAGGGTTCGATTTGAGAACTGAAATTACGCAGGAATGTAGGGCATGTAGAGGGGCTACTTGTGGTGCCAAAATTGACCCGGCTCACTTGACCCGTCGCGGTTGTAGGGTTGAAATTTATCCAGGGTTTGGTATTTTCGATATATTATGGTCCCTTTTTAAGCAAAAAAAAATATTTAATCAATTTGGTGAGGGAAACTTTACACAAAGACGTGGTAGTATTGTCCCAACAGAAACATGTTGACAGAAGTGCGGCTCAACGTTTGCCGGGGTGGAGGGGGTGGGACATTTAGTGTTTAACTCGACCAAACCCGGAACTATGCAAAAATGACACACTTAAATCTCTCAAAAATCAAAGGGTTCGATTTTAGAACTGAAATTACGCAGGAATGTAGGGCCCATGGAGGGGCCACTTGTGGCACAAAATGTGAGCCGGCCAACGTCCCGGGCTGGGGATGAAACCTACGCAGGGGTTGGTATTTTCTATATTATATTATTTTCTATATTATGATGTGTTTTTTTTTTAAAAGAAAAGATTATTTTACGGATTGGTGAGTGAAACTTTACACAAAAACGTAGTAGTATTGTCCCAACACAAAAATTTTAACAGAAGTGCGACTCAACGTTCTCCGGGGTTGGGGTGGGACATTTAGTGTTTAACTCGACCAAACCCGGAAGTGTGAAAAATGACACATTTAAATCTCTCAAAAATCAAAGGGTTCGATTTTAGAACTGAAATTACGCAGGAATGTAGGGCATGTAGAGGGGCTGCTTGTGGTGCCACAATTGACCGGGCCGTCTTGACCCATCGCGGTTGTAGGGTTGAAATTTATCCAGGGTTTGGTATTTTCTATATATTATGGTCGCTTTTTAAGCAAAAAAAATTATTTAATCAATTTGGTGAGGGAAACTTTACACAAAGACGTGGTAGTATTGTCCCAACAGAAACATGTTGACAGAAGTGCGGCTCAACGTTTGCCGGGGTGGAGGGGGTGGGACATTTAGTGTTTAAGTCGACTTAACCCGGAACTATGCAAAAATGACACATTTTAATCTCTCAAAAATCACAGGGTTCGATTTGAGAACTGAAATTACGCAGGAATGTTTTGCCCGTAGCGGGGCTGCTTTTGATATAAAAATTGACCCAGCGCACTTGACCCGTCCCGGTTGCAGGGTTGATATCTACCCAGAGCTTGGTATTTTCTATATATTATGATCGCCTTTTAAGCAAAAAAAGGTTATTTTACCGATTTGGTGAGGGAAACTTTACACAAAGACGTGGTAGTATTGTCCCAAAAGAAACATATTGACAGAAGTGCGGCTCAACGTTTCCCGGGATGGGACATTTAGTGTTTGACTCGACCAAACCCCCAACTATGCAAAAAATGACACATTTAGATCTCTCAAAAATCACAGGGTTCGATTTGAGAACTGAAATTACAGAGGAATGTAGGGCCCGTAGAGGGGTCGCTTGTGGTACAAAAATTGACCCGGCCCACTTGACCCATCCCGGTTGTAGGGTTGAAATCTACACAGGGATTGGTATTTTCTATATATTATGATCGTTTGCAAAAAAAAAAAAAAAAGAAAGATTATTGTACCGATTTGGTGAGGGAAACTTTACACAAAGACGTTGTAGTATTTTCCCAAAAGAAATATGCTGACACAAGTGCGGCTCAACGTTTCCCGTCGTGGGGTTGGGACATTTAGTGTTTAACTCGACCAAACCCGGGAGTACGAAAAAATGACACATTTAAATCTCTCAAAAATCACAGGGTTCGATTTGTGAACTGAAATTACGCAGAAATGTAGGGCCTATAGAAGGGCCGCTTGTGGTGCAAACTGTAACTCGGTCCACGTGACCCATCCCTGGGGTGGGGGTGAAACCAACCCTGGGGTTGGTATTTTCTATATATTATGATAGGTTTCTTTAAAAAAAACAGATTATTTTACGGATTTGGTAAGTGAAACTTTACACGAAGACGTGGTAGTATTGTCCCAACACAAAAATGTTGACAGAAGTGCGGCTCAACATTTCCCGGTGTGGGGGTGGGACATATAGTGTTTAACTCGACCAAACCCGGGAGTACAAAAAAATGAATACATCTCTCAAAAATCACAGCGTTCGATTTGAGAACTGAAATTACGCAAGAATGTAGGACGCTTAGGGTTGCCGCTTGTGGCACAGAAATTGACCCAATATTTTGTTAAATATGACTAAACGTTGAATATTTAAGTCGATATCC
The DNA here is from genome assembly GCA_949752745.1 of Protula sp. h YS-2021. Lineage (NCBI taxonomy): Eukaryota > Metazoa > Annelida > Polychaeta > Sabellida > Serpulidae > Protula > Protula sp. h YS-2021. The sequence continues at coordinate 65,336,662 of OX457031.1, read as the reverse complement.
TTGCACAACTTGCAGCTGGCTTACTAAGTGGAATTGGAATTGAGCATTTTGATGTCACCAATTACGATCTACTCTAGCCAAAAAAAAAAAAACTAAACAAAACAAAACAAAGCAAACAAACGAAGTGTAAACAAAGTATTTAAAATGTGATACTTTTTTTAGTAATTACGAACATTATCCTACAATGCCATATATATATATTTATCCGCATATAACGTTTACGTATTAAACCAATTGCTCGGAAATTGTGATTCTGAACATGCAGTCAAACCCAACTTTGCAACGCGTGCAACCGAGGATGAAAACTACAGATACTTCTTTGTCGACATGGTGATGGTGCTAAACAGTAAACGTACTTAGAATGTGACTTGGTGATACAGAGCAGGTTTTTCAAACTTTACACAAAGACGTGGTAGTATTGTCCCAACAGAAATATGTTGACAGAAGTGCGGCTCAACGTTTTCCGGGTTGGGGTTGGACATTTAGTGTTTAACTCGACCAAACCCGGGAGTACGAAAAATGACACATTTAAATCTCTCAAAAATCACAGGACTCGATTTGAGAACTGAAATTACGCAGGAATGTAGGGCATGTAGAGGGGCTGCTTGTGGTGCCACAATTGACCGGGCCGTCTTGACCCATCGCGGTTGTAGGGTTGAAATTTATCCAGGGCTTGGTATTTTCTATATATTATGGTCGCTTTTTAAGCAAAAAAAATTATTTAATCAATTTGGTGAGGGAAACTTTACACAAAGACGTGGTAGTATTGTCCCAACAGAAACATGTTGACAGAAGTGCGGCTCAACGTTTGCCGGGGTGGAGGGGGTGGGACATTTAGTGTTTAACTCGACTTTACCCGGAACTATGCAAAAATGACACATTTTAATCTCTCAAAAATCACAGGGTTCGATTTGAGAACTGAAAATACGCAGGAATGTTTTGCCCGTAGCGGGGCTGCTTTTGATATAAAAATTGACCCAGCGCACTTGACCCGTCCCGGTTGCAGGGTTGATATCTACCCAGAGCTTGGTATTTTCTATATATTATGATCGCCTTTTAAGCAAAAAAAGGTTATTTTACCGATTTGGTGAGGGAAACTTTACACAAAGACGTGGTAGTATTGTCCCAAAAGAAACATATTGACAGAAGTGCGGCTCAACGTTTCCTGGGATGGGACATTTAGTGTTTGACTCGACCAAACCCCCAACTATGCAAAAAATGACACATTTAGATCTCTCAAAAATCACAGGGTTCGATTTGAGAACTGAAACTACACAGGAATGTAGGGCCCGTAGAGGGGTCGCTTGTGGTACAAAAATTGACCCGGCCCACTTGACCCATCCCGGTTGTAGGGTTGAAATCTACACAGGGATTGGTATTTTCTATATATTATGATCGTTTGCAAAAAAAAAAAGAAAGATTATTGTACCGATTTGGTGAGGGAAACTTTACACAAAGACGTTGTAGTATTTTCCCAAAAGAAATATGCTGACACAAGTGCGGCTCAACGTTTCCCGTCGTGGGGTTGGGACATTTAGTGTTTAACTCGACCAAACCCGGGAGTACGAAAAAATGACACATTTAAATCTCTCAAAAATCACAGGGTTCGATTTGTGAACTGAAATTACGCAGAAATGTAGGGCCTATAGAAGGGCCGCTTGTGGTGCAAACTGTAACTCGGTCCACGTGACCCATCCCTGGGGTGGGGGTGAAACCAACCCTGGGGTTGGTATTTTCTATATATTATGATAGGTTTCTTTAAAAAAACAGATTATTTTACGGATTTAGTAAGTGAAACTTTACACGAAGACGCGGTAGTATTGTCCCAACACAAAAATGTTGACAGAAGTGCGGCTCAACATTTCCCGGGGTGGGGGTGGGACATTTAGTGTTTAACTCGACCAAACCCGGGAGTACAAAAAAATGAATACATCTCTCTAAAATCACAGCGTTCGATTTGAGAACTGAAATTACGCAAGAATGTAGGACCCTTAGAGTTGCCGCTTGTGGCACAGAAATTGACCCAATATTTTGTTAAATATGACTATACGTTGTATATTTAAGTCGATATCCTTGCACAACTTGCAGCTGGCTTACTAAGTCGAATTGGAATTGAGCATTTTGATGTCACCAATAACGATCTACTCTAGCCAAAAAAAAAAAACTAAACAAAACAAAACAAAGCAAACAAACGAAGTGTAAACAAAGTATTTAAAATGTGATACTTTTTTTAGTAATTACGAACATTATCCTACAATGCCATATATATATATTTATCCGCATATAACGTTTACGTATTAAACCAATTGCTCGGAAATTGTGATTCTGAACATGCAGTCAAACCCAACTTTGCAACGCGTGCAACCGAGGATGAAAACTACAGATACTTCTTTGTCGACTTGGTGATGGTGCTAAACAGTAAACGTACTTAGAATGTGACTTGGTGATACAGAGCAGGTTTTTCAAACTTTACACAAAGACGTGGTAGTATTGTCCCAACAGAAATATGTTGACAGAAGTGCGGCTCAACGTTTTCCGGGTTGGGGTTGGACATTTAGTGTTTAACTCGACCAAACCCGGGAGTACGAAAAAATGACACATTTAAATCTCTCAAAAATCACAGGACTCGATTTGAGAACTGAAATTACGCAGGAATGTAGGGCATGTAGAGGGGCTGCTTGTGGTGCCACAATTGACCGGGCCGTCTTGACCCATCGCGGTTGTAGGGTTGAAATTTATCCAGGGTTTGGTATTTTCTATATATTATGGTCGCTTTTTAAGCAAAAAAAAAATTATTTAATCAATTTGGTGAGGGAAACTTTACACAAAGACGTGGTAGTATTGTCCCAACAGAAACATGTTGACAGAAGTGCGGCTCAACGTTTGCCGGGGTGGAGGGGGTGGGACATTTAGTGTTTAACTCGACTTAACCCGGAACTATGCAAAAATGACACATTTTAATCTCTCAAAAATCACAGGGTTCGATTTGAGAACTGAAAATACGCAGGAATGTTTTGCCCGTAGCGGGGCTGCTTTTGATATAAAAATTGACCCAGCGCACTTGACCCGTCCCGGTTGCAGGGTTGATATCTACCCAGAGCTTGGTATTTTCTATATATTATGATCGCCTTTTAAGCAAAAAAAGGTTATTTTACCGATTTGGTGAGGGAAACTTTACACAAAGACGTGGTAGTATTGTCCCAAAAGAAACATATTGACAGAAGTGCGGCTCAACGTTTCCTGGGATGGGACATTTAGTGTTTGACTCGACCAAACCCCCAACTATGCAAAAAATGACACATTTAGATCTCTCAAAAATCACAGGGTTCGATTTGAGAACTGAAACTACACAGGAATGTAGGGCCCGTAGAGGGGTCGCTTGTGGTACAAAAATTGACCCGGCCCACTTGACCCATCCCGGTTGTAGGGTTGAAATCTACACAGGGATTGGTATTTTCTATATATTATGATCGTTTGCAAAAAAAAAAAAAAAAGAAAGATTATTGTACCGATTTGGTGAGGGAAACTTTACACAAAGACGTTGTAGTATTTTCCCAAAAGAAATATGCTGACACAAGTGCGGCTCAACGTTTCCCGTCGTGGGGTTGGGACATTTAGTGTTTAACTCGACCAAACCCGGGAGTACGAAAAAATGACACATTTAAATCTCTCAAAAATCACAGGGTTCGATTTGTGAACTGAAATTACGCAGAAATGTAGGGCCTATAGAAGGGCCGCTTGTGGTGCAAACTGTAACTCGGTCCACGTGACCCATCCCTGGGGTGGGGGTGAAACCAACCCTGGGGTTGGTATTTTCTATATATTATGATAGGTTTCTTTAAAAAAACAGATTATTTTACGGATTTGGTAAGTGAAACTTTACACGAAGACGTGGTAGTATTGTCCCAACACAAAAATGTTGACAGAAGTGCGGCTCAACATTTCCCGGGGTGGGGGTGGGACATTTAGTGTTTCACTCTACCAAACCCGGGAGTACAAAAAAATGAATACATCTCTCTAAAATCACAGCGTTCGATTTGAGAACTGAAATTACGCAAGAATGTAGGACCCTTAGGGTTGTCGCTTGTGGCACAGAAATTGACCCAATATTTTGTTAAATATGACTAAACGTTGTATATTTAAGTCGATATCCTTGCACAACTTGCAGCTGGCTTACTAAGTCGAATTGGAATTGAGCATTTTGATGTCACCAATTACGATCTACTCTAGCCAAAAAAAAAAAAAAAAAAAGTGTAAACAAATATTTAATATGTGATACTTTTTTTTTAGTAAATACGAACATTATCCTACAATGCCATATATATATATATTTATCCGCATATAACGTTTACGTATTAAACCAATTGCTCGGAAATTGTGATTCTGAACATGCAGTCAAATCCAACTTTGCAACGCGTGCAACCGAGGATGAAAACTACAGATACTTCTTTGTCGACGTACTTAGAATGTGACTTGGTGATACAAAGCAGGTTTTTCAATTGAAAGGCTATAATAGAAATTACGAGCAAAATAGAGTTTCGCTGTATGACATGTATTTTGAAATTTTGAGTTGGAGGGTAGAACAGATAGCCCTACCCCACACGTAATATAAACAAAGTATTTGAAATGTGATACTTATTTTTAGTAATGGTAGACATTATCCTAAAATGTAATATATATAACTTTATCCACATGTAACGTTTACTTATAAAAATCCCCCTGCTCGAAAATCATGATTCTGAATATGCAGCCAAACCCAACTTTGCAACATGTGCAACCGAGGATGAAAATTACTTATGCTTTTTTTGTCGACACGATGATGGTGCTAAACAGTAAGGGTACTTAAAATGTGACTTAATGATATAGAACAGGTTTTTCAATTCAAAGGCAATAGTACAAATTATGAGCAAAATAGGGTTTCGCTATATGGCATGCATTTTGTAATTTTGCGTAGGAGGGTAGAACAGATAGCCCTACCCCACACGCAATATAAACAAAGTATTAGAAATGGTATACTAATTTTTAGTAATGGTAAACATTATCCTACAATGCTATATATATATATAACTTTATCCACATATAACGTTTACGTATTAAACCCCCTGCTCGAAAATTGTGATTTGAACATGCAGTCAAACCCAGTTTTACAACATGTGCAATCGAGGATGAAAACTGCAGATACTTCTTTGTCGATATGATGATGGTGCTAAACAGTAAGGGTACTTAGAATGTGACTTGATGATATAGAACAGGTTTTTCAATTGAAAGGCTATAATAGAAATTACGAGCAAAATAGGGTTTCGCTGTATGGTATGTATTGTGAAATCCCGAGTTGAAAACACAGTAAACACAGAATATAAACCTGACTTCATATGTGTATACTAACAGTTTTCTTATAGCAGATCAGTATTTTGCATTCGAGAACCGGTGGCAGTTGTCGGGACCAGTACGAAAAAAACAGACCCATATTGTGACCCAGACTATGGCTGTATTTTCTCCCACTATTATGGCCCATAATGTCCCGTTATGGCCATAAGAATGACCCAAATTTAACACCAGAATTTCAAGTCAAGACCCAAAATATGAGTGAAATTAGTTAAGACCCATAATTTTCCCGTTATGGCCATAAAAAATCCCAAAATTCAACACCAGAATTTCACATGAAGGTGATATTATGACCCATATTTCAGCTGTCCTTTAGAAAAAAAATACGGGTGTTGTTGGGATTCGAACCATAAATCTTCTGATTTCCAGTCGACCGCGTTAACCACTCGGCCACAACGACTTTCTGTCTTGCTATGGTTGTAAATAGTAGTAATAAAGAAAAGAAAAAGAAGCGGGGAGGGGGTGGGAGGGGGAATGCAAGAATTCTTAAAATTTCCATTTCGAGCAACAACCCGACGATTGGAAGCAATACATAATAATAACAAAATGAATGAGTTCGGCCTTTAACTTCAATTATGCTGAAAATGTTTCCTGGGGATATTCATTATTCACGACCATATCTAACTGTACTCAGGATTCTATTTATTTATTTTTTGTCAAGTTACTTTAATTCAGAAAAAAACGTTAAGTTCAATATTATAGGTAAAAAATGGAAGTATGACCCGGATTATGGGTTTAAAATTATGGGTGATAATTTTGACCCAAAACTTTGAAATTTTGACCCGGATTATTGGTCTAAATCACGTGTCTGGGTCTAAATAAGCCATAAACTTCATTTTACGGCCATAATATGGGTAATTTATGGGTGGAATATCGGTTACTTCTTCGTACGGGGCTCAGGTTCGGCAAAATATATAGTTTTCGGGATAATTGTTGTTTTCGGGAGGTGGCGATGCTACAGGCAGAGGCGGTTTGAATCTAGGTTACTGGTAGTTTTTGAAAGATCAAACGATGTTGAAAGAACGTATGGTGGCTTTTAGCTCCAAGAAGCGGTGCTAAAAAGTTTCCAGGCACCGCTTCAAAGCCTCACTATATAACGATAAGCAAGTCAACTGCGCTCGCTTTGAGGCATCGCTGTGGCTACCTTGTGCGGGCACTCCAACTAGCCATGGAAATTATCAAGATTAGTAGGTACAAAAAATTCGTTATCTGTGTCGATTCCTTATCGGTCTTACAGTCACTAGAAAATCTGCAAGTGTCGAACACAATGATTCTAGACCTAATAGAACGTTACGAAAGGGCAGTCAAACAAGGCAAATCCCTAGTATTTTGCTGGGTGCCAAGCCACGTGGGCATACCGGGTAATGAAGCTGCGGACCAGGCAGCAAAAGAGGCGCTAAACTACAACATATCCGACCTTCTCATACCATACTCCGATTTTAAACCCCATATTACAAGTTATGTAAAAAACCTTTGGCAACAAAAGTGGAACGAACAAAGAAATAACAAACTCTTTCAAATCCAACCAACAGTCGGACAAAAACACCTAGCTCTTGGAGGCATTTGCGACACAACGGTTATGCATAGAGTTCGAATCGGGCACACATACATCACCCACGGATATCTTTTGAGAGGCGATGCTCCTCCACAATGTATTGGTTGTCAAGAACGTTTGACTGCAAAACATATTCTACTCAATTGCATAGATTTTCATAACATTCGTTCACGCTACTACAGTGTGAATTCCATGAAAGACCTTTTTACAAAGGTAGCACCCAGCAAAATTATTTCTTTTCTGAAAGAAATACACTTGTACAGCAAGATTTAAATTGAATTTAGTTGATTTTAGATGTATACATTACTTGTCTTGTCTATTTTAATTGATTTTAATTTCAACCGAGTCTTCCTACAGCAACAGAACTGACACAATATGACCCTAACGGGTTGCTAGTGTCGTTAAACCAATCAATCAATCAATCAATCAAATCAATCAATAAACCTTGTGCGAGATTCAACGACCCATAAATTTTTATTGGCATTTGCTAAAGGCCCTCAAAGTACAACGGTTATCATATACAGCTCCTATGTTTTCTTTAAAAGAAAATAATAAGGAAATAACCCCAAACCTCCCGCAATAATTGACATTCGTTTGTATACAGGGAACATACTTTATTACGTGAAGAAGTAACAATAATTTTTGTACCTATCCACTAAAAAACTTTCAAATTGTTATTTCAAAAAGAACGAAAAAATAAAAAGTCAAATATTGTGGACAAATATTGTGTACAAAATAAATTTTTACGTAATTCTGCGTCTATCAACTATTTTAGTATATATTTTACAAACTAACTTTCCTGCACTTTTATGAACGAATAAAAGATATACAGCTCACTAAAAACTGTGCCTGTTTTACAAAAAGGGCATATTGCGCATAAACTTTCTGCAAATCTTTGAATAATACGGGCTGGTATGCAGGATTCGTGCCTCAGAACATATGAAGTCGACCCCTATTAGTAGAGCAATTGAAGCCTTCGTAGCTCTGACAGAGAGATATACGATGTTACACAAGTCGGAGCTGACTCGGAGCTAGATGGCTTTATAAATTTGAAAGTGTACATGTTGAAAGAAAATTAGAATTTTGATGTTTTCTCCTTATCATTTCTTTATAATTTATCCCAAAATATTTGCAGTCGAAACAACACCTCCACCGGAAAAACCCGAAAGTGCGAATTGACTTATTCGTTGTCGATGGGTGATAATTGAGACCCTACTGCTTTTCATGACAATCTCTTGATACAGTACAGAAATCGCAAAGTCGCAATTCTATGCATCTAATCATCCATACCTTGACGGCATAATCAATAGCTCTTTTGCATCCTATTAAAATCCGAGATATTTTAAAAATCTCTGCACAAGGGCATCAACGAGTGAGGCTATTTATCGAGCCAGCTGTATAACCTGGAAAGAGGATCCTTCTTCATCCCAGATAAAATCAATTTGTCATCATAATATGAAAATCCTGTTGAAGGTTAAAACTTAAAACTAATTTGTTGAACTTTTAATGTGTTAATAAGATCTTTTGAGTTTTCATTACTGCTAACAAAAAAGACAATTCGTTGCTTGGAGCGGTGGCTACGCTCGCGGTCGCAATGGCACTTGTATGACACAATTAAAATATGTTTACATTACACTGAAGAAAGATGCATCTAAAACATAATATTACATAAAAGTGTTTGTTCAGCTTATTCTAAATTTGTAATATTTGACAAAATTGATTTAAAGTTAGGTACAAATGTTAAAGAACCGACAAAAATTGAACTTAAAAAATCCATTGATGACTGTGGATTAGTGGGTAACTTTTTAACTGTCAAACACATCTATTATTTACAAAAAAAAAGACAGAAACGTCAAAATCAAGCTCGTCCTATGAATTTAATAATTATCTTTCAATATATAAAAAGAAAGACGAGAAAGGTAAGACGCAGAAAGAAAAAAATAAGAAAAACATTTTCAACCCATGTGACTGCAATTTATAAAAACTATCATCTTTGGCCAAATAAACAGAATCTTAACAGATAATTTGGTTTATCTTAAATTAAAAGATATATGTTTATTTTTCTAGCGTTTGATGTCAAACATATAGGCAAAATGTAAAACTGTCGATGAAAATAGAAAATTTATCACTTATTATGATTAGTTATTTTTGAAGGTTACTTTGTAACTTTTAAAATATACCCGATTATTTGCCGAATAAAGACATAATCAACAAAACATAATATGGACCATAATATTATAATGATGAGCTTTCAATATATGCAAAGAAAACCTAAAGAAAAATAAAGACTAATTAAAAATTAAGAGTTGAGTCTGAAACACTGTCACTGGTCTCGAAATCCAAAGTCAGTGTTAGATTTTGGTCAGATCTGAGCCTTCATAATAAGACATTTTTTTAAGGAATGGAACCTGAAGAAAATCAAAGAGGTAATAAGGATATGCCTTCCAATACCATTTTAATGAACAGATCAAAGTTTAAATTGCACATTTAATAAAAATGTTGCATACTGACCATAATAATAAGTAAAAAGATGGCTATAACTTTTTACTTCATAGAGGTATGTTCCACTAAATACGGCATTATTTATGTACAATTGCACTTATTCAAAACCTGTAATTTATTTAACCAAATTTATTTTCTTTATAGGTTTAATCTAAATAATTATGATAATAACTGGTCAGTATGCAACCTTTGTCATATAATAATAATAATAATAAAAATAATCTGACAAAGCACTGTGTAACAAATAACCAGTCACTATGTCGCAAAAAATGGTCACTATGTAACAAAATTTGAAAAACTGGTCACTGTGTAATTAATTACGGGTCACTATTTAGCAAAAACATGCTCACTGTGTACATTTGTAAATGGACACCATGTAAATCATAATAATAAAAATTAAATGTTATAAATAAGCACATATGCATTATACAAATAAATAAAAGTTGATTAGTAATAGTTTAAAATCATGTTTTACGTACTTGAACAGGGTAGCGAAATTTGCTAGAGATTTTAAATGTTGGTCACTATGTAGCAAATAACGGGTCACTTTGTCGCAAAAGCAGGGTCACTGTGTCAATCTGAAAATAACGCTGTGTAAATCATTAAAAATAAAAAACTAAGCATAATGTGCAATTAATAAAAAATAATATGTGTGTGCACAGTCGTGGAATGTCGTACCATATTACAGTCTGTGCCCATTAAACTTCATTCCCACACGGCTGTTCTGCACAGTCACAGATGTGACATATCTCCTTATGTTATAACAAGGGCATATACTGAATTCTTTTACGGCTAACAGTGTTTCAACTATAACAACACATATGCGACTCCTCATCCATTCAACACTATTTCTTTAGTACAGTAAAACCTCTTCAAGTGAACACCCCAATTTAATGAATCCCTCCCCCCAATATTGAATATTATTTTTCGGTTCCAAATTTCCCCATTGGCTTAACTGTTGGAAAATGTAGCCCTATTCTAATGACAACACCCCGATATTGTGAATAATGAACAATTCCTCCGGTCCCTACGCCAGGTTTCTCTGTGTCTAAGCACCCGTGATAACTTAACACGAGCAGGCATGTTTACCAATCGGGTTAATTGCATTGCTGAAGTCACCCAGTGGATTAAGTGCTGATGCTGAGCCAGAGTTCTTTTTGTGATCCGCCCCTAAACAATGGGGTATTTAAACCATATGCAAAGATAAGCATCTCTGTGTATATAATGTAACAACCACAGCTGCGGCACATAAGATAGGGTGGTCAAACGAACTAAAATGGACTGTGTTTTGTAAGACAGTCTGGTCAAATTCCTATAAATACAAGCTGGACTATCTAAAAACATAGTTATGGAGACTATAGACAGCTCTAATTTAAGGACAGAGAGTACTTGGTTTTGATAAGCAGCTGATTGAAAATGTGAATTAAAAGGTATTCTAGTCATCATTTGTGCTTTTAACCTTTGTTTTGAAAATTTCGAAAGTCCGATCCTAAAAACAAAATGTCTATTTAATGAACACCCCCGTATAATGACCATTTTTCACAGTCCCAAAAATGTTCACTAAACAGAGGTTTTACTGTATGTAGCACTTTCTTTGATACTATTGCTATCATTTACAATAATATTGGTCTGTTACCATTTTACAGGTAACATGTCCTAGTCTACCACTTATCTTGCTGTGCTTTCACCGGAGAGCGCCAATTTATTGCATAAGAAATCGTTATGCAAGCACTCTGTGGGACTCGAACCCACAAAAGCAAGCGACAAGTGCCGACTAAAACATTACTGGATTACTAAATGTTGCATCCGAATTTTCACGGGAATGCTTCATCAGTCACCAAGAAAGAAAGAAAGAAACTTCAAACTGCATCCCCACACGACTGTTCTCCTCTTAAACATTTGTGTGCACTCACAAATATGCTGTCTTCAGGAAATGTGCACTGAAATGTATATTTACGGTTAACACTTTCTCTGGTACCAATAAAATGGTACCCTGGCAACAGTTCCAACTTGCTTACCCATTTTGAGTCGTCCACCCTGCTACCTGAAAACAAGGGAAACTGATACATTTTGTTTATTGTACTTTTGTATTATTATTGAAAACTGAAATTTGGCATAAAGCTAGACCCTGTAGATACCCTAATGATATCGTAAAAATCAAGGCGACTCCCCCCCCCCCCCCCCACTTGGATATGATGGGATGTGATGTGATCAGTGAAATATAATCTATGAAACATTAGTAATACGCAAATGAACAAATAGGGAAACGTGCGGCTCAGTTCAAACCTGGTGCATGGTTGCTCATTTTCAGTGGTCCCCCTGCTATCTGAAAATAAGGAAAATTATACATTTCCGGCTCCATGCTGATTATTGTGCCCATTTGAAAACTACTATTTTTCACAAAGCTAGATCCTATTGGTACTCTACTAATGTCGCAAACGCTTGGGCGACACACCCATTCTTTGGGGTGGGAGCGGACACCCTGTGGCCAAATATCACACATATAAATTTGGTCATATTATGCGTTTGCAATATGAAAACAAGTAAACTGTAGTAAAAAATGCCGCTCACTTCACCCCTTCGTCACGGTGGGCCATTTTGAGTGATCCAGCCTAATATCGGAAACTAAGGAAAAATGATACATTTTCGACTGTGCACTGTTTACTGTGCCGATTTGAAAACTGATATTTGGCACAAAGCTTGATCCTATTGGTGCTTGACTAATGCCGCACACATTTGGCCAAAACACGCACATCTTTTATTTCTTCGTTACAGTGTAGAAATGTTAAGTTTCCTGTCGAATGTTTGTTTACGCTCGGGCCTTTAAATAACATGTGACCAAAGTCAAGTGACCAGAAATATAAATAAAGGGCTTATAAATTATCTGTATTGTATTGTTCTTTAGATCCCTTTCAACTGCTATGGTCATGTCGGATCCCCCTGCCACATTATACTGAAATTGGGCATTCCAGCCTTCCTTCTAACCCTTACATGTGGAGTGCCTCACAGGGTAGCAAGGAGTCCCAATTTAAACGTCTTAGATATGACCCGACCGGGGTTTGAACGCACGATCTTCCAGTCTCGAAGCGAACACTCTAACTACTAGGCCACCGAGGCTGGTCAGATTATCTGTAAAATGTATGCTCAAATAATCGACAGATGTAGAATTAGGCATTAATTTATTCTGTACACCAATAGTATTTAACTTCTGGTTTTTCCCATGCTTTTTAAAATATCAATTCAAAAGGTTTCGACAGATAAATGCAAAATTTATTGACAGTTTTTCAAGTAATAAAGTATGTTCCCTGTAGACAAATGCCAATTATTGCAGGAAATATGTAGTTATTTCTGTATTCTTTTCTTTTAAAAACGCCCAAAACATCTCAAACCGCGACACGACCCTGTGAGAACTCAAACACAATTAGATTCCTCGCTGACATTACTATATCGATAAAACTCAAACAGCAACCACAAAAAATGTCCTCTGTCAATCTTGCGTTAAAGATGTCAAAATATCCGTGACATCTTGTTCAGGTAAAACCAGTATACCAAATTAGTAAGCCAACCAACCAAATGCAACAAAAAATAATTTAAAAAAAATAGACAGATAAACACCTACCTGTTACTGGAAGTATGTCACTGGCTCTTGCTTTTGTCCTTCTGCAGGTCCCAGCGGAGATTGAACACACACTTTGCGAGTCTGCCGGGCACGTCTAGACAGCACGAGTGGCCACACGCGTTCAGAATGCCCACCCGCTGGCAGTTAGGTAGGCGTGATCTGAGCAGCTTCCCCCCCATCCCAGTGGAACCGTATTTTTTTCTTTTGTTTTTTTGTTTTTTTTTTGTTTTTTTTTTTTTGGGGGGGGGGGGGTTAAGACGGTTAGTGCAGGTTTTATGCAAACGTGGCTGTAACTTTGTTGTACATCTGGACAACAGTTTCTCCATGCTGGATTATGCAAATGGAGGAAATTTCCAAGAAGTTCCCAAGAAGTGAAGTCACTTGAACTTGTTTGCAAACACACGTGTTCTTGTTTACAAATCTGAACAGCTGATTCACTGACAATGTGCGTAAAACGGCCACTACGGAAATTTCCTCGCTACCTTCATTAGAACCACGGTTGGATAACGTTTCCACAAGATGATAAAGAGCTTTTACGCTTTACAAACGAACAGAGAAAATTGGCTATACCTCTCCACATATATGGTATAGAAATTCAGGAAATATATTATTCCATGGTGGGGGAAGACGAAAAGAACTTTGAAGCAATTGAAATTTTGTTCCGAAATCGAATCGAGTTTTCGAAAGATATGAATTTCGGCAAGTCACAATTGGATAGTGAGACCAATTTGTGCTTTTTTTAGCTGATTAAGCCTCAGTTGAACAGAAGCTCTTGGAGAAGCCAGAGACTGCTACTCTTTTCAAGGCGTGGCACGGACATTCGAGCCTGTGGAATCACAGATGAAATCATTATCCCTGGAAGGGAACAGGTGGCAGTGGAAGGAGTGACGTCAGGGTGAATTGCCGGAGAGGAATGGGGAACAACAGAGGCCCAAGGAGCAGAGATGCAACAGAGTTGGACATTTTGCCAAGGACAAGGGGTGCCCGGCTTGAGGGGCAAAGTGTTCATTATGTCATTGTATAGGTCATTTCAAGACATGCCTTAGTACTATCATTCTAGCAGAAGACCAGACAGATCGGTGGACACTTTCAACACAATAGAATGTATTGTTTATCAAGAGGACATCACACAACATTCAGCCTAAACAGTGTCATTGCAGCCGGCGACCCGATAAGCCACAGTCGAAGCGTGTATGCCTAATCAATCGAAGCGTGTATGCTTTTTACTGATTTTAGCAAATGAGGGAAAATCCCAAGAAGTTCCCAAGAAGTGAAGTCACTTGAACTTGTTTACAAATACTGAACACCTGATTCTTTGACAGAGTGTGTAAAACGGCTACTACAGAAAATCCCTCGCTTCCTTCATTTGATCCACCGCTGGATAACGTCAAGGGTGGAATCTGTTGGAGGCCTGCTGCACACGTTCTCTGGTAACGCGGGCCTTGTTCTTTAGTTTTGACCTAGTCTGTCACTTTATCCTTCGCTGATGTACTAGGTGACTGAGATGCTAGGTTCTTGGATGGGTGAAGAGACTGACTACACGGTAGATTTAGTTATTTTCGAGTCAGTTTTAATGGCCACTGTCTTGTATGTTTTATCTTCCTTCCCCCACGTTACGGTTGCTTGACATGCAATTTCGAGTTCAGGTATTAAATCTCCTGCACTCTCTTTTCCAGTGTCCAACGCCGCAGTCTTTTGAGGACGCAGTTGACGCACTTCACGGTAATAGCTGTGCAGGATTCGAACAGATGGCCCTCTTTTGGCCACAATTTGAACATGTTGGCAAGCTGTTGTGGTATCCTCTGTTGGTATGTCCATACCATAGTTGAAGCATCTCATCGGATTTGGGAATTACATTTTCACTGGTAGGCTCAAACAGCCAATCTGAACAGATCTGGCTTGCCAAATGTTAGTACCACAGCACCTGTGCGAGCCAGAAATCTTGCCTCTGTTACACTTTGTGGTTTCATTTCTGTTTTCAGCTTTTCTTCGGAACAAAATTTAAGTTCCGGGTGTACAGCGACTCCCAGGTATCCGCTATCTTTTCCACTAAGGCATGCAGCCCACAGCAAAGTGCGTTATTGTGACTGGTACTAGCACCAGCTACTGTAAGGCGTCTTGGTGGATGCACAACAGGTTGCCACGCTTTCATGCGGTTGGCGTGGAAACGGTGCAACGAAGGTCCTTTTTAGTTCCTATTGTGGTCTTTAACAAAGTTGTAGCAGAGTTAATACCAATGATGTGTCTGGAGTACTACAACTAAGTAGACCCCAGATGATAATCCTAAAAGGGTTAAAGGTTAACAAGAAAGATTTTCTTCAGTGCAATTAATCAGACATCAGTTTTTCATGAAACCGTTTTAATCCTTTTATTATTCTGCAAAGATATTTCTGATGGAAAGGTATTATTGTTAATTTTTTTGGAGGTTTTATAGTAAATATGGTGGTGGAAGAGTGTCATTCAGATGTTTGTTCCTAAAACAGACTTACGTGCTGTTGAGAAAACGAAGGTCGTTAACCTAATGTACTTTAAACAGTTTATACTTAGAACGAAATTTATTTTTGGCAGGAAATATTTCGCTGAATTTCTTTGTCAGATTAATT
The DNA here is from genome assembly GCA_949752745.1 of Protula sp. h YS-2021. Lineage (NCBI taxonomy): Eukaryota > Metazoa > Annelida > Polychaeta > Sabellida > Serpulidae > Protula > Protula sp. h YS-2021. The sequence continues at coordinate 65,320,998 of OX457031.1, read as the reverse complement.
TTCTGAGCTAATTCTGAGCTAATTTTTTTACACGCAAGACGCAAATAAAAATCTGCCGTTCAAACGTAAAAAAAATTAAAAAATTCAAAAAAAGCAAAACAAAAAACAAATTCTGTATATATATGATGTTTAGTTCAGTTTTATTCTCAATATCAAAACAACACAAAGTGCGAACTGTAATCAAAATGTGCTTGCAAAGCACGTTTATTCATAAAATTGACAAAACGTCACCAATAAACACATATTATCCTAAACGAAAAATAATTTTCGCCAATGCTAACAATCTGCCACAAAACATGGATATCGCAATCTCCAAGCATGCTCAATGGTATCTACTGTATCATTAACACGACTAGATTTGCCCAGGGATAGGTCTTTTAACATGACCATGACCCAATTCTATTCTTTTGTGCATATATGATATCACAGCTAGTCTATCAAGCAGAGAAAATTATAATCATGAAAATGGAAATTACACGAGCTGACTAATACTGACTTCATTTTGACTAAATTAGCTTGCCTAATCACTACGAAAACGCAAAGCAAGATAACATTCCTGTATAAAAAAAATAAGTATTTCACTGATAAATAACCCAAATTATTGCAATAAAATTAAATTTGTGAATTTAGGCTGGATAAAATATGAATCATAATTCTATACCCATAATCTGGGGCATAATTTCGGATTTATGGTCAATATGTTAACCAATATTCCCAAGCCTTAAACTGGGTCATAATGTCGGTTATTTATTTGTCTTTATATCTTTTTTTTTTTTTTTTTTTTTTTTTTTGCTTTTTTTTTATAAAGTACGTCTCGACCGTAAAAGATACAAGGAAAGACCACAGTTTAATGTGTCCTTGAACAATGACTATCGTCACGGTAAATTCTTTCAACATGCATTTCAATAACACTCAAGCACGGAAGCTTAGCAACAATACATGCGGGAATGTTTCAGTATTTCTGTTATAACATCACTCGGGGAAATGTTTCAGTATTTTATTAGCAACATTACACTGGGAAATATTCAGTAGGATATCAATAACTTCACATGCGGAAATGTTTCAGTATTACCAAACATCACAGTGAATTGAAATGAGGATCTCAGCTTCAGAGTAAAACAACGCACACCGACTCATTCTGACCTATTACAAAGCACACACCGCAGAAGGCAGAAGAAACGCGTAGCAATATTTCAACCAGTTTTCTTCATTTTTAGCATTTTTAGCCAGACATGCCAGCGTGGGTCGAGGTAAGATATTTTGCTTTTTCCTAGCTTTTTTTTATCCTTTTTTGGTGGAAACTATTCCCACGCCATGAACCCATGTGTTTTCTTAGCGATTCTCCAAAACTACCATTTTCAGCCTTTTTCTCATTAACAGTAACATTCTACATACTTTCATACTTTTAAAAAGCGCATTAAAAGGTCTTGAACTCGGTCTTAATTTCTCTACATGCTGTTGAACGTTGCTCGAGGCCCGAAACAGTGTCTGTTTTTCCCCTTCGATTTTTGTGGCGAATTGTTATCGAGAGTTACATCAAAGCATTGTTTAAGCCAATAAAAAAATGCCTCAACTGCTGTAGTTTTGGTGGAATCATGAATCATTCATGTGTTGCTTATGGATCAATGAAAGAAATAAAATATTCCTATGCTCCTGCAACATACCGAAACCATTCCATTGCAAGGAGTTGTATTTCGAGGACACCCATATTTAAGCAATAATTCCGACCACACACACACAGAGAGAGAGAGAGGAGAGAGAGAGAGAAGGGAAGAGAAAGAGAGAGAGAGGGGGGATAGGAAGATGGTGTGAGTAGGCAGGACAAACCCCACAAACCAGCCCGCTGGTTTAAACAGCCAGTCCTGTAACCAACCCACATAAACCAAAGAAGCCGCATAAGCCAGAAACACAAAACTAACATAAAGGGGCTACTATGTCATGGAAGCGCTGGTAACCAATTAACTTTTCAGGCTAACAACATTCTTATTGATTATATTTTTTTTCTAAGCAATTGAACCAGGCTTACTCGTAAACTTATCACACTGGCGACGTTTTAGGGTAAAAAAAAGTTCTCCAATTTTTATCCCCCTTTATTTTCTCGTTACTACGCGGCCATTTTTTTCCTCAATCACTAATCGAGTAGGCCAGATCCTTCTAGACAGGGAATAATAAATCTACTTGGTGACAGAAAAAGTAGTTCCGGGATCAGTAGGCATGATGAAGAGAAAGCGTTGATTTGTAGAAACACGTCAGAACCTTGACTAACATGCAGCGGGTTAGTAAATAAATGTTTTTATAAAGAGAGGTGTCCAGGGTTCTGGTGGGAACTTGTCTACGCCAGGAATCGCTGAGGCATGCTCAACTGGTGTGTTTAAAATTATCCGCGGTGACTTTTTGGTAACTAAAACAAAAACAAAATAAACAATTAACTTACGCAATACAGCGCACTATTTTCTCTTTTTTTGTGCTTACTTCGCTCATGTGATATGCAGCTTAACTAATTTAGTAAAGGACTGGAATTTACAGACCATGAAAAAATTATAGAAATACGAATAGCGAACTCAAAGCTTTTTTTTTAAATAACAAACTTAAATAACAAGCAGTGTAACTACTGCAATTGCGAACAAGCATGTCCAAGGACATGACCCAGCAGACTTACTAAACAAGGAAAGAGAGAAAATCTCTAAAACGAATACTGTTAGGCCAAAAAATGAAGAACTTTGTTTCTGGACGTAACCTTTTCATAATTTTAATACACAAAAACGAGTTTTCCCGGGTGACATCTCAAAAAAAAAAAAAAAAAAAAAAAAAAACAAGCACGTCCAGAAACATGGAGAGCAGTCCACGAACGTTCACGCGTACTATTGAAAAGATTCATTGAAAAAAAAAAAACAAACAAAAAAACCACATCAAGAAAAAAAGAAGTAGACTGGGTTAAAAAACACTTCAAGAACTGTGTAAAATGCATTTAATTCGAATTTGGAAGCTACCCGAAAAGGGATGTGGGAGAGGTTGGGTTTTGGCGATTCACATATTTACCGACATTTACACAATTTTACAAAATTTTTCAAATTCCACCATTTCGGCATTTTTTTTTTTTTTTTGTTCTTTTGGTCATTTGCGAAAAAAAGCAAAGTCCAGGTGAAAAAGCACCTAAGAATTAAAATTTTATAACTATTTGAAAAAGACTTGAAAGCAATGGATGGTTTGACAATCAGTTATTTACTACCATTTATTCCCGTTTTTGCCCATCTTCAAAGTTCCGCCATTTCGGCAGTTTTTGGCGAACCGCGAAAAAAAATATAGCCTGGTAGGCGAACCCCTGGGAAACATCCCTGCGTAACACGTAAACGACTGGAGTAAAACTGTAGGAGGAGTAGCATTTTAAAAATGGGTCAAAACGGGCACAAAAAGTGCCGCCATTTTGTCAGTTTCTCGTCAATCGTAAAAAAAACAGTAATAGCCAGTTGGGGGACCACCCAGGGAACATTCCTGTGTAATATAAAAACGATTGGAGCAAAACTGTAGGGGGAGAAGTATTTAAAAGAAAAGTTTAACATACGCACATACGCACACACATTCAAGCCCCCTATAGTGATACGACTAACCCAGTCCGACAAAGTCGGCTGGGTCGATAAGATTAGAAATATTTTAACATCTAAAGATGCAATGGTATCATTTTATGCGAACAGCCGAAAAAAGTTCAGATGGAATTTCCAACCTTACCAACTAAATCGTGCTACTGCACTCAAACAGCAACCATAACATCAAACGACACACTCAGCCTAACAGACTAAACTGTCATTCTATTTAAAATAGCCAATATGACATCGAGCATCAAAGCTACCCGCGAAGAGCCGATAGGCCAACACACCACACTCGCAACGTCCCTCTAAGCACAGCACATCAAGACATCACAAGACAGACTCAGACAAAAAAGCGGCATTCTACGCAAAGACCAGGCACGACACAGGACAACACTTTAAGCCTGACCGACTAAATGGTGTCAATCAACGCAACAACTGCTTCTACAAACACTGGCCTATTCCGTCAACTTTCTTTCTGTTATAACAGGAGATCCTCAGTTCTCTTTCATATGGATTTTTTTTCAACGCTGCTCCAATTTCTAGTTCAGTTATCCGAAAAGGTTTTTCCTAACTAGTGGTTCGGACGGGAGTTACCGGGAGTTTCCGAAAAGAAGCCCCCCCCCCCCCCATTTAAAAGCCCCGGGGCTCTTATTAGGAAACTGTTTCCCAATAGAAGCCATCTTTACTCCGGAGTATTGCTGGAAATATAATGGGCTGAGTACTGCAACGGGCGGCGTGATGTTGCCCCTCCTTCCCTGCAAGTCTTTTTAGAACTCATGTTTACTGGCAATGCAGACACGGTGCACTTGATCCTTTGATGTGAGGCAAACCCCCAGGCACGTTTTGCGTCGTTGCTTAATCCTGTGCTTTGTGTTTTACACAGGACACTTTACCAGACTCTTTTAGTTACTGTTGTTTTTGTGTCTTTTGTTATTTTTGTGCGGATATCGGCAGCATGTAGCGCTTTAATAAAAGACTGATGGTAAATTTTCTTTTTTTTTTCAATAAAAACTTATCAACAACCCCCCACCCCCCCATCTAAAAAATAGAAGCCCAGGGGCTCTAATTAGGAAACTGTTTCTAACTGAACGCCTGAAATTGGTCAGTTTCCAAATAGAAGCCCTGGGCTTTTTTCGGAAAGCCCCGGTACTAAGCAACAGGCAAACGGGGCGGCCTTATTCCAAGCCACCATGCTGGGGGGGGGGGGGGGCTCCTTGCGTAGGGCTTATTGACTCTATATCGTGACCGAAATCAATCGAAGCGAGCATGTTAGCGTACGTAATTATTGCAAATATCTCAATGTACATATCAAGTGAAATATATTGAAGTCAACTTCAATATCACAATCACAAGATGCATGCCGACATCTTTACCACATTAAACGTGCGTCAACCAGCCCACCTTCTCAACTGTTACATGGAACAACAGTATATGTCTAACATACATCATTTTCACACCAAAAGTGATTGCATTAAACGGTTATGAGAAATGATGTAACTCGTGCAAATGCATGACTTAAACAGAAGACTGCATCACAGCACACGTGACACATGGTTGTAACCATGCCAACGATACTGATTTTTACAATGACCGAGGCACAACTTTGGCAACAATTAGAGGAATCTGCCAATGTGAATGTCGTTTACGAGTCAACATGAATTATATTTTTAAAACACTCAAAGACATATAATTTCAATGAAATCAGGTGAGAATGTATTTCACAGTTTATATCATTATAAAGCATGTAGTGTCTGCATCTGACACTGTTCTATTTTTTTTATTTTTTTTTATATTTTTATTTATTTATTTTTTTTTTTGGTATGAGCTAATCGGGGATTAATTCCCTCCGTTTTCAGGGGAGCGGGAGATAGAAAGATGGATAGCAATGGGTTATTTGAGTATATGTAAATACATCAGAAGAAATAAACGTTTAACACAAAACTGATACTGCCGATTATTTCAATGGCGACGAGGATGAAACGTTTGTGAAGGATTTAGCCGTGTTTTCAATGACAAGCTACTTTATGATGCTGATATTTGACGATATTGATGGAAAGTTGACAATTTCATTGTGCCGTGAGAAATTTCAGTGAACAGACAGGTGACATTCTGTCTCTGTTTTGGTAATATGCAGGAAATTGTGTGAACACCATATAAATCCGTATTTTTTTTTTGTGGTTTGTTTGTTTGGTGTTTAACGTCCCGTTCACCACATATTAGGACGCACTTGATACAGATACAAGTGGGAAAAAAGAAGGAAGAAATGAAGAATTAGTAAAAGAAGAGTTAGAAAGAAAGAAATTCTGATTAGTCGTCTCTTACGCCATGCACGGAACAGAACGCAGTGGGTGTATTCTTAAGCTTCTACCCCCCCCCATCCTACAGGGCGGGGGGGACTTTTTTTTTGGGGGGGGGGAGGAAGACGGTTAGTGGGTTAGTGCAGGTTTTATGCAAACGTGACTGTGACTTTGTTGTACATCTGGACAACAGTTTGTCCATGCTGGATTACACAAATGAGGGGAATTCCCAAGAAGTGAAGTCACTTGACCTTGTTTACAAACACACTTGTTCTTGTTTACAAATACTGAACAGCTGATTCATTGACAGTGTGTGCAAAACGGCTACTATAGAAGTTTCCTCGCTTTCCTCATTTGACCCACCGCTGAATAACGTTTCCACAAGATGGTAAAGAGCTTTTACGCTTTATAAAACGGCAAAGAACATTACAAACGAACAGAGAAAATTGGCTATACTTCTCCATATAGCAGGCATGGAAATTCAGGAAATATATTATACCATGGTGGGGGAAGAGGAAAAGAATGCAGCAATTAAAATTCTAGACGGTTATTTTGTTCCGAAATCGATTGCAATTTTTGAAAGATATGAATTTCGGCAAATGACAATTGAACAGTGAGATGTAGACCAATTTGTGTGCTGATTGCGGAAGAAAGAGGAGTCATGTGGGTTCGCTAGCGATGAAAATGCTATCCTTTTTTCAGCTGATTGATAAGAAGCCACAGACTGCAACTGTTACTGATGTTCAAGACGGGAGTACAAGCCTGTGGAATCACAGATGAAATCGTTATCCCTGGAAGGGGGAACTGGTAGCAGTGGAAGGAATGACGTCGGCTTGGTTTGCCGGAAAGGAATGGGGGAACAACAGAGGCCCAAAGACACTTTCAGCCTTACAGCCTAAACTGTGTCACTGCAGGCGGAGACCCGGCAGGCCACAGGACGACACTTTCAGCCTTACAGACTAAACTGTGTCATGTAACGCCACAAATATTGCAAAAAAAAAAAAAAAACACCGGCAGCTTTTGAAACTTTTTCGTGACCTTTAATTGTAGTTAAAACCAAGGTCTTCATTTCGTTTTTAAACTGATGTGTTCATTCATTGTGTACAATCTCTCATTCACTTACCGGATTCTGCTGAGGAAATCACCCTTGCACAGCGGTTCCCACGTGCATCGCTAGGCAACAAGAACACAGAAACGACTTCCCCCAGTCACCAAGTCTTTCAAATAAGAATGTTGTCGAGGCCTCTTGGTGCCATGTTTGTTGATATTATATGTAGAAATCAATCGAAGCGTGTATGCTTTTTACTGATTTTAGCGTGTGCATATATTACACACGTGAGCATTGCAATATCCTTATCTGGTGAAACATGTTAAGATTGAACTTCTATATCAAACTGAAAATATATAAGTCAACATCCATACCACACTAAACATGTGTAGGTCAACCTTCCACCACAGTAAATATGTGCAAGTCAACCAGGATGCCACAATAGCACCTTCACATCCACATCGGGATTGGTCCAAAACCTCCCAAATCGCGAAACGACCATTTTTAAATTGATTACTTAAATGAATTAAATTTTTCGGTGACGTCACTGAATGCAAAAAATCTCAAACATCCGCCATAAAAAGTCTCCTTTGTGAATCATGACAGAAAGGTTTCCACACATACAAACTGAACTCCGTTGGAAACGCGCCCAAAAATCGGCGATATCGTGTTCAGGTAAAAACCTGTAACCCAAGTCAGTAAGACAACAAACCAAACACAAAAAATATATAAATAAATAAGAATTAAAAATAAATAGATAAAAGACGACCTGCCTGTTACTGGAAGTATGTCCCCGCGGAACTGGAGCACACACTTAGCGAGTCTGCCTGGCCCATCCAGACAGCACGAGTGGCCACACGCATCCAGTTAGGTAGGCGGGATCTGAGCAGTTCTGCGCCCGACACGTGTAGCAGCTGACACGGGGCAAGGGCAAAAAGAGAGAGAAAATAGAAACATTACTGAACGCTGGACACGTGGCTATTCTGGACATGTGACCTACACCAAGCACGTAACCTGCACTGGGTACGTGACCTACAAGAGGACAGAGTTCTCACTGTAAATAAAATGGCAACGTCAGGATGATATCTACGCACACGCGGCGACAACAAGTGTTTTTTTTCCTTCCCTTCCTTCTCACTTTCTCAACAGCTCCCTAACACCAAGCGTAGCAACACAACACACTATTTTTTTTCTTCCATTACGCACCAAAATGCACTATTTTTTTCCTTCTATTACGCACACAACGAACTATTTTTTTCGGTCCACGTTTTCACGCAGACACCCGCTCACCTCATCCTCCCTTCCCCACACTATTTGTGTAGGCGCCTCTATGTGCTTTGCTCTCTCTTCAAACTTCCGGCCCTCGGGACCGCTGTCTATTTTCCGTATAGCTTTGAACACTGCGAAACAAGAACGCATTTTAAAACTGAATCATTTCTTCTATAATTAGCCATTAGATAAAGACAGATTTTTTCGGAAATATGCTTTATTACAACAGACACATCTCTCCCTCTTTCATCGGAAACAATCGCATCGGAATACATGGAATTTTATGCCATGTGACCAAGTTCTCCAGAGTTGTGAAAACAACCCAAGCAGTTGGGTTTCAATGAAATAATTGCACCCATAATCCAGTCACTACAAAAAACAAGACTTATTTCCACTTCAGGCATTTGCGGAAACGAGAAGGTTTTGGATGCAATCGCATGTGCAGAGAACAACATTTCGAGTGTTCCGACTGCATGATAAAAATAGAACACTCACGGCGCGTCATATATTCATTTCGCGGCAGGCGCATTTTTAAAAGTCCTCTCAGCACCTGTTTGCAAAAGAACACATCCAGTTAGCTTTACAGCTTTTCTCTCGAGTACTAGTCCTTCAATATTTTTCCTCCTTTTTAAATTTGTTTTTAAAAGTGTTATTTAAATATTTGATTATCGTTGTCTCTTTTTCTTTTTTTTTTCTTTTTTATTTATTTTATTTATTTTTTACTTATTTTAATGTAGGCAAGCGTTCACTGACAATTGCGTACAGATTATGCACTCAATGTTGTAATTATCTTTACAGCAAATTCCCACGGCCCACACTCTACTTACTGTGTTACTGAAGATTGGTTTTGAATGGGACACTCGCTGAAACAGGGTCTTCAGGTCGGTGATGTTGTCCACGATCAGCATACAATGGCCATCTGCGATCTCACGCTGAAATGGCGTCTCCTCCGGTGTCCTCACTGTCAACGTCACATTCACCCTACTAAGCACACTGTCAACGTCACAATTTCCTTACTTAGCACACTCTCACTGGTGTTATTTTCAATAAACATTTTTTTGACCTGCTTGTTTTTTTTTCGACTCCGTTGCATGAGAATATTTTTCATCCGTCCCCTCACAAGTAACATGTAATGTATGATTTTATGTGTCACAATTTGGATAGACTCACTACTAGACTACCTGCCGGAGCGAATTTTTTTTTTTTTTCGGGGGGGGGGGGTAACACCGTCTTTTTCGGTTCCGTTTCACAATGTGTTGAAGGGTTAATCAAATGGAGAATGAGGCTGAAAATTGATAATTTTGATGGTATCTTTCAGTGTTTTTACACCCTCGCTCTCTACTTTTGCCAAAACTTGTCGCCTAACCCTGGAACTTCTTTCTTTCAGTTCACACATATCCAGATACCGCCCCCCCGAACCCCCCCCCCCCGGCCACAGTACGTGATGCGTTCCTACTTCACGGATCATTCCAGCTACTGCTAAATCACAAACGACCTTGAACTACTCACTTGCAGGGCAAATGAAGGTCAGCCGTTCAATATCTGCACCGCGTAGTTCTGTGATATAGCGCCGCCCATGCTTATACCCACCAGGTGGAAGGGCTTGCTGTTTATAGCTATCGCCTGAACAAACTACAACACACAACAAGCCTTCTGCTTTTGTTTGTTTGTTTATTTGTTTTTTTTTCTCCCGCCTGGAAAACAGCTCAAGAACATCGCCGATACCCGCTTTATCGAGTTCAAGCTCTGTTTGTAAAGTACTTCATCTTTTTAATTATTTATTAATTTATTTATTTCTTTCTTTATAAAAAAATGGTCTTTTCCGTCTGAAAGGGATTCAAATCGAAGATCGAATTGCCTTTTGTTTTACATTCTCAAATTATAACGCAATCTCAGTCCTACCCCCCTCCCCTCTCCGTGTACCACCCTGTCCGTCCCCCTCAACTTACTACACTTCCCTACGCAGTCCATCTACCACACCCCCCCGTCTCCCTCCACCACCCTCCCCGGTCCCCTCCATCTACCATCCCCACCTCCGCCCCCTCCATCTACCACTCTCCTTGCACTTGCCCTGCTGTACCAGTGCTCTGCTACCCCACCCCCACCCTTCAAACATCATTCAAAATAAACAGTCTCACCTTGTGTAAATCCTCGGTGGCCTTCTCTAGCGACACGTCGTCCTCGGGGCCTGGAATCGTCGAGTCTCCGTGCCCGGGCAAATCAACCAGAATTACATGCAGCTCTTTCGGTAACTTCTGAAATTTTTTTACAAGGCTTCACGTCCCCATCAAAACACTGCCTTTGCCGTTATTTGATTATACTTTTATGTAAGTTATCTATCTCAAAACATGATAACTGCAGCAAACGACCTGCTTAATTTTTTAATACAATTTCATCACAAACACCTCCTAATACAGACGGCCAATGTTTGTGCATTCCTTCACAGCTTTTTTTAAAATTATTGTTATTATTCTGCGAACAGACGAAACAGCAATCACCTGTGTTCGGTACTGCTATATGTATATAGATACAAGCGCCCACACACAACCCACTCACTCTCACAAACAGAGCCCACAGACAACCCACTCACTCTCACAGAGCCCACACACAACCCACTCACCCTCACAAAGACCGCCTACACCCAACCCACTCACCCTCATAAAAAGCGCCCACACACAACCCACTCACTCTCACAAAGACCGCCCACACACAACCCACTCACCCTCACAAAAAGCACCCACACAATTCCCACTCGCCCTCACAAAGACCGCCCAAACACAACCCACTCACCCTGACAAAGACAGCCCACACAATACCCACTCACCCTCACCAACAGCGCCCCCATGTCCTTGCTGGCCGAGAAGCCATGCACGAGCACCAGTGACGAGCTGTTTGCCGACGGCTGCCTCCTCTCGGCGTAACACAGCATGTACTTGCCCACTGGTGCGTACTTTATGCTAAAGCCGCGCCAATACAAGGAGAACCTGCATAAAAAGATACGGGAACATCTATACAATGGCCTTCGACAGCGATTCACCCCCACCCCCTCCCTCCCACTCAGCTCTTTTTTTTTTTATTTTCTTTCGTATCACAGCTCTGAAATAACATATGTCCCAGACAATCCTCAAGACGCAGTCTCGTTAGAAAGCGAGTTGAAAGGTGTGCCAAAAAGTACAAAACAACAATGAAACAATGTGAATTTTCCGAAACTTTTTTTAAACAAAAAATGCCAGCCCGACTGTAAGTCACGTAGCCAAGACCGACCTTCTTCCCCGCTACTTGCCGCTTTGACAAACGACCCCTCTCCCACCCCATCCCACCCCCCCCCCATGTAGCCCGACAGTGAGGACTTGCTTGAAGGCCGCCCTGATGACGAGGTCGGGACCAGCACGCCCGCCACCGCCCCCAGGCCTGTCACCGCCAGCCCCTCGCCCAAAGACAGTCACGGCCCTCACGGACTAACCTGCGGGCCGCCCTGATGACGAGGTCGGGATGGACGAGCCACGTGTACGCCGCCGTTACCAGCACGCCCGCAACCGCCCCAGGCCTGTCACCAGCGGGTATAACACTGCCGCTTTGTCCATCGCCAGCATCCCGCTTCCTACCTGCAAAACAAAACAACCACATCGTTTTCTAGCACACAGCTGCCAGCGTTGACTAAATGAATCGTTTTCCTGACACGGAAACATACATAGCCATCATTCACATTTTCAACAGTTATTTGGAAAATTATTCCTCAGATCTGATTGTTATAAAGCAAATGTGCATGGAGTATAGTAAAAGTTTTGTTCAGCTCTGTAATTTACGCTGAAACCACAGACGAGTACGCCTCTCAGTGAATAAAATTAATTGAACACAGAGTAATTGACTTGCTTTATTTTATAACATATGATACAAAGGCTCTGTTTGCCAACATAATATCTTGCAGACAGAATGACTTTTTTCAAATAAGCTGTTCGCATTTTAGCAAGCAGCCTGTCTGAGTTCAGCCAAATTGACTTTTTTCCCATCTAAGTTCTATCATTTTTTGGTTGTCCTGCCCGTAAAATAGCCTTGTGCTCTTCCGGAAAGGGTTCAATAAGTGACATAACGAGAAAATACAAAATTGCTGAGATATTTTTTCTGTCATTTCTTTCGTTATACAAATCCCCCCTTCCCCCCCCCCCCACTGGTATGCAGTCAAAACGCGGTATCTGCACATATTATTCAAAAACAGTTATTTGGCTCGTCGTCACTGGAAACCGCAACGACTCCAGGAAATCTGGGTGGTAGTTCATACCATCCACCCCCACTGACTGCAGTCTTTTTGCACAGCGGTAATACCATGGCAGGGTTCGCGTTGGCGGGGTTTTTGTCCACTTTTTGGGCATTTTTCACGAAATGACTCACTTTTTCGGAATCCACCGAGTTTTTTGGACCCTACTGAGTCACACTTTCCTCTTTTGACTCACTTTCCTGAGAACCCAGTCCGAACCCTGCATGGCTTAAGATGCGGCTTCGATCTTCGACAATGGTCTCGGCGTCTTTATACAATAAGCCAAATCACACTTTGACTTTTGCCGAAAAGTTTTAACGTTTCGACTGAATTCAGTTGGGATGAGAATATATGAAATATAAGAAAAAAAAAAAAAACAAACATCAACAAAATTCCATTTTACCAGAAACCTATTCATATGTTGGTTATTAAAGGGGCTGAATAGTATGTAAAATAGTTTTTAAAAGATCATCCTATGGCTTTATAAATTTGAAAGTGTGCATGTTGAAAAAAATAAGAATTTTTGTTTTTCACTTATCATTTCTTTATAATTTATATAAAAAAATTGGCAGTCGAAACAACACTTCCAGCGGAAAGATCCGAAAGCAAGGCTGGTAAAAATCCTGATTTTTTTACATCATGATTTTTGGTTTTTTTTTATTTAAATCGATTTTTTTTTTTTGGTTTTTGTTATTCAAATCATCACGAGAGAAAGAGAACACACTTGACCTCATAACACGCTTTTATTGGTGGTTTCTACAAGGTTATGTACATGAGTCAATCAACAGTGATATTATACAGTACTTGGGGGTTTAAGTAGGACTTTAAAGTGACAAATTTCTTGAAAAATCTTAATTTAAAAAAAAATAAAAAAGGTGATTTTTTTGCATTGATTTAAATCAGTTGACTTAAATCATACCAGCCCTGCCCGAAAGAGCGAATTGGCTTATAAGCGGATTCGTTCTCAGAAGTAGAGTTTTGCCGAAAAGTCTTCGCCTTTCAACTGAATGATGTAAAGAAAAAAACTGGCAAAAGTCAACACTGTTCCATTTTGCCAGAAACATTTTAGCATGTTGGGTATAAAAGGGAAACGCAAAAACTTTTCGGCAAATGTTACGAGTTGTAGTCCTAAATGCCCCATAGCCGGCCACATCCTACTTGTAGAAGAGAGTCACCGGGGACTAGGCACAAGTCAAAGTGCGAATTGGCTTATAGGCTTGACCATGGGATGGGTTGTGGCTATGACAGGGAGATATACGGAGTAAAAACTACGCAGAAGGCAGCTTGCGAGCTGTAAATGATACGACTCGCTGTACCATAGCATAAGCACTCTGCCCCTCGTAGTTCAAAAATTGTGCGGATTTGCTCAAGGGCGTGCAAAACGCGCAGTCTGTGACATATAGCAGTCGACAACACATTGATTATAAAAACAAAAAACATTAACATTAAAAAATATTTCGTGTATACTTCTGCATCAGGTTGCGCTTAAGCAGAACAAAAAAAAAAAAAAAAACACACACACTCCTCGTGTACTCGTCAACCTAAAAAACGAGCTTATTTACAGGTACATTCTTTTGGACCACACTGCTATTTAGACACCCCCAAGATTTCTGATTTGCTTTCGCGTTGATAATTTATCGTTTTCTAGAAACACCTTTCATCTAAAAATTGCTTCCGGAATAAGGTCAGAGGCAAGATGCCGGAAATTTCTTAAATTGGTTCCCAAAGCCACTCTAGAGTAGCTTTGGTATCGGGTAATTTTTACGACATGTCCGAACTAAATCAGGTGGGGAATTTCAGTTGCAGATAATGGAATAAAACACAAAGAACTGGATAAAAAATTTGAAGACATAAAAAGAATGCGTTATGTTTGTTATACCTTGTTTAGTAAAAGCACTGGCTTTTTGGAAATACTGTAATATTGCACAAATACTGTATTATCGCCGACATCTCTGAGAGGTCATCTGTTTATAACAACGGTAATATAGCCTGTAACGCTAATATCGCCTGCATAAAAACAAAGACCTCGCCTTCTTGAAACGGGTCTTGATACACTTTTGCAATAAACTGATAAGATTACAATTAAATTCTTTTTGATTTTTAAATAAATAAATATTTTAATGTTGACTTTTCAACTGTTGACAGCACTGAAACCGACAAGTTACGGAACACAGTTTTTTTGGGGGTATGGTCGAAAGGTGAAGGACGCATGGATTACTCGAAACCGGTCGTTTATTAACGACGCTTGCCGGTCTAGAAATTTCTATTAAATATTCATGAACAGAAATATATTTCGGGAAGGTTCGAAAGGCTGGACAGTATCTCTGAAGCATTCTTGTTATAAAACAGCTGACCTCTCATAACAGCTATCTGTTATGTATAAACACAGAGCGGATGGATATTGATCCATCTATCGAGCCATGTTGTGCATCCCTCAGTGTTGAGTATTCTTGCTTATTGGCGAAAAAAGGTACATCTTTGTGTCCATGTCACTAAAATCTATGTTTTAGTGACTTTGACCAAAATCTATATATAAGTGACTTCGAAAAAAGTGATTCCTTTCCTTTATGAGTATTATTTTGCGCGATATCCCCAGTGGATCTGCGGACTAAAAATGTGTTATACACAACAGAGCGAACCGCCGCAGAGGTCGGCTGTTGGACAACAACGCTGAAGCCTTTCTGGCCTGCTAGAAGACAGAATTTAGTTTTCTGAATTAGCAAACAGAATGGACCTAAAATTTTCGGGTATAAGCGTTGTTATAAAATAGCTGACCTCTGACAGAATCCATTTTGTATAAACACAATGCGAACGAATATTTTAAAATGTAATTCCCTTAAAGAGTATGATTTTCGCAGAATTAGAAAAGATAGAAAAGTATACACAACAGCCCGAACCGCCGAAGAAACTGACAGCTAAACAACAACGGATTTTCCGAATAACATGCGTTAGGCGCTGTTATTAAAAACAGCTGACCTCTGATGGGATGTATCTGTTATGTATAAACAAAAAGCGGACGGATATTTTAAAATGTATTTCCTCCTGAATGGGTATTATTTTCGCGGAATACCCTGTGGAACTGCCGAGTCAAAGTGTGTTGCAAAGGCATGGACCAAGAACTGTAAGGCTTTTAGTCCAGCTTATGTTACACGTAAGCTTGGGTATTCCTATCGGTTTGCGGTGGCGTCCGTTAGTTAGTTAGTTAGTTGTTTATTTAGTAAACTTTGTTTCAAAATACATCTCCTCCTACAATTTCGATCCGATGTCATTTATTTTTGGTGTGAGGCATTCCTAAGGGGTCTTGCATACGGCTTGTGCTTTTCTTGTCGATCGGGTGATTTTTGAATTTTTGGCGAATTTTTGAAGAAAAAATTTTAAAATGTATCTCCTCCTGCATTTTTGACCCGATGTCAGTTATTTTTGGTATGAGGCATCCCTAAGGGGTCATGCATATAGCTTGTGCTTCTTTAGTCGATCGAACAATTTTTGTATTTTTGGGGAATTTTTGAAGCAAAAATCTCGAAAATAATTCAAAATGCATCTACTCCTACAATTTTGAGTCGATGTCGTTTAGTTTTGGTATGAGGCATCCCTAAGCGATCATGCATACGGCTTGTGCTTTTTTAGTCGATCGGGTGATTTTTGAATTTTTGGCGAATTTTTGAAGAAAAAAATTTAAAATGTATATCCTTCTACATTTTTTATCCAATGTCATTTATTTGGGTGTGAGGCATCCCTAAAGGGTCATGCATACGGCTTGTGCTTTTCTAGGCGATCGGATGATTATTGAATTTTTTGTGAATTTTTGAAGAAAAAATTTTAAAATGTATCTCATCCTGCATTTTTGACCCGATGTCATTTATTTTTGTTGTGAGGCACCCCTAAGGGGTCATGCATATGGCTTGTGCTTCTTTAGTCGATCGAACAATTTTTGTATTTTTGGGGAATTTTTCAAGCAAAAATCTCGAAAATAATTCAAAATGCATCTACTCCTACAATTTTGAGTCGATGTCGTTTAGTTTTGGTATGAGGCATCCCTAAGCGATCATGCATACGGGTTGTGCTTTTTTAGTCGATCGGGTGATTTTTGAATTTTTGGCGAATTTTTGAAGAAAAAAATTTAAAATGTATCTCCTTCTACATTTTTTATCCAATATCATTTATTTGGGTGTGAGACATCCCTAAAGGGTCATTCATACGGCTTGTGCTTTTCTAGGCGATCGGATGATTTTTGAATTTTTGGTGAATTTTTGAAGAAAAAATTTTAAAATGTATCCCCTCTTGCATTTTTAACCCGATGTCAGGTATTTTTGGTATGAGGCACCCCGAAAGGGTCATGCATACGGCTTGTGCTTTTTTAGCCCAGTTGGCTTTTCAGCCAACAGGGCTATACAGAGAGGGACAAGTGTCGTCCGTCCGTCTGTCTTGCCGTCCGTCTGTCCGTCCCGCGACCGTTTAAAGTGGAATAACTTTATTTTTTATCCGATTCTTACCAAATTTTAAACACGAGTTCCTAACCCTTTACTGCATTTGGAAATTTTTTGGTTTGATTTGTTGGTTTAAACCATTTTTGGCGATTTTATTGCCAATTTAAGCAAAATACGAAAAAAAACCTATCTAGTCCCTCATTTTTCATCGGAAGATTCCGAAATTTTTTATGAAGAAACTAGAACTAAGGGGTCAAAAAAGTATTTTTTTCGATTTTTGATTTTCGCCTTATTTTTTAATCTACTGAGCTTCAAATTTTGCAATATCTAAAAATTTGCAAATTTCCAATTTTTTTTCTAACCAAAGTAGTTAAAGTAGAATATCTTTTTTATTTTTTATCCGATTCTTACCAAATTTTAAGCAGTAGTTTTTAACCTTCTACTGCATAAGGAATTTCTTTATTTTTTGGTTTAAACCATTTTTGGCGATTTTATTGCCAATTTGGGCAAAATACGAAAAAACCTATATAGTCCCTCATTTTTCATCGGAAGATTCCGGAATTGTATATCAAGAAACTAGAACTAAGGGGTCAAAAAAGTATTTTTTTCGATTTTTGAATTTCGACTCGTTTTTGAATCTACTGAGCTTCGAAGTTTGCAGATTGGGAAATTTCCATTTTTCTTCTTAAAAAAGCAAAGTTTCAGTTTGCAGAGGGGCACAATATGTTACATGCAAGTAGTTATGGTTGGTCTTTTAAGTAATTTTGTTATCAGTGGGTCAGTTCTATATTTTTCGTGTGGGCGATAATAGGGAACATTGGGCGATAATGTAAGAAAGTTGTAATTTTCGCTTCAAAAGTGCAGGAATCAATTCTGTGACCCGAAAATATGATAAAAGTGATATTTTTCGGGTGGGCGATAGTAGGGAACATTGGGCGATAATGTAAGAAAGTTGTAATTTTCGCTTTAAAAGTGCAGGAATCAATTGTATGACCCGAAAATATGATAAATGTGACATTTTACGGATGGGTGATAATAGGGAACATTGGGCGATAATGCAAGAAAGTTGTAATTTTCGCATTAAAAGTTCAGGAATCAATTCTACGACCCGAAAATATGACAAATATGATATTTTTCGGGTGGGCGATAATGGGGAAGATTGGGCGATAATGTAAGAAAATTGTAATTTTCGCTTTAAAAGTGCAAGAATCAATTGTATTATCGGAAAATATGATAAATATGATATTTTTCGGGTGGGCGATGATAGGGAACATTGGGCGATAATACAAGGAAATTGCAATTTTCGCTTTTAAAGTGCAGGAATCAATTGTATGACTCGAAAATATGATAAATGTGGTATTTTTCGTGTGGGCGATAATAGGGAACATTGGACGATAATGGAAGAAAGTTGTAATTTTCGCTTCAAAAGTGCAGGAATCAATTGTATGACCCGAAAATATGACATTTATGATATTTTTGGGTGGGCGATATTAGGGAACATTGGGCGATAATGTAAGAAAGTTGTAATTTTCGCTTTAAAAGTGCAGGAATCAATTGGATAACCCGAAAATATGATAAATATGATATTTTTCGGGTGGGCGTTAATAGGGAACATTGGGCGATAATGGAAGAAAATTGTAATTTTCGCTTTAAAAGTGCAGGAATCACTTCTATGACCCGAAAATATGATAAACATGATATTTTTCGGGTGGGCGATGATGGGGAACATTGGGCGATAACACAAGAAAATTGTAATTTTCGGTTTTAAAGTGCAGAAATCAATTGTGTTATCCGAAAATATGATAAATATATTTCGGGTGGGCGGTAATAGCGAATATTACATCCATCAATATACTACACTTCCCCGTCCCGCCCCCTCCATCTACCACCCTCCCCGTCCCTCTTCCATCTACTACCCCGTCCCATTCTATCTACCACCCCCACGCCCTCCATCTACCACACTTCCCGCCCCGCATTCTCCATCTGCAATTCTCCCCGTCCCCCTCCATCCACCATCCTCCCCAACCCCCCCAATCTACGCGTCCCTCTCTTTGTAAAACTACGCTATTGTGGACTGGGAGTAGGGCACACATAATTCCCCTATTCCCTTCGCACTTACCCTGCTGTACCAGTGCTCTGCTACCCCCTTCAAACATTGAAAACAAACAGGGCCTAACCTTGTGTAAATCCTCGGCGGCCTTATCTACACATCGATCTCTGGGCCCGGAATCGTTAAGTCCCCGTGCACGGGCAAATCAACCAGAATCACATGCAGATCTTTCGGTAACTTCCCAAGTCAAACAGATGCTTCACGTACAAGTAATTTACAAGGCTTCACGTCCCATCAAAACACTACCTTTACCGTAATTTGATTATACTGTATGCAAGTGAATGCGAATATCAGGCGTTATCTATTACAAAACATGGGTACTACAGCAAACGACCTTCATCGCAAACACCTTCTAATACAGACGGCCAATGCTTGTGCATTCCTTTATAGTTTTTTTTAAAATAATTGTAATTATTCTGCAAATAGACGAAACAACAATCACCTGTGTTCGGTACTCCTATATGTATATAGATACAAGCGCCCACACACCACCCACTCAGTCTCACAGAGTGCCCCCACACAACCCACCCACCCTGACAACAAGCTCCTACACACAACCCTAAGGTTCTGACAAAGACCGCCCACGTACAACCCACTCACGCTGACAAAGACCGCCCACACACAACTCACTCACATTGACAAAGACCGCCCACACACAGCAAACTCACCCCCACAAAAAACGCCCACATGTCTTTGCTGGCCGAGAAACCATGCACTAGCACCAGCGACGAGCTGTTTGCTGACGGCTGCCCCCCTCTCGGCGTAACACAGCATGTACTTGCCCACTGGTGCTGAAGCCGCGCCAACACAAGAACCTGCAGAAAAAAGATACGGGAACATCTATACACCGGCCTTAGGTTTAATACTTAATACAGCAGTTCACCCCGCCTCCCACTCCGCTCTTTTCTCTATTTTCTTTCATATCATAACTCTGTCATATAACATCTGTGCTCGACAATCCTCAAGACGCAGTCTCGACAGAAAGCGAGTTGAATGGTGTGCCAACAAGTACAAAACAACACTGAAAATGTGAATTTTCCGAAACTTTATTTAAACAAAAAATGCCAGCCCGGCTATGTCACGCAGCCAAAACCGATATTCTTCCCCGCTACTTGCCGCTTTGACATACAACCCCTCTCCCCTTCCTCCACCACGAATGTAGCCCGACAGTGAGGACTTGCCTGAAGTCCGCCCTAATGACGAGGTCGGAATGGACGAGCCACCGCCTCTATACCCATCACTGCCCCCCTCCACTCCAAAGACAGTCACGGCCCCACGGACTTGTCTGAAGGTCGCCCTGATGACGAGGTCGGGATGGACGAGCCACGTGTACGCCGCCGTGAGCACGCCCGTCACCAGCGGATATAACACTGTCGCTTTGTCCCTCGCCAGCATCCCGCTTCCTGCCTGCAAAATAAAACAAGCACATCGTTTTCGTGCACACAGCTGCCAGCGTTGACTAAATGAATCGTTTTTCCTGATATGGAAACATATATAGCCATCATTCACATTTTCAACAGTTATTTGGAAAATTATTCCTCAGATCTGATTGTTATAAAGCAAATGCGAATGGACTAGAGTTTTGTTCAGGTCTGTAATTTTATGTGTCATTTCTTTATAACTATTTCATCGTGAACAACATTACAGAACGCCGAAACCACAGGCGAGTACGCCATTCGGTGAATCAAATTTATTGAAAACAGAGTAATTGAATTGCGTTTTTATAAGGTATGATACAAAGGCTCTGTTTGTCAACAAAATATCTTGCAGACATAGTGACTTTTTCCAAATAAGCTGTGCGCATTTTATAAAGCAACTTGTCTGAGTTCAACCAAAATGACTTTTTTCTCCATCTAAGCTCTATCATTGTTTTCGGATGTTCTGCCCGCAAAATAGCCGCGTGCATTCCCGGAAAGGGTTTAGTAAGAAGTAACCTAACGAGAAAATACAAAAATACAAAAATACAAAATTTTTGAGATATTTTTTGTCACTTCTTTAGTTATACATCAACACCCCTCCCCGCCCCCACTAGTATGCAGTCAAACGCAGTATCTGAGCATACTTTTCAAAAGACAAGACATTTGATTTCTCGTCACTGGAAACGGCGGCGACTCCTGTAAATCTCAACGGGCTTAAGGGCTGCCTACAAGGGTTCCTACTGCCTACTGGTACCATCACCCAAACCGGTAAATCACATCTTAGTCTTCATAAGTCGAAAATGAATAACTTTATACTTTTGATTTTTTTAACTGCAAAAGTGATTTTGTTTTACAACCTGCAGTTTACCAGCAGACCTCATGCCACGAAAACGTCAATCTACTGGTATATAAACAGCTGTACGACCCAAACTTCAAAGTTCAGCCATTTCGAAAAAAAATAACAGCCTGGTAGGAAAACCCCTGAGGAACATCCCAGTGTAACATTTAAATCATTGGAGTAAAACTGTAGGAGGAGTAGCATTTTAAAAATGGGTCAAACGGGCATAAAAAGTGCCGCCATTTTTTCAGTTTTTCGTCATTCGTCAAAAAAAAAAAAAGGATTAGCCAGGTGGGGAACCACCCAGGAAACATTTCTGCGTAATATCAAGACGATTGCAGCAAAACGGTAGGAGTAGCATTTTAAAAATTTTAACATACGCACATACATTAAAGCCCCCTACAGTAATACGATTAACCCAGTCCGACAAAGTTAAAAAGCGGGCGGATATTTTGAAATGTATTGCCTCCTTAATGAGCATTATTTTCGCGGAATCCCCGGTGGAACTGCGGAGTAAAATGGTGTTGCGAATGCATGGGCCAAGGACTAAGGTTTTTGTGAAGTGTAACGGTGTATCTCCCGAAGAACAAAGTCACTGTAATCAAACGCGCCGAGGTTTCCAGGTTTTGAGAAGGTTTCCAGCCAGAATTGAAATACGGAATTCCATGCAGTATTATTACCAAAAAATGTGAATTATGACTCAGTACAGTGTGACTGTAGTAAGCTGCGGACTCACCGAAGATGTACTCAGCTAACTATAAACAACAGCTGAGTCATTTCCAGGACTCTGACTGTATGTGCTTTTGTTCGGTGTGCTTTTGTTCGGTGTGCTTTTGTTCGAAATACAAACCATTTATTTTTTCCTTTCTCTAGGTTAGATGATGATGAACTTTGCCTTAATAAAATAGGGGGAGGGTGTCTGTTTTGGCAAGCTCCCCCTCCCCCTCAAATCTGGTATTATCGCCCGACCCCCTCCTTCCACCGCCACGTGATCGATAACGTCCGATGGGATAGACAAAAACCCTGACGGAAAGTGACGTCATGAGGCGCACGCCCCCTCCCCCTTCATAGAACGGAAGGGGGTTCTGGATTAGTATTGAGAACAGAGAGTCTGTTTTGGATGCGGAAGTGACATCATCTGCTTTACCGGAAGTGGCATCATAAAGTGACGCCATCTGTTTTAGAAACGTACCCCCTAAAACCTGGTATTATCTTCCGATCCCTCCCCTTCCACGTGAAAGATGACGTCAGAAATGGGTTAAGGCAAAATCTGACTGGAAATGACGTCATGAGGTGACGCCTGAAGTGACGTCCTGATGCGCTCGCGCCCCTACCCCTTCATAGATTTGAAGTTGGTTCTTAATTAGTATTCAGAACAGGATAGTCTGTTTTGTATACGGAGTCATTTTCACTATGGGCCGTATTCATAGCCACTTGTTGAACAATTGGTAACCACCGATTATTTTAATAAGCTGCCATAATCCTTTGTTTAAGTACTAATTTTTTTTCAAGCAGCTCATTTTCTGGCAAAGTTGGCAGCTACCCTCATGTCTGCAGGCAGCAAGCTTGTAAAGCCCAAAAAATAAAAATATCTGATTCACCCAGTCTCTTATTTATAAGCCAGTGTATTGAAAACTTGAACATTTATGCACTGACTTCATAACCACTTAATGATAAATGGTTAACTACAATTATTTTAATGTGGTTGTGCTGGTCCTTTGTGTACGAACAATTTTTTTAATCAGCCTATTTTTTGGCAAAGTGTGTACTTACCATTACGTTTGCCCACAGCAGGCTTGTGAAGCTTAAAATAACACTTACGCTTTGCCTTGAAATTCTTCCTTGCTAATTTTACATATGCGCATTTTACATGCACATGTCTACCTCACACTGTGAGGGAAGACTTTCATTTGGATCCCCTCCTATGCTGACACTACTGGGGACGAAGAAACTACAGACAGACACCCACAACACCGACTCTTTTATTTCTAATTTCATACGGCACAGACACCGACAACTTGGCATTGCGAAAGTATCTACTTTAATATCTCAAACGGGGGAAAAGCGCAACATCGCCGACAACGCCAACACTATAGGGGGCAAAGGAACTACAGACAGACATCGACATCACCGACACTATTTTGTTTATAATTTCAAGCGGCACAGACACCGACAACCTGCCATTGTGTAAGTATCTACTTTAATATATCAAGCAGGGAATATACGCAACATCGCCGACAACACCAACTCTATTAGGGAACCCTCCCCCTCTGGAAATTCTTGCCTGATCTTAAAAAAGTAATCTATCAAGAGAAACATCTGGAAACAATCGTTAAAACTGTAATGGCATCCAATCCAAATTGTGGAACACGAAGTATTTTAAAAATCGGCTACCAAGACATTAAGCAATTTTTAAATGCCCCTCAGCCCAACCCCTCATTATCGGATCTCCAGATAAGTCACTATTCAAGAGAGGGCAAAATAAAAATGCTTTCCACGTACGCCGTCAAAAAACGATAATTTTCAAAAATAGCCTGTCAAGCAAAATTTAAAGATAACCTGATAAAAATTGTTAGACAAGAAATATTTTAAAGATCACAGGCCAAAAATATTGAAAGGCCCCCCTCCCCACCATCCATTTGGCAAATTTCTGGCGGATCTCCAAAAAAGAAATCTTTCAAGACAGAACCATCTAGAAACAATACAAAACTGGTAAGGAATTCAATCAAAATTGTGGAAGGAATTAAAAAATCTCCCCAATCCCCAGCATTTAGCCATTTTTTGTTGGATCGCCAAAAACCGCAACTTTTCCGGAAAAAGGCATTCCTAGAAAAAATTATGAAGCATTTGAACAGAATCCGGTCAAAAGTGTTCAAGAGAGAACGCCTAGTGAATACTAGGCAGAAAAGAAGAAGCATTTTGAAAGCTAGCAACCAACAAATTATAAATGCCCCACATTTAGCCACTTTTGGCGTGTCGTCAAAACTGTTATTGTTCAAAAGATAACCATCTGAGGAACCATTGTGCAAAATTGGAGGAGAATCCCATCAAATTATGAGACAATTGGCTAAAAAGAAATTAGAAATGACATATCTACCCGATTTAGTTTATTTATCGTCGATCGCCCCAAAAAATATATTTCAACAGAGGCCTTTCTAGTCAATATTTATTACAAAATTTGAAGACAAAATTGATTAAAACTGAAAGACTAAAACTTTTAATTTAAATGTCTCCATTTTGTCAATACTTAGTGAGTCGCCAAAAAAGTAATATCTCAAAAGACAAACATCTCGAGAACAGTCAAAACAAATGTAATCCAAATTGTGGGTAAAGAAGCAATTTGACAATTTGCACCCAATAAATTAAAAATTGCCGGCAATTTGGTCATTTTTGATGAAAAACTCGCAAGTAAACAATTGTATTGTTCTTTAGATTCCTTTCAACTACTATGATCATATCGTGATCCCCTGCCATGTCATACTGAAATGGGGCATTCCAGCCCTCCTTCTAACCCTTACATGTGGAGTGGAACCAGAAGCATTTTGAAACTGGCTGCCGTATTAGAACATACGTTGTCAATAGTTTGGTTACACTTACAGAAGCTCCAGTGAAGTCTGGAATCCAGGTCATATCATGAAAAAAAATTTTTTCTCTTTCATGATTTCTGTAAAAGTAGAGGAAAATTTCATATTTTTTTACTTAATGGCAGACAAACAAACAAACTTCATTGCTAATTTTACATTAGTTGTGACTCACACTCGCAAAAAGGAAATAAATTCTATCACAATATGAAGCTCATCAAAACATCTCTGCCTAATCCAAGCTAAAACTGTTTGCGAGTTATTGGTTGTAAAACGGCCGGTACAGATACATTTTCCACTTACAACCGTACAACACTCGGTCTCATCCCATAATCGATTAGTCCGAAGTGATATTGGTTGGAAAAAATATCGGGTGTTTCGCAAAATATCACACTAAAATATGTGGTGTTCATTTAGCACTTCTTACTCGGTTTGAATAATATAAATATCTTATAATGGCTTAAGTTTCACGCAATTGAATGGAAAAAAACGTCCTCAATAACAATTGTAATTCATGCACTGGTGTTTGTACTGGATTACTCGTGTCAGATAGTGACATTGTGTCAAAAACATTGCCCATGAGTGCGTGATTTTGCTTACTGTACACAAAAACGTACCACCGATAATTCTTGCTTATATTTGCATAACAACTTAAAAATGAGTTCCAGCGAAGATCGACAAGAAAGACTTTAAAAATAAAGGCCGGTTATGGCGTGATCACATAGTAAAGTTTGAGATGCTTTAAGCTTGATATTTCTGTAATATTGCTGAACAAAAGTACTTTTTATTTAACATTTTTAGAAGCATTTACATTGTTTAACATCTAATATTTCAGGTTCATCATGAATGGCAGATTAACAAGAGGCCAAAAAGCGGTAATTCAAAGCTCAGATTACATTTCGTGCATTTTCGTGCACTCATATAATTCTGTTTATATGAAATATCGTACCTCCTACTGCTGAAAGCATTTTACCTAGGCAATATGTTCCTGCTGACTATCATTATGCAGGTCCTGTGGACTGTTAACAAGGTAACTAGCGAACAACCATTGGTTGGCATTGTACTCAACTTAAACTGGACAATGACTGAAAATATTGCCGTCGCTCGGTAGATTCAACAGAAGATCACTTCCGATTGAAAGTTTCATCAATCGAAGTGTATTTTTGACATTTGCGCAATATGGCTGAGCGCATTTACATAACCTGATTTTGGGAAAAGGGGCTAGATATACAGTTAGAAGAGTACCCACTTTAGAAGCCAGTTGTGTGGGGTAGATGCGGCGGTCAGGGCTATTCTAAACTTTCCTGATACCAAGAAATTTAACGCCTGAGCAAGTTTTATCAATCGTTTCGTTAATTTTGTAATGCGATCGGCGTACTTGCTGATCCATGCAATGATTTGGGTAACACCGCTTGGGTTTGGTTATTGGCAAGGTTAAAAATGGCGTGCAGCCATGCTTATTTGTAGCAATAACATTCGAGACCCTGGAAAAGGGGACTTAGAGTATAATCTATCTCTAGTGATCAACTTCCAGAACTGGATACAAAGACGAACAGTAAAACATGACCCTGGCAACTACTTTCCATATGCGGATAAACCTAGTTAAACCTGACTGTAGTGACCACTTTCAATAAAATGAATAAATTTCAGGCAGTAAAACTCCGGAGAGGACAGCCAGATAAAAAGACATACAATAAAATCTGTCTGCAGTAATCACCTTCCAGATCCACATATGTACAGTAAAACACTGGAGACCAGGTCCGAGAGAAGAGTGTTGCAACACCTGTTTTTGACCTAGAGTTACGCACCATCTCCTCTCAGATAATGATGTTGTGATTATTATGATGTAGTGCAAAAAGAGGTAAAATCGATGAAAATGTGGAAAAAGTGTTTACAAAAACAAAACGAACAAGCCGCTTAAATTATTATTATCAATTATATTATTACTGTTATAGTCGTTGTGATAAGTTCTGTTAAATCCAAAAAAAGTACGTTTTAGGAATAATCCCAAGACTCAAGAAAAAACTTAATAATTATGTCTCTACTACCAAGGTTTGGATGTTCTGCGCGTATATGTATGTATGTGTGTGTCCGTGTGTCTGTTGTGAACAAAATGTTGTGTGCAAGATATCTCGACGGAAAGTCGGATCGACTTCAAACTTTATCTGTCCATTTCTTGGATAGTTCGGACGGTTCAGTCAATTTTTGACGCACATTATAAGGGAAGGACTGTAACATCATTACGTGAAAAACTTGCGTGCGAAATTACTCAGCCGCTGAACATCAGGATTCTTGGTTGGTAGGTCCAAAAGATCGTATCGACTTCAAATGTTATCTGGATATCGAGTCAGTCGGACGGTTCTATCAACTTTGACGGATATAGCGAATTGAGGATGGCATATGAAGTCATTACGTCACAATCATGTATGTAAGATTTCTCAGTCGCTGGACATCGGAAAAAAACTTCAAACTCGGTGGATTTCTTGCTTGTTAAGTTTGAAAGATTCTGTCAAATTTTGTAGCGAGTCCAACGAACGAGTGCCGTGTATGATGTCATCAAGTAAAATATACATATAATTTGGACAAGCTCTTGTCTACAAAATATCTTGATAACGGAAAGTCGTATCGACATCAAATTTTGCATGTTTCATGGATCAGTTGCGCGGTTCGATCAACTTTTATCGGGTGTAGCGAAATGATGAAAGGTGTATGATGGCGTAAAAATTTTATATGTGTATATTTCTTAGCCAATGAACATCAGAGTAAGTTGAAACTTGGTGGGTAAGGTGCTTATCAGGTCCGAAATATTCTTTCATATATGCCCGGAGTAACGTTGGCTGAAATGGTTAAGGTTGCCTTTAGAGTCGTACCTACATTAGATATCTGAGGGTTGGGCAAGCGGGATTTAATGTAAGTAAACAAAAATATATTTCGGCAAACCTATTTGTAATTGCCACATTCAAGATTCTGATGAAAAGACGTAAATTAAAACCTGTTTGCTGTGACTAACTTCCAGTTTCGGATAACAACTCCCGCCTGTATTGACCACCTGCCAGACTCGGATAGAAAGAGTACGTGCAACAAAACTACTGTAATGACAACTTCAAAACCGGGATAAAAAGGACGTACAGTAAACCTGATTTGGCGACCATCATCTGGAACCGGACAGAAAAGACGCACAGTTAAAACTCTTAAGTGACCACCGTTGCATAAAAATGATGATTGACAATTCAACAATTCAAGCTACGCACCCTCTCTCTGTCTTCAAAAATTGGATAAAGGCGATACACACCTCGACTACTGGGCATATGGGATACATTAATTTACATCAGATAAAAGGCCTTACTATTCTGAAAATGGTATAAACTTGTTCAAATAAAATTTTGTGAAAGGGCTGCGTGGGGGTCTGGGGAGAGGGGGTGGGCAGGAGGGAAGAAAAATTGAAAATGGTTATTGATGTATCATGGATTAAGTTGGCGAGACATTTGTTTTGTTTACAAAAACAAAACATTTAATAGGTGTCGATTGAAAGTTTGTGATGTAAACCTGTACTGCTATGCTTTGTATGCACTGGCCGCTCTAGTTTTATTGTTTGCAGGTCATCGAATCAAATTTAGGAAAATGCCAAAACAAGGTTTGCAATATGAATCCCTTTCATAAATTTATTATAAGATACCATAAAACTCCAAAGTTTATTGCAATATTTATTCTTAAAAATATTTTTTAAATGGTTTGTAGCTTAACATGGAAACGTTAAATATTTTAAAAGCCTCCGACACAACACTTGCGAATATTCCTAACACAAACAATCTCCATTGCTGTTTTATTAAGTTGCCTGTTTAAAGATAGTAATGTATTCTATGTGACATTTTAGCGGATGACAGAACACCAAAAAGCGCAGCTGTTTTGCAATCTTGGCATTGACCAAGAAGGGTTTGAAGTTAGAAAAATTTCACCTGAAATCGGTACATATAGATATGACTTCCCTTAAATAAACCAGTTCTTGCCAAGTCCTTGTGACGGATTTTGACGAGTTTTGTTGAATAATTTATTTGTTATTTATTACCAACTAAATAAATCTTTAAACCTTTTTGACCTTAGAAAAGTTTGTTTCATTTTTTCACACAATAAAATTTAAGTTTGATATAAGTTGTTACAAGAAATTATCATGTCATATTGACATGATGGATAAACTTTTATTTGGGACAAGATTTGTGAAAAGACGACCTTTTCTAGTATATATTCTTTATCGTTACAATAATCGTCGTCTTTTTAATCACTATCATCATCATAAATCACTATAATCATTGTCGTCTTCATCTTCATAACCATAATTGCGAATATATATCATCGCAATCACAAATTCACAAGAGGTTTATTCATGGAAATATAAGGATTTCAATTTTAGTACGGCAAATTTTGCCTTAGTTTGGTTCTTACGCAATTAACCGGACTATGTTTCTTCTCTCCCACCCACTTGTCGCCACATAGTCACTAATTAGAGGCAAAAATGTCTGACACTTTTTAGAGAAAAAAGAAAACAGGAAAAGGGCGACCATAACAGTCCATGAGTTTGAACAACGTGGTTTGATCTGAAAGGTCCCTGCTACCGGAAAGTTAATGTCACCATCATCATGATCATGCAAAGTTTAACGATTATAATAGCGGCATACTCAAGTAGAAGCAGATAAAAATTTGCGTCGATGCGTGGTTTGCATTTTGGACAAGTGCGCATGCTTGTATAACGTATGTTAATGTGCGGTTCGCATTTCGAACCAGTGTGCATGAAGGTCTTATTTCAGATCAATGTACATGCTTATTTAGCTTGAGTTGATGCACGGTTATTATTTTGAACAAGTGCTCATGTTTCTTTAGGTTGCGTTGATGCACGATTCACATTTCGACCAGTGCGCATGTTTATTTAACTTGGATCAGATTGGAAATCAGTAAATTAAAACATGCCCCACCCAAATTGGCCAACAAAGAAAGTAATGTTTCAAGACAGGCCTACATAAAAAATATCGAACAAAATTTCAAGAAAATCTGATCAGAATTAGGGGAAAAGAAAAATTTTCAAAATTGGCAACCATAAAACTATAAATGCCGAATTTTTGGAGCATCAAGAAAAAAAATCACTTTTCAAGAGAGGCTTACCTAGCGAACAATCGTGCAAAATTGGACAGAAATTCAATGAAAGCATTTTGAAAAGTTGACGCCAGAAAATAAAAGAAATGTTCCGCATTTTGCCAATTTTTGGTTGATCGCCAAAAAGAATTATTTTTCAAGAGATGCCAAAATAGAGAATATTCATGCAGAATTTAAAGAAAATCTGATCAAATTTTGGGAGCAAAAGCATTCTGAAAATTGGCAACCAAGAAAATTTAAATGCAAACCACTTAGCTAATTTTTGTTAAATGCACTCCCATTTGGCAAAGTTTTGGACAGGCCTACCCAGAAAATATTCGTACAAAATGTGAACGAAATACACTCAAAAATGAATGAGAAGAAGCATTTTAGTAAAAGTGTGCATACATACAGACGACGGATACTCCCGCTAATGATGTCATAAGACCAGCTGTACCAAGTCGGCTTGTCTAGAAAGTACAGAATTACAGACACTGCGATTTGGTCGATCGTAGGTAATTCGAAAAAAAATTTCAAAGGAGAACTACCTACGAATCCTTCATACCGAATTCAAAAGAAATCAAATCAAAATTGTGGGAGAAGAAGCGTTTTGACAATTGACTGCTAAAACATTGGTGCCATTTGCCCATTTTGTATCCCTTAAATAATTCTTGTGACACAAAAGCTCTTCCTGTTCTACCTTCATCTCATATATTATAGACTTAGCTTAGACTCAGCTTAGGCTTATGTTACTATTATCTGGCTTTGTGACCTGATATGGCAAGTGAAAATAAAGTTTTTCTGGCCTTTTCTGTTTGCATTTAAGGAAAAGGTGTCTTTGCTAGCAAAACATTTGCAAAATCCCAATTTTTGCTGGAATACAGAGGACAACTTCTTTCCAAGGAGGAGGGTTACAGAAAGAAGCTGCAGTATGACCATAACCCTCGGATTGGATCATATATGTATGAATTCCGGCATAAAGATCGGCTTAAGTTGTAAGCAAACAATTCATCATTGGTGCAAAACAATAAAAAATAAACAGAACCACAAGTGTTTCAGTTATGAATGTACACCTTAGGTTGCTAAATCTTTGTCCTCACTATTTTTCAGTGAACATGCTCATATTAACTCTGTCGGATTTACAAAGAAAGCTAAAATAAGAAAATAATGGATTTCTTTCAGGAGTGCTTGGACAGAAATTGTAAAACAAAAACATTATAAGAAACTTCACTTATGTTATAAACTTATAACTTTATAAACTGCAGCATAGACGCCACATTTACAAAAGGCTCTCTGGGGAGGTTTGTAAACGACAGCCCCGAAAACGATGCCAACGCCGTGATGAAGCTTCTGGATCCCAAAGCGCAGAGACCTCACCTGGTCCTCTTCGCGCTTCGGAATATCGGAGTTGGTGATCAAATCACCTACGATTATGGGGTTAATGACCTCCCTTGGAGAGTCCAGGTATTATTTCATTGCTATACTTTTGGGTTTCAAAGATTATGATCACTTCTAATTGTAATTTGAACTTTCATCCTAAGCATCATCCTAAGCACCAGTGTCAAAGCTGGCCTACAACAGCTATATTATGAACCTGAGCAAACCTCTGAGGAATGTGAAGATGTCACACAAATACACAGTATGAAATAAATTATGCTTCCTGTAGATTGTGACGAGTCCTTAAGTGAATACTCTAGAAAGTGAAGATACCTTTCCATGCTAAATATTGCATACCAAACAGTTTTGAAATGTTAAACGGGAAATGTAACATAAATCTGTACTTGTTGCACAGGACTGGGCTATTGTAATATAAAATTTTCCGTGGACATTGTGCCCAGCCGTGAAATCAGAAACCGACAGGAGTGGTCACGAGCAGGGCATCTTGGTCTCATTCTGAATCTATTATTAGTATTTTTGCAAAATGTCCAATGATTTAATATATCCATATATTTGGAAGCTATTTATGGGACAACACTAAAGTTATTTTATCAATATCTATCTGTTCCTTTTGATGCTATTTCCTATTTTAATGACATATTATTCTTGCATGCACTGGCAAACACTGCAAGCAAATAACAGACCAGACTCCATCCCTCTTATTTAAAAAGTATTGAAAGATTATGAGCAACGGTATATATAACCATCAAAAACTTTTCTTATCAAGCTGACTGCACAAAAAAGCTTTCTAGGTGCAACCATACAAATTCAGAATTTTAAAATGATAAAAATATGGTGTAGTTTTTCTGAAGAGATCGAACTCATCTTGAATAAAAAAAGCTTGAAATAGAAATTAAGTAAAATCAAAGTTATTTAAACTCAGATGCCGGCGAAAAGGAAGGTAGAAGATTGGCTTGCGCGAGCGGAACTGGCCGTCGATTATCCAGAAAGTGCTGCTTTAGCAGTTCAGGTGCTGCAAAATTACATTTTAGTAGGAAAGTAATGATGTCAGCCGGTTGTTTGTTTTCTTAATTAAGTGAAGCTCAAGCATGTGATTTTTATGGGATCTAGAACCAAGAAACTTTGTGGCCAAATATTACAGTGCTAAATTTCAAAACAAACTCAAAAACACACAGATGTCCTGTGGCAGATGACACCACAGTCCAAATGAATTGCATCGTCTGTATCAGTCTTTTTTATCCTTCGCTATGAATTACAAGGAAGTTTGGAAGGGTCAGTAGGTATCCTCTTACCGTTAATATTCAATAACAGTACGCACAAAAATTAACTGCCACATAGAAATAAGAATTGTGATGACTGTTATGGACGGACCTAGTACAATGACCAACCGACACCATTTTACAGCCTGCCACCAAACAGCACTTGCGGAAATGGATGCTAAAACTGAAGAGCACTTGCCGAAATGGATGTTTTATCTCCAATCTGACCTAGAGCTAGGACTAGGATCTTGTCCTGTACATATGTGCCAGGGTCCCTTCCACCCGTATAATCTGTAAGGAATATACCAATATTTGACAGCTCAGTTAGAAGCATGTTCTCCAACGGTCACTTGGAGTTTAGTTAAACATGTAACATTAGCGGGACGAACTTAAAAAAACTGGAGATGAGAATACTGTAGAAATTGACATAATGGGGGTTTTCTGCTGTTGCCAATCTGCCCTCTACAAAAACAAATTCCCAGACTTGCGGCGACAAAGAAGGGCGCGATGGCACTAACTGGATATCCTAATTAAAATTTGAGGACTTACTAAAATTTTATCTATAACACGAAAAAGTAAATATTTGAACTTTTAAGTTGTCCCCCACAATACCAATAGCTATGAAAAGTACTAAAATTTACGACTGAAGGGCCAGGGCCCGTTTTATCTTATCCTCCACCACTGGATGTCACTTAATAAGCACACTGAAGCAAAATGGACGAAACAGATTGTTATTTTCTCTTTTATCAAGTTTATTTTATCTTTATTTGTTCTGAAAAACATGATTTTGCAATCCGCATGGTGAGCGCATTGCGAGCATCTGAAAATGAGACTTAATTACACTGAAGCAAAATGGCCGAATGTCTGCTTGCATCTTTTTTCAAGTTCATTTTATCTTCATTTGTTCGATAATAACAGGATTTTGCAATCCCCATTGGGAACGCTTTATTTTTGAGCGTCCCCAAACAGACAGTAAAAATCTGTTCATTTTGCAGGTAGAAGCTGAAACTGATGTCTTTAAAGAGAGTAAGCAATACCAGTTATCGACGGTGTTTTTTTAACCTATACTTGCTAAGTGATCTTGGCCATGGATTAAGACACCGACTAATGAAACTTCTGTTTGTATTTGTATTGTTCTTTAGATCCCTTTCAACTGCTTTGGTCATATCGGGATCCCCCTGCCACATTATACTGAAATGGGGCATTCCAGCCCTCCTTCTAACCCTTACATGTGGAGTGCCTCACAGTGTAGCAAGGAGGAGTCCCAATTTTAAAGTCTTAGGTATGACTCGACCGGGGTTTGAACCCACGATCTTCCAGTCTCGAGGCGGACACTCTAACCACTAGGCCACCGAGGCTGGTCATGAAACTTCTGTCTAAAATAAACACTTGCAATGTAGCCTTTGTAGCGTTCAGAAATTAATATAATCTTCGATTCGAAATTTGCACGAATTTTTAATTGCACGATTTTAATCTTCTGTCTCCATGAGTGCTTTTTCATTTTTCTTAGCTGAATCAAGTGATCATACAAACCAAAGACCAGGAGATCCTCCGCGTGTATCAGCTGTAAGAAACATACGAATATTTGGCAGTTCAATTGGTAACATGTTCTAACGGTCACTTGCAGTTTTGTTAAACCGGGTCTTCAGTCGCAACATTAGGCGAACGAACCTAAACCGCAACAACAGGAACTCACTTTCCTAAAGTCAATTGTGCACTTGTCTAAGTAACCTAGCAAACTGCAGATGAAAATACCGCAGAACTGACCTAATAGAGGCTTTCTTATGTTGTCAATCTGCCCACTCTTGCCATCACAAAACAACTGACAGTACAACCACGCATAACAAAGTTGCGTTGCCACGGAAGGGCACGATTGGATAAACTGGTCATGCTCAGTAAAATTTTAGACTTAAAATAATTTTTTACAAAGACGAAAACTTCAATACTTGAGGCTTTACGTTTTGCCCCACAAGACCAAAAGCTTTAAGAAGAAAAGCATTCAGTTGGTGGTCGGAAGTACCAGGGCCGTTTTCACGTTAATTTCAACCACTGATTGTCACTTAATAACCCTACTGAAGCAAAAAAAAGGCCGAAATAGATTTTTTCTCCTTGCATCTTTTCCCAAGTTAATTTTATCTTTCTTGGTACAGTAAAAGATGATTTTGCAATCTGCACCTTTAAGCATCTGAAGTGAGGCAGTGAAAAAATCTGTTTATTTTTGCAGGTGGAAGCTGACACTGATATCTTCAAAGAGAGTAAGCAATATCAGTTATCGACTGCATTTTTGTAACCTAGACTTCCTAAGTGATCATTGCCATCGATTAAGGCACCGCAAAATAAACACTTGAAATCTAGCCTTTGTAACGTTATAAAATTAACATAATCTTCAATTCGAAACTTGCATGATTTTTAATTGCAAGATTTTGGTCTTCTGTCTCCATGAGTACTTTTTCATTTTTTTAGCTGAACCAAGTGTAGATACAGACCAAAGACCAGGACCACCTACGTCTGTATCAGATGTAAGGAACATACGAATATTTGACAGCTCAGTTGGTAGCATGTTTAACGGGCACTTAGAATTTTACAAAACAGGGTCTTCATTCGCTACATTAGGCGAATGAACCTAAACCGCAATAACAGGAACTCATTTTTCCAAAGTCAATTGTGCACTTAAGCAATCTGACAAACTGCAGATGAGAATACTGCAGAATTTAACCTAGTGGAGGTTTTCTTATGTTGTCACTCTGCCCTCTATTGCCATCACCAAACAACTGACCTTATAAACACGCTTGACAAACTTACAGTGCCACGGAAGGGTGCGATGGGATAAACTGATAAATTTTAGATTTAAAGTAATTTTTTACAAAGACGAAAACTTCAATACTTGAGGCTTTAAGCTTTGCTCCACAAGACCAAAGATTTGAAAAGCTTTAAGCAGCAAAGCATTGAGTTGTTGGTAAAAAGTGCCAGGGCCGCTTGCACGATAATTTTCATCACTGACTCTCACTTAACCACACTGAAGTAAAAAAGGTCGAAATAGATTTTTCTCTTTGCGTCTTTTCTCAAGTTTATTTTATCTTTCTTGGTACAGTAAAAGATGATTTTGCAATCTGCAGTGTAAGTGCTTTACCTTTGAGCTGCAGAAGTGAAGCAGTACAAAAATCTGTTTATTTTGCAGGTGGAAGCTGAAACTGATGTCTTCAAAGAGAGTAAGCAATACCAGTTATCGACTCCATTTTTGTAACCTAGACATCCTAAGTGATCTTGGCCATGGTCTAAGACACCGTCTATGAAACAACTGTCTAAAATATACACTTGCAATGCAGCTTTTGTAACGTTCTGAAATTTATTTAGTCTTCAGTTCGAAACTTGCATGAATTTTTAATTGCAAGATTTTAACCTACTCTCTCAATGGGTACTATTCATTTTTCTTAGCTGATTCAAGTGATGACCCAGACCAAAGACCAGGAGCTCCTCCGCTTGTATCAGCTGTAAGGAACATACGAATATTTGACAGCACATTTGGCAGCATGTTCTAACGGGCACTTGGAGTTTTGCAAAACCGGGTCTTCATTCGCTACTTAAGGCGAACAAACCTAAACAGTAATAACAGAAACTCACTTTCCCAAATTCAATTGTGCACTTGTTTAAGCAATCTGAAAAACTGCAGATGAGAATACTGCAGACTTTGACCTAGTGGAGGCTTTGTTTTGCTGTAAATCTGCCCTCTATTGCCACCACAAAACAACTGACCCTAACACCACATTTCCCAAACTTACAGTGCCACGGAAGGGCGCGATGGGATAAACTGGTCATGTTCAGTGCTATTTTGGGATTTACAATATTTTTTTACAAAGATGAAAAATTCAATATTTGAGGCTTTAAGTTTTGCTCCGCAAGACCAAAAGCTTTGAAAAGCTTTTAAGCAGGAAAGCATTAAGTTGTTGGTCGGATGTGATAGGGCCATTTTTACGTTAATTTCCACCACTGATTGTCAATTAATAACCATATTGAAACAAAATGGCCGAAATAGGTTTTTCTCTTTGCATCTTTTTTTCAAGTTAATTTTATCTTCCTTGGTACAGTGAAAGATGATTTTGCAATCTGCAGTGTAAGTGCTTTACCTTTGAGCGGACGAAGTGAGGCAGTGCAAAAATCTGTTTGTTTTGCAGGTGGAAGCTGAAACTTTTGTCTTCAAAGAGAGTAAGCAATACCAGTTATCGACTGCATTTTTGTAACCTAGATTTCATAAGTGATCTTGGCCATGGATTAAGACACCGCCTATGAAACTACTGTCTAAAATAAGCACTTGCAATGTAGCTTTTGTAACGTTCTGAAATTATTTTTAATCTAAGATTCAAAGTTTGAATGAATTTTTAATTGCAAGATTTTAGTACTCTGTCTCCATGAGTACTTTTTCATTTTTCTTAGCTGGATCAAGTGATGATACAGACCAAAGACCAGGACCTCCAACGCCTGTATCAGATGTAAGGAACATACGAATATTTGACAGCTCAGTTGGCAGCATGTTTAACGGGCACTTAGAATTTTGTAAAATAGGGTCTTTATTCGCTACATTAGGCAAACGAACCTAAACCGCAATAATAGAAATTCATTTTCCCAAAGTCAATTGTGCACTGTTTAAAGCAATCTGACAAACTGCAGATGAGAATACTGCAGAATTTAACCTAGTCGAGGCTTTCTTATGTTGTCAATCTGCCCTATATTGCCATCACAAAACAATTGACCCTAACACCACATTTCCCAAACTTACAGTGCCACAGAAGGGCGTGATGGGATAAACTGGTCATGTTCAGTACTAATTCGGATTTACAATAATTTTTGCAAAGATGAAGAAATCAATATTTCAGGCTTTAAGTTTTGCTCCGCAAGACCAAAAGCTTTGAAAAGCTTTTAAGCAGGAAAGCATTAAGTTGTTGGTCGGATGTGCCACGGCCGTTTTCACGCTAATTTGAACCAATGATTGTTATTTAATAAGCACACTTAAGTAAAATAACCGAAATAGATTTTCTGTTTGCATCTTTTCTCTAGTTTATTTTATCTTTCTTGGTACAGTAAAAGATGATCTTGCAATCTGCAGTGTAAGTGCTTTACCTTTGAGCGGACGAAGTGAAGCAGTTCAAAAATCTGTTAATTTTGCAGGTGGAAGCTGAAACTGATGTCTTCAAAGAGAGTAAGCAAAACCAGTTATCAACTGCATTTTTATAATCTAAACTTCATAAGTGATCTCGCCATGGATTAAGACACCGCCTATGAAACTACTGTCTAAAATAAACACTTGCAATGTAGCTTTTGTAACGTTCTGAAATTTATTTAGTCTTCAATTCGAAATTTGCATGAATTTTTAATTGCAAGATTTTAACCTTCTGTCTCCATGGGTAATTTTCATTTTTATTAGCTGAATCAAGTGATGACCCAGAACAGAGACCAGGAGCTCCTCCGCTTGTATCAGCTGTAAGGAACATACGAATATTTGACAGCACAGTTGGTAGCATGTTTTAACGGGGAATTGGAGTTTTGTAAAACCGGGTCTTCATTCGCTACAAAAGACGAACGAACCTTAACCGTAATAACAGAAACTCACTTTCCCAAATTCAATTGTGCACTTGTTTAAGCAATCTGAAAAACTGCAGATGAGAATACTGCAGACTTTGACCTAGTGGAGGCTTTCTTTTGCTGTCAGTCTAGCCTCTATTGCCACCACAAAACAACTGACCCTAACACCACATTTCCCAAACTTGCAGTGCCACGGAAGGGCGCGATGGGATAAACTGGTCATGTTCAGTACTATTTTGGGATTTACAATATTTTTTTACAAAGATGAAAAATTCAATATTTGAGGCTTTAAGTTTTGCTCCGCAAGACCAAAAGCTTTGAAAAGCTTTTAAGCAGGAAAGCATTAAGTTGTTGGTCCGATGTGATAGGGCCATTTTTACGTTAATTTCCACCACTGATTGTCAATGAATAACCATATTGAAACAAAATGGCCGAAATAGGTTTTTCTCTTTGCATCTTTTTTCAAGTTAATTTTATCTTCCTTGGTGCAGTGAAAGATGATTTTGCAATCTGCAGTGTAAGTGCTTTACCTTTGAGCGGACGAAGTGAGGCAGTGCAAAAATCTGTTTGTTTTGCAGGTGGAAGCTGAAACTTTTGTCTTCAAAGAGAGTAAGCAATACCAGTTATCGACTGCATTTTTGTAACCTAGATTTCATAAGTGATCTTGGCCATGGATTAAGACACCGCCTATGAAACTACTGTCTAAAATAAGCACTTGCAATGTAGCTTTTGTAACGTTCTGAAATTATTTTTATTCTAAGATTCAAAGTTTGAATGAATTTTTAATTGCAAGATTTTAGTACTCTGTCTCCATGAGTACTTTTTCATTTTTCTTAGCTGGATCAAGTGATGACACAGACCAAAGACCAGGACCTCCAACGCCTGTATCAGATGTAAGGAACATACGAATATTTGACAGCTCAGTTGGCAGCATGTTTAACGGGCACTTAGAATTTTGTAAAATAGGGTCTTTATTCGCTACATTAGGCAAACGAACCTAAACCGCAATAATAGAAACTCATTTTCCCAAAGTCAATTGTGCACTGTTTAAAGCAATCTGACAAACTGCAGTTGAGAATACTGCAGAATTTAACCTAGTCGAGGCTTTCTTATGTTGTCAATCTGCCCTATGTTGCCATCACAAAACAATTGACCCTAACACCACATTTCCCAAACTTACAGTGCCACAGAAGGGCGTGATGGGATAAACTGGTCATGTTCAGTACTAATTCGGATTTACAATAATTTTTGCAAAGATGAAGAAATCAATATTTCAGGCTTTAAGTTTTGCTCCGCAAGACCAAAAGCTTTGAAAAGCTTTTAAGCAGGAAAGCATTAAGTTGTTGGTCGGATGTGCCACGGCCGTTTTCACGCTAATTTGAACCAGTGATTGTTATTTAATAAG
Source organism: Protula sp. h YS-2021 (assembly GCA_949752745.1). Lineage (NCBI taxonomy): Eukaryota > Metazoa > Annelida > Polychaeta > Sabellida > Serpulidae > Protula > Protula sp. h YS-2021. The sequence continues at coordinate 65,281,405 of OX457031.1, read as the reverse complement.
CACACTTAAGTAAAATAACCTAAATAGATTTTCTGTTTGCATCTTTTCTCTAGTTTATTTTATCTTTCTTGGTACGGGAAAAGATGATTTTGCAATCTGCAGTGTAAGTGCTTTACATTTGAGCGGACAAGGTAAGGCAGTACAAAAATCTGTTTATTTTGCAGGTGGAAGCTGAAACTGATGTCTTCAAAGAGAGTAAGCAATACCAGTTATCGACTGCATTTTTGTAACCTGGACTTCATAAGTGATCTCGGCCATGGATTAAGACAGCGTCTATGAAACTACTGTCTAAAATATACACTTGCAATGCAGCTTTTGTAACGTTCTGAAATTTATTTAGTCTTCAATTCGAAATTTGCATGAATTTTTAATTGCAAGATTTTAACCTTCTGTCTCCATGGGTACTTTTCATTTTTATTAGCTGAATCAAGTGATGACCCAGACCAAAGACCAGGAGCTCCTCCGCTTGTATCAGCTGTAAGGAACATACGAATATTTGACAGCACAGTTGGTAGCATGGTTTAACGGGCAATTGGAGTTTTGTAAAACCGGGTCTTCATTCGCTACATAAGACGAACGAACCTTAACCGTAATAACAGAAACTCACTTTCCCAAATTCAATTGTGCACTTGTTTAAGCAATCTGAAAAACTGCAGATGAGAATACTGCAGACTTTGACCTAGTGGAGGCTTTCTTTTGCTGTCAGTCTGCCCTCTATTGCCACCACAAAACAATTGACCCTAACACCACATTTCCCAAACTTGCAGTGCCACGGAAGGGCGCGATGGTATAAACTGGTCATGTTCAGTACTATTTTGGGATTTACAATATTTTTTTACAAAGATGAAAAATTCAATATTTGAGGCTTTAAGTTTTGCTCCGCAAGACCAAAAGTTTTGAAAAGCTTTTAAGCAGGAAAGCATTAAGTTGTTGGTCGGATGTGATAGGGCCATTTTTACGTTAATTTCCACCACTGATTGTCAATGAATAACCATATTGAAACAAAATGGCCGAAATAGGTTTTTCTCTTTGCATCTTTTTTCAAGTTAATTTTATCTTCCTTGTTACAGTGAAAGATGATTTTGCAATCTGCAGTGTAAGTGCTTTACCTTTGAGCGGACAAGGTGAGGCAGTACAAAAATCTGTTTATTTTGCAGGTGGAAGCTGAAACTGATGTCTTCAAAGAGAGTAAGCAATACCAGTTATCGACTGCATATTTGCAACCGAGACTTCATAAGTGATCTTGGCCATGGATTTAGACACCGCCTATGAAACTACTGTCTAAAATAAGCACTTGCAATGTAGCTTTTGTAACGTTCTGAAATTATTTTTAATCTAAGATTCAAAGTTTGCATGAATTTTTAATTGCAAGATTTTAGTACTCTGTCTCCATGAGTACTTTTTCATTTTTCTTAGCTGGATCAAGTGATGATACAGACCAAAGACCAGGACCTCCTACGCCTGTATCAGCTGTAAGGAGCATGCGAATATTTGACAGAGCTCAGTTGGTAGCATGTTTAACGGGCACTTAGAATTTTGCAAAACAGGGTCTTCATTCGCTACATTAGGCGAATGAAGCTAAACCGCAATAACAGGAACTCATTTTCTCAAAGTCAATTGTGCACTTGTTTAAGCAATCTGACAAACTGCAGATGAGAATACTGCAGAATTTAATCTAGTGGAGGCTTTCTTATGTTGTCAATCTGCCCTCTATTGCCATCGCAAAACAACTGACCTTATAAACACGCTTTACAAACTTACAGTGCTACGGAAGGGGGCGATGGGATAAACTGGTCATGCTTAGCACAATTTTACATTTAAAGGAAGTTTTTACAAAGACGAAAACTTCAATACTTGAGGCTTTAAGTTTTGCTCCGCAAGACCAAAGCTTTGAAAAGCTTTAAGCAGCAAAGCATTGAGTTGTTGGTCGAAAATGCCAGGGCCATTTTCACGTTAATTTCCACCACTGATTGTCAAATAATAACCATATTGAAACAAAAAGGCCGAAATAGATTTTTCTCCTTGCATCTTTTCTCAAGTTTATTTTATCTTTCTTGGTACAGTAAAAGATGATTTTGCAATCTGCAGTGTAAGTGCTTTACCTTTGAGCTGCAGAAGTGAAGCAGTACAAAATTCTGTTTATTTTGCAGGTGGAAGCTGAAACTGATGTCTTCAAAGAGAGTAAGCAATACCAGTTATCGACTGCATTTTTGTAACCTAGACTTAATAAGTGATCTCGGCCATGGATTAAGACACCGCCTATGAAATTGCTGTCTAAAATAAACACTTGCAATGTAGCTTTTGTAACGCCCGGAAAATTATTTAGTCTTCAATTCGAAATTTGCATGAATTTTTAATTGCAAGATTTTAACCTTGTCTCCATGGGTACTTTTTCATTTTTATTAGCTGAATCAAGTGATGACCCAGACCAAAGACCAGGAGCTCCTCCGCTTGTATCAGATGTAAGGAACATACGAATATTTGACAGCACAGTTGGTAGCATGTTCTAACGGGCACTTGGAGTTTTGTAAAACAGGGTCTTTATTCGCTACATTAGGCAAACGAACCTAAACCGCAATAACAGGAACTCATTTTCACAAAGTCAATTGTGCACTGTTTAAAGCAATCTGACAAACTGCAGATGAGAATACTGCAGAATTTAACCTAGTGGAGACTTTCTTATGTTGTCAATCGCTACATTAGGGAAGCGAACCTAAACCGTAATAACAGGAACTCACTTTCCTTGCTGTCATAAAGCAACTGGTCCTGCAACCACAAGTTTCCCAAACTTGCGGTGCCAGGGAAGGACGGGATCGGATATACTGGTCATGCTAAACACTCTTTTGGCATTTACAATGCCTTTTCACAAAGATAAAAGTTCAATAACTTTGAAAAGCTTTAAGCACCAAAGCAATAAATTGTTGGTTGGAAGTGCCAGGCCGTTTTCGCGTTAATTTCCACCACTAATTGTTACTTAATAACCACACTGAAGTAAAATGACCGAAAGCGATTTTTTCTTTGCACCTTTTTAAGCTTATTTTATCTTTTTTTGGTACAGTAAAATATGATTTTGCAATCTGCCGTGTAAGTGCTTTACTTTTGAGCGTCTGAAATGAGGCAGTGAAAAATCTGTTTATTTTGCAGATAGAAGCTGAAACTGATGTCTTCAAAGAGGGTAAGCAATACCAGTTTTCGACAGCTTTTTTTGTAACCTAGACTTGCTAAATGATCTTGGCCGTGTATTAAGACGCCGGCTTATGAAACTACTGTCTAAAATAAACACTACCAATGTAGCTTCTATAACGATCTGAAATTAATATTATCTTTAATTCCGAATTTGCATGAATTTTTAATTGCAATATTTTCATCTTCTGTATCCATGAGTACTTTTTCATTTTTATAGCTGGATCAAGTGATGACCCAGACCAGAGACCAGGAGCTCCTTCGCTTGTATTAGATGTATGGAACATATGAATATTTGACAGCTCAGTTGGCACTTTGAGTTTTGTACAACCGGGTATTCATTCGCAATATTATGCGAATGAACCTATAAACATAGCTACTGGAATTCACTTCCCCAAAGTCCATTTTGCACCTGTTTAAGTGATCTAACAAGCTGCAGATGAGAATGTCGAAAAATATGTCCTATTGCAATCATTCCCCTGTTATCGATCCGCCCTCTGTTGCTCTCACAAAAAGCTGATCAACAACCACCAGTTTTGCAAATACGAAAAGCTGATCAACAACCACCAGTTCCTAAATATGTGGTGCAAATAAAATTCCTTTTTAAAAATCGATTCTGTCAGCTAAAATAGAAGTATCAATCTGTTATACACTACAGCACTTCAAGTCATTCGTACTCTTTGAAACTTGCAACATCTTTTTGAAAACAGGTAACTTGTGTCTAAAACGTGATACAATATAAATCGTGGAAATAATCCACGTTACCCTTCCGTACAAAATTTATTTAATATCTGTTTACTTTTCAGACACCAGCTGCACCAGAGATTGTAGCAAATAGTAAGTGATAAGTTTCTTGTTGACTGATTTCCTTTGAAACAAAGAAATTTCTATTTCTTTATGAGCAGTCATACTAGCATACTTAAACAAACTCCTGTCTGGATATTGGTCATCATTCGTTCAATCGCGAAGGCCGGGTGTTATATGTCTTTCTGTATGTTGTCGAAATTCAAACACTCGTAAGGGATGCATTAAAATGGCTTTAAAAATCATGCCGACATTTTAGAGGCTTCCTTAAAAAATCATTAAATGCTGTTTGAAGCTATGGTTCAGGTGATGGAAAGAGTTTGTAGCTTTTTGTACCACCAACTTGAAACTAAACATCTCTAAGCATAAACATAAGCTCAGAATATTGTTAACATTAAACACGCAAGACCTAAACAATATTTGCAAAACCAAAAGCAAGTAACTCCAGAGTTTAGTCAAAAAGTTATGCAGGGAGTATGATTCAAACACAAAAAGAGAATTCCCAATAAGGTGTTTCGCCGACCAATCCATGCGCGCTATTCCGATGTGCAGCTACGTTGACGTGAAATTCATTATTAATGGTCCCAAACTGTAGCTAAAACGAAAACTTGATGAATGTAATGTAAACCAACCATTATCGGATATTTTCTGCTCGAATTCCCCTTCGCCCCCCCCCCCCCGCCAAAAAAAAAATCCCAGTAATATGAAACGCTATATGTATGATGTATAACAAATAATGTACAGGGAAATTACAGTCTTCGAAAACTTCTGTAGTGAGAAGCAAAATCTTTTTTAAAAGTATAATACAAGAAGAAAATACATTTTTAATAAAAATGATTAATTGTTCATAATCATTTGTGCAAGGAGTATAAATGAGACTACTTTGAGTAAGAAGACAATTTGAGTAAGTTACCTAAGCCTTCAAATGTAATCTGAGCCGTGCTTTAAGAGGTCGAAGGGAAACATGTACAAATCTATGAGATTTCTATCGTATTTTACAAATAAATTTTCACGTGGAGCATAATTCAAACACAAATCGAGAATCTCAATAAGATTCAAAAGGTGCTTCACCGACCAATCCATGCGTGTTATTCCGATGTCTCGCTACGTTGACGTGAAATTCATTATTAATGGTCTCAAACTATGGCTAATGTATTGTTTTGTTCTTTAGATCCCTTTCAACTGCTATGCTCATATCGGGATCCCCCTGCCACTTTATACTGAAATGGGGCATTCCAGCCCTCCTTCTAATCCTTACATGTGGAGTGCCTCACAGGGTAGCAAGGAGAAGTCCCAATTTTAAAGTCTTAGGTATGACCCGACCGGGGTTTGAACCCACGATCTTCCAGTCTCGAGGCGGATACTCTAACCACAAGGCCACCGAGGCTGGTTCAAACTATGGCTAAAACGAAACATTGATGAATATTATGGAAATCATTATCGGATATTGTTCTTCCTCAAATCCCCCTTCACCCAAAATTTCCCAGGAATATGAAACGCTGTTTGTATGATGTATAGGGAAATTAAAGTCTCCGACAACTTATGTAATGAGAAACATGATCTTTTGGTTAAAAGTATAATAAAAGAAGCAAAATAATATTTAATAAAATTGATTAATTGTTCATAATCATTTGAGCAAGGAGTATCAATCATATTACTTAAAACAGAAGAAAATTTGAGTAAGTTACCTAACCTTCAACTAGAATCCAATCCGTGTTTTGAGAGGTAGAAGAGAAAGGTGTACATATTTATGAGAGATTTCTAACGTATTTTACAGATAAATTTTCTTATTCAAACGTGAATAAAACATTTAACATGTATGCAAGGGATTTAGGATCATGATTAATTACACTTATGAGCTAAGTAGTCAATTGCAACAACATATTACTCCAGAGGTTATGTTGACTTATAAATCGTGTTTGCAAGTCAAAACTCATCAACAAGCGTTTCGTTTTCCAGAAGGCATCCGTAAGAAGTAACATGAAAGTTTTTTTCTTCTTGCAAAAGTCTCTGTTAAATTCTAATTTACTTTTGAACTTTATTATGTGGAAAATTCCGAAAACTTTCTATGAGCTACTTCTTACTGTTTTAGAACAAATGTGTCAAACTGAAAACCTACTGTTTTATCTCATTACTTATCTCATTACTTTCTGTCACTTTGGAATCAGTGTTTTATGTCTGCGATCAAGCTGTTGTAGAGGTTACGTTTAAAATTAAACGGATAGACCTAATCAGCACTGACCTATTAGCTTGCATAAATTGATCAATAAGCGAAATAACTGAAATATTAACATTTCATTTTACGTTATTTAAAATAGAGAGCTTATTCATAGCCCATCAGTTATCAAGCTACCAGTTGATTTAAGTACCCCTTATAATATTGCATGATATAATTATAGTCGACAAAGTTTAATGTATAGTGCTTGGGACCGACAAAAATGTTGAAATCAACTGAACTGAAATTCAGTTTAACCAATGAAAAATTTAATTTCACACACTTGTAGGAATTCTGACTTATTTTGGGGATATCCATCGCTTCAGCACATTCAAAATCTGCTCTGTAGGTGAAACGTAACTAATTTAATTCATAAATAATGCAGTCTGATTTCGTAATTGGAGATTCACAGACTTAAATCAATTTAAGTTGGTAATATGTAGCGAAAAACCAACTAATGGAACCGACATATACAGTTCAAATTAATAAAAAAATCAAACTAGCCATAGATGAGTTTAGAATCATAAAAATACGTCAAATTAGCCGAACTTCCAATAAATTTAACGTTTTCGACAACATGTGGTTGTAGGCACATATAAACAATTTCTCTCAAAATTAATTCCATGAAAATGGTTAACAGTTTCTCTTCCATGCACATTGTGTCTAAATGAGAGCCACGAGAGCCTTTGTTCTCCCAACTAAAACCTCATTTCGCTGGCGAAATGTAAAATACTTGACAAAAATTAAAAGACAAAAATACTTCCTTCAATTGGTTATGTCTTGTATAATGTATTGCAAACAACACAGCTCTAATACATCTTATAAAGCCGAGCAGTGTTTGGTTTTTGTAAACGTAAGGTTTTATTGCTGATCAGGCATACGCCGTGTTATCTATTTAAGCAGTGGGAGCTCGCTCAAAAGCTGAGCAACTGTGTGTTCTGTGCTGTGAGTGAAATGCTCCGCATTTACTTGCAAAAAACACACTCTTTTAACATGGCGTTTTAAACAAGAAAACGAAATCGAAGGCGAAAATAAAAAGTGTCATGCACACGTTCATATCAAGTTCTACCTAAGTTCCAAGTTTCGTGGCCCTAGGGCCCGTGGTGCCAGTGGAGGAGATGACACAAGAAATCTGATCACTGTCAACAAAAAAAGATACCAACCACTGCTCGCACAAATTCAAAACACCCTTGCAAGCCAAAGGCTTCTCAAGTGTTAATAAGTGTTTTTATATGTCAATGTTGTTAATATCACTTGTACAAAAACTACTAATATAGTTAAATGTTGGTCTTTACACTCATATTATAGCTTCCGATTGACCTTTGAATCAAGTTTTTAAAATATGTTGCTTATAGCATTATAAGAGTGGTTTCTTTCTAGACTAAGTTTTATTTCGTGCTTGATGTTCTTTCTCTAATGTGCATCTTCCTATGCATTTAGGCGAAGATGAGAGTTCTGATTCCGAAGTGTTGCCAGATATCGGAAGACATCTAATAGGTAAATAGGCTGTCAATGACACCTCAAAACAACGCTACATTGCAACAAGTATGTATCAAATCATTTAAAGCTATTCTTATTCCGCATGAAAAATATTTTAAATATTTAATTAGGTCCACAGTTTCAACAGCACTTTCTTTCAAATACTAATTTCTTTAATATTTGCAAATTAAATATAATATGCCACAGTAAAATTATTGATAAAACAGTGACGTTAACAAAGATTACATAGTTTTGTTCTTTATTAACCTAGTATTCAGAAGTCAGCATGGATTTGATAATACGATAAAATACATGAAAAGAGTCAGTGGTTCAAATTTCGCCATATATGCCATAAATGGTCAGAACAAATCATACCAGCTAACCCAGTTAAAAAGTTCCAGAAATTAATAGCAAATGTTCAGGTGGTATAACCGCTCGCTATATGGAACAGTTTCACAGTGAAAAAAAATTGGCTGTCAGCTCAGCAAAATCAATAGCTGGTCTTGCAAAGGCGTGTATGTGCAATCATCACAGAAAATGGCACATCACAGAAAAGTCTTTGCCATATTGCGTCCGGAAAACAGCGATAACTTGCTCAGATGTTAAAAAAGGTACCGCCTACCACCTCTCTCCCCCTTAACAGCTCATCAAACCCAATTACCCCGCTCGCTCACCCGGTCACTTCGGCGAGGCTCTGCATCGGTACTCTCTTCCCACAACAGCTCTCACCTCTCCGCCCTCGCGCTCATCAATCTGCTCGTCGCTACAGAACTTTCCTTCCCAAAATTTCAAAGGTAAAACTGGAAAGACGCAAGTTTGAAATCATGTGGTGAAATCTCAATCTGCTCGTTGCTACAGAACTTTCCCTCCCAAAATTTCAAAGACTGGAGTCTCTATTTACAACAGACAATACGAACCAAGGCATAATCCCACCAAGTTTGAAGCAGATTCCACCATTCGTTCTCGAGTTATTGCACTGACAAAGTTAAGTGCTCACATCACGTTCTGGAGTCGCGCCTTACGCCTCGTACGTCATTCACATTGTGAACCGTCGGACGCATCCATCAGATCAGGTTCGGACCGAATTCAACGTTTCAAACTGCAGTCTATTTTGACGTCATATGACGACATGCGCTATCCAAAAATGCTTCAAATACAACGGCAACCGGCAGTCTCATCCAAGGTATAATCTACAAATTATGCAGATCCGCCGTTTGTGTGGTGAGTTATCGTGTTAACAAACTATTGTGCACAATTTACATTATGGCGTCATTGGTTGAGATATATATATATATATATATATATATATATATATATATATACATATATATATATCCCAATACAACTTGACATCTGACCTACATCTCGAGTTATCCTATTAAAAAAGTCTGGTGTCTAAAACACGTAATGATGTCATACGTTGACCTATATACACCAATTGCTTTGTGAACCGTCGGACTGATCCACGGCATAACCCCAACAAACTTGAAACTAATCTTACATTCCGTCCTGTTGTTACAGCAATGTCGCAATTGTCACACCTTGATGCCCTATGACGTCAAGCGTCGAAGCAAAACCCCAGTCGGCGGGCGAATCCAAAATTTTGAAACTTCAAGAGTTATCTTGTCAACCAAATCAAGTGTCTACATCAGACATAGACATTACCTACACATATTCATACAGATATACAGAAAGTACAAAAACAATAAAGTACAGGAAAACAAAGTGTTTGCGGGATAAATATAACTAGACAATGGGCTGGCAGGTGGTGATATTCCACAACCAGCATGGGATGGCATTTTTCAAATTTTTGTCTAAAATATATGCAAAGTAGTTTTAAACAGATCACATACCAATAAACGGTCAAATTTGAGATATCGTTATGTTCTATAATAAGATAGTAATATAACCCTTAAGGGGGCAAAATGCGCATATTAGAGCACAACGCGATATAATATAATCTTAAGTGGAAAAGCACACCCAGATGACTAAATTGATATTTACTTTTTAGAAAGAACTTTTCTACCTCTTCACACAACAAATATTCTTGTATCCTCACCAAACAGTATTATGCACACGTTCATGAAGTACTACGCAATCAGCCGACGGAACTTCGTTTATTAAAATGTTTGCAAAGATACTCAGTGGTATAAGGGTAACCGGGAAAAGTTAAATACGTCCCAAGACTCACACTCCGTAGGCCGGAAAAACACGAACACTGTTGAATCACCTGCAGGATGAAGCTAAAAGGAGTGCTTATCGCCCAAGGCCTTGGAATATGGTGAGAACCTGAAGCATCTTTTTAACACGACAGCCATTCCAGACTATAACAAAAAATCTGGCAAAACAAATATTTCCCCAGAAAACCTTTCACAGGTTTTATTTGAGAAAGAATAACAAGACTTTTATCTTAAAAAGGTATGTGAATAAACATGTTTCATTTGTTGAGACGTCGAGTTGCGCATTACCTTTTTTCCTTATTGAAGGTTTTGGGAGGGGGAGGGGCGTATGTAACTTGACTTGTGGGTATTTCCGTCCTGTTTTTCTATAAAAGTCCAGGTACATATCTATTACACGGGTCTGGAATACCGCCACTACAGACTGCTTTACGGATTTTATTACCCATTGTGTGATGTACAAGTACATTTGAAACACCAATGAAAGATTTCAGTTCCAGTTAATTGTTTTATCGCTGAGCACAGAGCAGATACAAATCATTGCACCTAAATCCAGAGGAGAAAGACTTAATTACTCAACTATTAAGTTCAAATAATTATTAATTAATTAAAATTATGAAACTTTTAAGTTCAGTCTCCTTGGATGTACTTTCTCTGATGCCAAGTCAGTCCCTTTATGCCTGAAATACATCACCTCTTCAGCACTTGCCATGTCCAGTTCCAGTAGGACTTCTATCTACTCTATGTCAAGCGAGATGTTTCATCTTCAACTTCATCCTTTCTTGGACATGCTTCTTTCCTGCAGTTCTAATTTAGCAAAGGTAGCGACCTTCTCTGCTGCAGTTTTCATTCGCGACACTGAAGAGGTAAGCGAGGATGCCCTCCCCATGAACAGACCGGTGTTGGGGGCCAGATTGAATGCCAGGCTGAATTGAGTGAACGCATTTCGGCCTGCAACTGGTGCAGTTCGTATTGAGTCCCGGGCCAGAATGAGTCTCTTAATCCTTGCATGCAAAACATGCTCACCAGTACTCATCAGTACCCTATAAAATAGCAATGTAAGAAATTAAAATCGGACTCAATTAATTTGACAAACAAAACAACAATACAATAAACAATCATGAAATATATTCAGATTGAAAATATATATATCCAAGTACACATACTTAACACAGTGAATAATATCTATCTCATTCTTCTCGTTCTCGAAAATTTGATTCAGAATTCTCAGACAACTCGGTTGCTTTTTTCTGGCTCTGAGTAGTAGTTCCCCAGTTACTCAAAAACAACTAAATTCATTCTCGAGATAAATTAATTGTCACACGGTATTGCAATCAGGTGCTTTTAATTGGATAAAATACTCGAAAAGCTCATAACTGCGTATATTTAATTATAATTGCAATTACCATTAATAATCCAGCATGAGTAGCGGGAGTAGGAAATGCCACAGGATTCTATTGATACGCATGTGATTCCATTTAAATGCAATGAAACGAAGGGAGATATAATTACTCGCCTTTCAATTCTTTGAGATCAACAGTCGCTATGAATCCTTTAATCCATCTATAGATTACCCACCTTTCAATTGTTTGACATCAATAGTCCTTGTGAATCCATTAATCGATCTGCAGATTTAATACAATCCAAACACCAATTTCTGAGCTCCGAGATCCACGTATAAGTAATTAAAAAACAACGCTAATTTTAATGGCCTGAGATGAATGAGCGATTAACAGTGTCTTGATAAGTTGTCTAAGTTACCCTTTTTTAACAACACTCTTAAGTAAACATCCCTTGAGAAAACATTTCACATTTTCACGCGAATGATCCCCGGGCCCAATTGATTGCGTCCCCTTTCCGAATGGGTTGCCTCATTACAAAGGAATGTATAGTAAATCGACTCAATTCAGCATGGACTCAATCTGTCCCGCCTAACCGGCACTTCTCTTGAATACGATATATCAAGATATCAAGGCGGCTTTGTTTCCATGTCAGGGAAGGCACCGCTCTTGAAGCATTTTCTTAAGTTCAATAGCTTTGAGTTTGTCATAATGCAGTCCCTCAGCCATAATGATTTGCACTCTGTATGATGTACAAGTAAATTTGCACAATCGATGAAAGATTTAGGTTTCAGTTAATGTGTTTTATTACTTAGCACAGAGCGGATACAAATAATTTTGCGGTTCTTTGCATTTAAATAAATACTGGAAACATTTAACTATCATACAAGTAAATTTGCACAATCGATGAAAGATTTAGGTTTCAGTTAATGTGTTTTATTACTGAGCACAGAGCGGATAGAAATTATTTTGTGGTTCTTTGCATCTAAATCCATACTCGAAACATTTAACTAATCAACTATTAACGTCAAATAACTATTAATTAATTTGAATTATGAAACTTAGTTGAATCTCAATATCAAACCTTTAAGTTGCAAATGAAACTATCAAGTTAAAGTAAAAGTCAAACGTCAAAGTCTAAAAGTTCTTAATTAAAGTCAAAAGGACAATAAATTATCCAAAGCCTCTAATAATTATGAAATATTTTATTTCATAATGGATATAAAGTTGAATAAAATAACTTCATTTTGAAAGGCTACTAAAGTGACGTCCTATCTTTCATTTAAGAAGGCTACAAAAGTGACGTCCTATCCTGACGCCCTATGTTTACCACCTACCTGACCTCAATACATTTACTTCAAACATCAACAAATAACCGTAAGTGCTAATCCTCAAGTGCAAAAGTATAATCGATTTTCATCATGTCCTCAACCATACTTTGAATAAACATTCTCATACAGAACACCATAGAGTTATTTCTTAGATCAGCCCCTTAAATGGGAGTATACAGCGACCACTTACACAATTTTTTTCACTTTTATTTCACACCGCATGCAGCCATCCAATATTTAAATCAAATCGATCAGCTGGATTAAGCGTTCAATCAAGACGACTTACCCAGTTTTAATACAAAACAAGACTTAATGAACTGAAGTGAATCACATTATATCACGCAATACAATTATCAAGTCAACCTTTGCACGCTTCGAGTCGACATAGTTTCGTTAAAGGGGGGACCATATTTGACGAACTCGTTTAACTTGTACGGACCTCACCAATCAATCTCTATCAGGGTTGATCTCTGCGTTTAGTCGATTCATCTTACAACAGAACGATATTCCCAACCTTTAACTTTTCGTTGAGGACAAACCACTTCTGTCTGGTCTGGAGTGTGGGGATCTATTCACGAAGCCATCGTTTCCAGAAGATATCTGCGAGGAACTGCGAATGTCCCCACGATTTAAGACATCACCCTGTGGTTGGACGTTACTGGTTCAATGTCATTCTCTGAGTCGGAGCGCTGGGTCACAGGTCTTCCATTAACTACGGGTTCCAAGTCACAAAACACAGTATTTAAGCTTTCGCCGTCCAGTACTTGGTGTTTCATAATGACATTCATTATTCTCTTGATAGTTTTGCCATTCTTTACCATGCACCTTCCATATTGGGTGCAGATGTTGGGTTGAAAATGCATTCGATTTCATTGAGTAGTGGGCATTTGAGAAATTTATTGCACCTATTTCATTGCTGACTAAACTTTCGAATTTCCTTTCCACCTCCAATGAAGTTGGTACCACTGTTAAACCTGATTTCTTCTGGATATCGGCGTCTAGCGATGAAACGAATGAGTGTGTTTATAAAGGAACCAGTGGTAAGCGAGTGTAGCATCTCCATATGAATTGCCCGAATTGTCAGCCACGTGCAAATACAGCCGTATCGTTTCTTTTGAGCTCTGCCGCAGTTCACATCTGACGGTCCATAAACAATCACCTTCCAAAAAGGTGAAGGCAGGGTGTCCTGGAGTAATCCTTTCGATAGGTAAGTCAGACACGCGCGGACGTTCGGTTCTTCCTTCTCGCCTTGTACATGCAATACACTAACGTCGAACTCTCTTGATGAGTTGTCTGACCTTTGGCATGCAACATTGATCTCTCAGATGAGCCAGCACAGTGTGTTTCATCCATAGATGTCATTCACAACGAGCTCTGAGATGTTTTCAGGTAAAAGTGAAGGGTGTTTTCTTTCAAAGTCAATTGGTGTCGAGTTAAGATGGCCAAAAACACGTAGAACCTCTTGATCATCCATAAACCGTTCAAGCGCATACATATTCGACTTTCGTAGTTTGGGAGTTGCGTTCAGCAATAAGGCTTTTATACACATCACAACAGCTTGTTCAGCCTCGCTATGTTCGCGGGCAGTGATTTTTGGGGGATTGCACAAAAGTAACTTTTCAAGAGAGGCCTACTTAGAGAACATTCATACAAAATTGGACAGAAATCCGATACAAATTGTGTGAAAAGTACCGTTTTGAAAATTTAAAGAAAATAAAGTTTTACATAATGTTCCCCATTTTGCCAACTTTGGGGGAATCGCCAAAGAAAAAATCCAAAAGAGAGGCCTCCCCAAAGAAGAGTCGTAGAAAAGTTAAAGAGAAATCTGATCAAAATTGTGGGAGAAGCATTTTGAAAATTAACAATGATAAACTTATAAATGCACCCCATTTTGGCCAATCTTTCGTTGATCGCTAAAAAACAAAAACAAGTTATCAGTGAAACTGATGAATGTCCCCGCCACGAACTATGGTCGAATCGAAAAATAATGCGACGTCGCACGACTTCAATATATATATTTTCACTGTAGCAAAAATCAAAAGCCAGGGTTGTATAGCGGCTGAGATTTCGCGTGCACAAAGTTACACTGTAGGCAACAGACATACAGAAAAATTGCCTATTTTCAACAAGTCGCCATTTCGTCATTTTTTGGTCGAATCGAAAATAATGCAACACCGCACACCTTCATTATATATAGTTTCACTGTAGCATAAATAAAAAACAAGGTTGAATAGCGGCTGAGATATCGCGTGCACAAATTTGTGCTTCCAAGTGTCGCCAGACAGACCGACGGACGGACAGACTACAGTCCCCCGCTCCGCGGCGCCGGGGAATAATAATAATGGTTCAAATGAAAAACATTAAGAGAACAATCGTGCTAAATTGAAATGGAATCCGATCCAAATTGTGAGAGATTAAGCATTTTGAAAACTGGCTATCAGTAAAATAAAAATGCCCCATCAACCAATTATTGGCCGATCACCAAAAAAACTCAAAAGAGACCTACCCAGAGAACATTCGTACGAAATTGCACAAAAATCCGATCGAAAATGTGTGAAAAGCACCTTTTTGAGAATTTGAAGCGAATAAATTGAAAAATGTCCCGCATTTGGACCAAATTTGTGGATTTCCAAAAACAAGTCTCCTCAAAAATTGTGGGAGAAGAAGCATTTTAAAAATTTGATGCCGAAAAATTTAAAATTCCTCTTATTTGGCCAATTTATGGCGTTCCAAGCAACAATCACATCCGGATATCTGACGTTCAATAAAATGATAACTCTGCCAAGTAACATTATTTTCAACGACTTCACACGCCTCAAAAGATTACAACGACTTCCGAATGAGTCATTCCCAAGGAGTACTCATTAAGTATCTTAAATCAGTACGATTGTATTGTATTGTATTGTATTGTTCTTTAGATGCCTTTCAACTGCTATGGTCATATCGGCATCCCCCTGCCACATTATACTGAAATGGGGCATTCCAGCCCTCCTTCTAACCCTTACATGTGGAGTGCCTCACAGAGTAGCAAGGAGGAATCCCAATTTTAAAGTCTTAGGTATGACCCGACCGGGGTTTGAACCCACGATCTTCCAGTCTCGAGGCGGACACTCTAACCACTTGGCCACCGAGGCTGGTCAAATCAGTACGAATTTAAGTTATCCAGTTTCACATCAGTTGTTCACAACAGATAAATATTTTATGTAATGTTGAAATATATCGTACTCGTTTGTACTACTCACTAAAAAATATAAACACTTTTGGATATAATAAGCAGTAATCCCTATATTTCTGCTACATTTCATGGTTGAGAATATCTGCAAACAAGACTTTACCTAATCATGTTACACGCCTTCCTTAATTCCGCAACACTTGTCAAATCATCAGAATTACAAGAACAAGTTGATGCAACGCTTCGTTCTCGAGATATCTTCAACACACTCTTTAGTTAACAGCAATCAGACATACAAACAGACACACAGATAAAAAAGTACACACACACTGAACGTACAAAACTTTTATTTCCCGTAAGGTCTGGTATATATCCTTTTAGAACCGGTAAAACAAGTAATATTTTGAGTTAATTTTCATTATTTTAGAATCAAAAAGTTCAAAACCTCAGAAGCCTCGCCGACGCTGTCCTTTTTGTGCGAAAACTTTTGCCGAAAAATTGACCAGGCACATGAAAACGAAACACAAATCAGAAGACAAAGTAGCAGAAGCCCTAAAATTAGAAGAAATGGGACATAAAGACCAAGCCCAATATATTTACGACTGCCTGAGAAAAGCAGGAATCATACAACACAATATTGACGAGTCAAAAAAAGACAATCCAAATTATGCGCGCGAACGTCGCAGTTCATCCGTTACACTACCAGTTCAATGTTCAGAGTGTGGTGGCACGTATGATAGGGCTTATTTCTATCGGCACAGAGAGAAGTGTGCCGGGGACACTACAATCAAAGTAGAGCCACAAGACATGATTATCTTACGAAACATGGACTACACAGACGAATTCAAGACCCAAATTTTGGCACGGATGACCACTGGGAACACGCAGCAGATCTGTCACAGGGATCCAGCCCTACTTGATATTGGTTACCAGTGGTTTTTCAAAGCAAAACGAAACCCCGACGTCTCGAACACTATTCGGACCAATTTAAAACAAATCGCAAAACTCTACATTTTTTTCAAAGAACTACTACCTACTTCGACCGGCGTTATAGATATGTTTCAGACGACGAACCTGGATAGTCTCGAGGAAGCGATATCTCGGTATGGCCAAGGATTGGACGGGAACTTAAAGCACGGACTAAAAGGAAACTTGTTCTACATACTAAAGTCTGCTGCTATTAAATTGAGAACAACGCTGCAAAAGAAACACGACACAGCAGGTGTAAAAGCGATTAATTGGTGGATGGATGTTTTCAACTCGGACAAAGAAAAAAACTTCGGCGACGCTGTTCTTGCCACAAGCGAGCGTAGACAGACTGCGCTTCGGCAGCCACAACGTTTGCCAAATGTAAATGCGCTTCGTTCCCTAAAAGTATACATTGAAAAGCGCGCGAGTGAAATTGTACGAAATCCCTACTTAATGTGGGACAGTAAGACTTATAGGGAACTCCGCGACCTTACCGTTGCTCGACTTACTTTATTCAATGCTCGAAGAGGGGGAGAACCGAGCCGGCTGACCCTTTCTCAGTGGCAGGCTGCGAAGGAGGAGGTGTGGTATCCCGAAAGTGAGCGCGGGAAAGGCCATCCCCTCGTAGCCTACCAACCCGGAAAAAGAAATGCTTTGGTCAGCGTCTGGTTCCCACCAGGCACCGATGCTTGGAGCCAGGTGCTGGCCGACGCAGAAGTAAGGCAGTTAGCAGAGGCGCATTCAGATAAGTATTTGTTCAGTGTGACAAAGAAGGAGGGAAACAATCACGTCAGCGGGTGGTGCTCCGTAAAAGTAGTCTGCAAGGAGGCAGGTTTGCCTGAAGCAGTACAGAAAAACATAACTGCCACAAGGCAGAGGCACCATGTCAGCACGGAATTTGAAAAGATGGATATTTCAGAAGGAGACCGCAGATACTTTTACGATCACATGGGCCACAGCAAATTCACAAACCAAAATTTCTACCAATGCCCGCCCGCAATCACTGAACTTAGGAAAGTGTTTCCTGTATTGCAGTCTATAGATTGTGGTAAATGAACAATATTATAAGTCTACAAAATGTTTGTTTCATTGCAAGTAGTTAAGATTTTAGGAATGCTTGCGCATGTTTCTGTTTCCGTTATAGGTTATCTTTTCTGTGTTCCGGACTCGACTGAGTCAGTTTTATTCGTTACTTTATTGGATAGCAGATCGAAACCATCCCATACTCCGTGCTCAAATATCGGACGCCTTTGAATACAACCATATCCTTATTATTTGCGATTTTATGGGAAATAAGAGCACTGCAAAGCTTTCTTATCTGCTTCAACATATATGAATGTTATATGTAACATGCAAAGAAGCCACTTATGGAAAAACATAAATGACCACCTTCGACCTGGAAAATGTCACACAGTAATAAGTTAAATATGGTATTATATTAGCAAAGTCAGCACGGAAATGATTTTTCGTTGAGTCCCTGAACGTGACCATGTTTTGATTAAGAGGCGTTACATTACGTTACGCCTCGTTAAGCGTCATGTAATATAACGTTTAATCTATGAAGTTCCAAGATAATGCAAAATTTTTCGAGTGCTCTCGTTAACAAACTGAAACAACAACAATAATTCGTTCACACACAAGAAGAACCAACCATGTAAATTGAACAAAGAGCAACAACCATTTCCTTTCTACGTGGGGCACACAATTTTAAAAAAAGTAACAATTACACTAGTGACTGAGAGCGTATAATGGGGCTGATGGTTAGTTCATTTGGTAAGGGCACTGCTGTTGTAATCCCATTCTCGGGAGGGAAGCATAATTAAGGTTCACTCCAACTGTCTTAGCTAAGCAAATACAACAGAATTCAAACTTAACCCCAACTGAATATTTCGGCCATTTCTTGAAAAAAAGAAAAGAAATTTCGTCAGTATAGATAGCCAAAAAAAAAAAAAAACACTTGCAAGTAATGATCTGCAACTCAAATAGCATGCATCTGCTATGAGAGCACGTGCATTACAAAATATGTGATGTCTTTAACGTTTCGATCATGACAAAGGTAAATACACAATGCAATCTTTCTTACGTAAAAATAGTTACCTCTCAACTTTCTTTTTTTGAAAGCAAAAGGCACGATTCTTCGGCATAAATAAACTACGTATGTTTCTTTGCTTAGTTAAAAGAATGTTCCATAATCTTCAATTTTCTTGTATTTTTGAGGAAACGGATATAATTTGCAGTGATATATCCACTCCTGATCATTTTTCAGCTCAAGGAGAACAAGGAACGTCGACGGTTCGCCACAGCATATCATTAGGTATAGTATTGTATTGTATTGTTCTTTAGATCCCTTTCAACTGCTATGGTCATATCGGGATCCCCCTGCCACATTATACTGAAATGGGGTATTCCAGCACTCCTTCTAACCCTTATAGGTATAGCAAACAAACCAAACAAATTATTTTAAATTAAAAAGCTAACACAGATTAACTTATTTATAACACAGTCTTGATTTTCATTCAGAAGTTGAGGACAAAAGTACCAGGCTTATCAATAACCTGATACCAGGACAATGTAAAATTTCCATTCTGTACTAGTTTTTATTTCGTGTTTTAATCTTTATCCGGAACTGGTTAACGGTAATGTTGCATAGTTCTTCTGCTCTCCTTAGACTACAACCACTGTAATACAAGAATCTCCAAAGACATTAGACCCAGCCGTAAATTCGAGGATCCTACCAAGAGGAAAGGAGAAACCGAGCAGTTTTACCAAAATATATATTTATTTGAAGGCCTCATGGCCAACATTGTTACCAAAACTAATTTGACTGTAGATTTGTCGGACAGAGTTATTCGTCTTCCTATTAAAGCCATTCGTTTATTTTTCAACTTTTGGGACGTGATCACAAAAATGCTACAACCTCACCGAAGACCTACTTGAAGGAGGGAGGAGATAGCCAGGAAACAAATCACTCGAAAATATTGGATTTGACTGCTCTGTGGGATTTTGGGAAAATAGGCAAAAAATACAAATTTGATGAAGCAGCTTGAGGGAAAACTGGTTTCAAAGTTTAACGCAATTCCAATGAATTTTTATTTCAAGAATATCACAAAAACATACACGTAATGGACAACAAATGCTTCATAAGTGATAAGTATAGCCCATCGACTACAACTTTGATTTCCTTATGTCATAGAAAACAACTACAGCCTTGTGCACAGTCCACATATAAGCCACAGCCCCTCCCCCTCCCACCAGTAAACACGGCCATCAGTAGTAAATCAAGAGCTGAAATTGTCTAAGTCCAGGCGGTCCATTTTCTCTTTACGAACCTGGCTGATTTACAATACCGCAAAGAAGCTACATACCAAGTTTCATTAACATCCTTGCAGCAGTTTTTAAGTTATCGTGTCAGCAAGCTCTTGATGACAGACCGACCCACGGCTAGGAATAAATAATTAGAACTGAAAGCACATGACGTTAGTATCCGTCTCTCTTTTCAATACTTCAAGAAACCGAATGGATGCACCAGGTGCATCTCACGAAACACCTTACGGAGGCAGGTAGCTTTTTAACTTAAAAGCTCAAACATTTGACTCTTTGCTGAACCTCGAAAATTAGCTTTCACAGTAAAAAATAAATGAAACTACCCAAAAGACTATTTCAAGAAAAACTACCTAGCAAATATTCACTTAAGCGTAATTAGCAATCCGATTCAAATTACGAATTCAAATTCAAGAATTTTGACTACCAAATCTTCTCACGAGACCAAATTTTAGATGATTCTCAGAAGGATATGTTTTTCATGGAACATTCAAACAAAATCTGAAGAAGCTGATTATATATATATATATATATATAGATCTAAAACCAGTCATAGGGAGACCATGCCGTTAATATAGCACTTAGGGAGACCATTTGTATATTTTTTACCTTTGAGTTTAGAAAGACAAAAATTACCAAAAAATGTTCCTATACGTTGTAGATAATGGGTGTGATTTTTTCTTCTTGTCATATTAAGTAGCAAAAAATAAACAAAAAAGTTGGTCTACGTATTTTTTCTAGATTTTCCTTGGCATTTTAGGCGACCTGGCTAAAACCACGGAATTTCCCGGGTCTCCGTAAGTGTGTGGTTTAATGCTCTGTATATTTGGTCTCCCAAAGTAGCATATTTTGCTACTAGTTGGGTGTTTTTGAAGATTTATTTTAAACCTATGTTTATTATTATTGTTATTTGTTATGTATATGCATTGTGTATAAGTTATACGCATGTACGACAGCCTTGAGAGATGACACTATGCACATATTACCAATGACTGTGCCATTTAGTTCTACTTAGCATGCAAATATGTGGAAGATGCTTCATGTTTCTGGTTAAAATATTGTTACGTGACATTTAAACTCTGTAACATTACTTAGGAAAGAAAAGAATTGAAGTAGTAATTAATGATAAACAAAATGTCTCTTCAAGTTGCATATATGGTCGCTTTAAGTCGGTTTATACACCCAGAAATATACAACCAGCAATAAGGAGACCATATATTTTTCATGAATATGTGCAAGATTTTTATATTATTAAGACAAAAAAGTGCTAAATGTTATTTTAAATTCCTTAGAAATCATTTTGGTAGGGAAAAAAAGAGTAATGAATATAAAAAATGGCCTTTGAAGTGTTTTGTATAAGTGTGAAGCATAGTCCCCTTAAGTCGGTTTACACACTATATATATATATAAAGTAGGGATACGTTTCATTACGTCATAATGTTTATTACGTCATAATGCATCTTGCTCTCAAGTGTTCGTTTCTTTGAAAAAATGCCTGTTTACAGTGCTAAATTATGCTTTTCTTCAATTTCGTGCTAAACCATGTATAAGCATGTTGAGCAGTTAAGGAAAAAATACTGGTTGCTATAATATTTTTAAATACATAATATATAGCGAATCTTAAATAAAAATGGCAGTTTTCCCCGGTCTCCTTAAAGCTGATTTTTTGGCACTAATGTTTATACAAGGTATAAAGCTTAGGATCAAATTGAAAGCTTGTTATAAAGTTTCAACACACAAATTTAATTTTAAACCAAAGTATGTTATATTCGCTATGCCATAAAATCATTCGTTTTTTGTTTGCTGAGTAGTTTCGTAACGTTTAAACACGCTAAGAATTAAGGAGACCTACTTTTGGTCTCCCTAAATTTTTGGTCTCCCTAATACTGGTTTTTTAGCAAAAATGGTCCCCGTATTGCTGGAGGTACACTTCTATATATATATATATATATATATATATATATATATATATATATATATATATATATATATATATATATATATATATATATAAACACTGTATTATTTAAAAAAATTATCAGAATTCAGATAATTTTTGTCATGGGTGAAATCCTCTAAGCTGACTACGGTAGTCTATTCCGAAATAGACAACCGTCTACTTTAGAATAGACTACCGAAGTTAAGAGTTCTCTGGAATAGAACGTTTTAAATGTTTCGTATGGATTAATTACAAGTCAGTTATAAATATCATATAATGTCATGCATAAAATAAAAAATCTCGCAAACTGTTGGATTGGAAATGATATTCCAACATTAATTCAGTACAACATTAAAATTTAATGCTTTCAACAAATATGCCCCATGTAGCACAGAAGATAAAACTTTCGTGACTGGCTTTTGTTCAAGATAATTTCCTGTTCCCGATAATGCCTATTTTAAAGGACCTTCGGTCCCGATAATCCCTAAATACATATATATATAGTTTCGATAATTTTTTAGCTCAAGAAGTCAGCTGTCCGTCAGGAGGTAGACCAAACTTATCAAACACAGTATTTGAAATCAAATGAATAAAGCTAACACAAATTAATATATTTATAATACAATCTTAATTCTCACTTAAAATTGAGGATAAAAATACATTGCTTTTCAGAACTTATTCCAAGAAGCTGCCAAATTGCCGTTCCATCAGACTCTATTGTTTCGTGTTTTAATATTTCTCCAGAATTGCCAGAGGATAATTTTCCATGGCTCATCTCTAAGCAATAACCGGGACCGCATAAGAAAAAAGGTTGTAAAATATTAAATTTATCAGCTCCTAAAGCATTTAATTTCCTCGTCATATTTATATCTTTGGAACTGATCATTTATTAACAATTTAACAAGTATGTCCGTAAAACTAACTAAGTCACCCGCCACCGTGCAATCACAAGATTTCAAGACATTTCGAGGTCTAAGTAACCTGACCGCTTGTGATCATAGGTAATTAATTATCGGCAAAGTCTATAGGCCCAATTTTTCAGCCGACGGCAAAACCTGTACCCAGGTGCACAACCAAAACAATTATTCTATACATGTGCAATATTTCAATGAAATCACTTCAGCAGTTCTTCAGATCTGTCGCGGAAACGAAATCCAACCATTTCAATTTCTGACATTTTCAGGATTTTTGACGCAGTCTGTAGGCCAAATTTCTCGGCCGATGGCAAAAGATAAACCCAAGTGCACAACTACAACCCTTATTCTATGCCTGTGCAGGGTTTAAATGAAATCCCTCCAGTAGTTCTTGAGATTTGTCGCGGAAACGACACCCTATGACAAATGCTGACGCACAAACAGACAGACGGACTGACGCACGGATCCGATTTCAAAAGTAGTCCTCCGCTCTGCGCTACGTGACGGTTTGGGAACAAAAGGATATCAAGCTGGCCTACGTCGTTTTTTAATATTTAAGGAAACAGAATTGCTGCATCAAGTTTATCTCGCGAAAATTCTTTCGGAAGCAGACACCTTGTTTTATTTCAAAAATTACAACACTGGACCGTTTGCCGAACTTGGCAACCAAAATAAATAAACTTAAACTGGAACAAAAACAGTCAAAAAGTGTAAGTAAACAAAAGAAAGTTATATTGCAAAAACAGCAATTGTTTCCTAATTATGGCCACCAAATTTTGTTTCATGTGGTCAGTTT
Organism: Protula sp. h YS-2021; assembly: GCA_949752745.1. Lineage (NCBI taxonomy): Eukaryota > Metazoa > Annelida > Polychaeta > Sabellida > Serpulidae > Protula > Protula sp. h YS-2021. The sequence goes on along the minus strand of OX457031.1, from coordinate 65,257,765 downwards.
TAAGACGCTCGCTAAAAGATATTTTTTGTCCTTCGCAAGAGTACTCTTCTGGAAACATTCACTGACAAGTATGTCAGTGAAACTGATTAAATTTGACGCAGGCATGCAATGCCCGGACTTGAAAAAGAAAAAAATCACATGTTAGGATGAAAATTGTTCCACACATTTTTCGGCGGTCGGCAAAAACCTATACCCAGCAGCGCAACTACACCCCATATTTTTCCCTCTGCAAGGTTTAAATGGAATCCCTTAGGTAGCCCTTGGGATCTATCTTACAAAAGAGATCCTATCCAGATATTGATGGCCTGCGATATTTGGACGTTTCGCACAGCGAGGCGGGGATATTTGGATTTTCGGCAAAGTGCTTCGGCACATTTTTCGGCGGCCGGCAAAACCTATGCACAACTACACCCGATATTGCTTCTCTACACAAGGTTTAAATGAAATCCCTCTTGCAGTGTTTGACATCTACCGCACAAAAGACAGCCTATCCGGATGTTGACTGCCTAAAATATTTGTATTTTCGACAAAGTCCATAGAACAAAATTTTTGGCGGCCGGCAAAATCTATTTACATGTGCACAACTATAACCTATATTCTTTCCCTGTGCAAGGCTACAATGGAATCCATTGAGTAGTTTCTGAGATCTATAGTACAAAAGACATCATATCCCAAATGTTGACAGACGGACGGATAGACGGACTCGAATTCAATAGTCTTCTGCTTCGCGCTACGCCGCGCCGGGGAACTAACAATTTGATTTCTGACTTGGCTTTTTTGCCGCTTTCAACTTCAAACACTGCTCTGTATTTAACCTCAACTTCTTGTGAGACTGGTTTTCTTTTAACCGGTTTTGAACAAGCGACATCTTTTTAAGAATAGCTTCTAAGAACAATGTGGACTTATCGAATAGTTACTGCATTTTTAATATAGTCTTCATTATTATTTAAAATTGCGGACAAAAAGTACCAGATTTTTCAGAACTAAGGCCAAGATGGTCCCAAATTTTCATTCCATAATATTTATTTGTTTCGTGTTTTGCTATTTATCCAGAATTGCTGAAGGATAATTTTAAATGCTCATCTCTAAGCAATAACCATTCTAATAACACACAATGTTTATTCATTCGGGACGGCATAAGAAAACAGGTTGTAAAATAATATACTTATGAGTTCACAAGCGTCGTTTTCATAAAGTATATAATTGTGCTTATTTCCACTTCATTTTTATACATTTCTAAATCGTCATTAAAATTAAAAGCATATATTGTATGGTTTTGTCTTTTTGAACTAATTAAGCAAACAGAATGGCTCCATCAAGTACAAACCTTTCAGAAATAGCTGTCTTTAAAATTTAAAAGGTACAACATCTGACTGATTGTCGAACTCCGCTACCAGAATGGGCAGCAAAAACGCTAAACAACAACAACAACAAACTAATATTCTAGTGCAGAGACAGCAATTTTGTCAACCAATTTTTAACTGATCACCAAAAAGTTATTTTTTCGCAAGACTATTCCGATGGAAACATTTATTAAATTTGAATGCAATCCGTTCTAAACTGTAAGCAAACAGATGTCTTATACGCTATGACACGCAAAATACATTCAACTGATGCCCCCACTTATGTAACTGGCCCAATCTGACGAAATCTGTTGGTGCACTTTTCCTATTGCAAAAACATATTAGAATCGCATACTAGCGTACTACCGTCCTTTCTAAGTTGCGTACTGGGTGACCAAAACACCTTATAAGTACATGTAGTAACATGTAATTTGATTCGTTTAGTTACAGCAATATTTGGAAATATACACTTAGATGTATGATCCAGGTCAAGTTGATTTTCTCATTTCAAGATCTATTAAAACTTTTAACTTGTATCAATTTGCAGGTCACAACAGATCTGCGCCAAGCATCTCTCGTGGCATCATCTACGAAGGTATATTGGTAGATTAAACTTTTTCTTCAATTCATGTCTCTATGATAAGCACTTTTCTCTAATGAATAAAACTATATACTTTATACGCGTATTACTTCCTGATATAGAGTTGTGCACCTCAGTTTTTTTATTTCTCCTTTTTTATTTTCATTGACAAAATATTAAGTAACATGAGATATTTTATCACAAACCACTACGCATTGTGCAGCCGTCGACAGCTTAAGCCAACAAAGCTACTTGCGACAACAGCTGTACTTAAGAATGCTTTATTTGCACGCAGCAGATTTACCGAGTCTGTTCGTTGTTTTTGTGATTTTTGTGATAGTTGTGATATTGTGGGGAGAGAGCCACTCATACGGCATCAAATGTCTTAATATTAATCACACCAAACTTTTCATAGATTTAAACATATAAATGTTTTGTGCAATTTGTAAAAAAGACAACTAAGGACAAAATCTAATGACTTTGTTCGACGAATGAAATTACAAGTTGGAAAATAAATACAACAATAAAGCTTAATTGATGAGCTTCCAAGAAAAGTTGTTTTCTTCACAAAATATTTAATTTTGCTTTTTTTCTATCATTTTCTTATGTCACTAGAATAGAATTTTTTTCAATATTTCAGGGAACAGAATAGATGCACCAAGTACATCTCGCGGAAAACCTTACAGAGGTAGTTAACTTTTCAACTTAGAAATCTGAGATATGTGACCGTTTGTTGAACTTTGAAAACTGGCCTCCAAAATAAATAAAACTGGCCATTTTTAATGGCTGGCAACATATTTATCAAGCAAAAACTATCTAGGAAATATTCATACAAACATCACTATAGCAATCTGATTGAAATTTTGCGAATCAAGCATTTTGAATATTGGCTGTTAAATTTTTCATGATGCCAATTTTGACATGATGGCCAAAAAGATATTTAGTTTCTCAACGACTTAACAGGAATGATTCATACCAAATTGTGTATGTGTGCTTGCGCGTGTATGTCTGTGTATTGTGTCGAGAGGCTGGCTTACAAAACACTTGTAACATTCCTGAAGGGTATCTTTATATTTAATTTTATATACGTTTAGGTACTCGTAGAGCCATGTGGAATGTGGTCAATACAAATTGAAATGATATTCGACGTCTTTTTATTCAATGTTTGGAAAGTGGTCAGTACAGAGGTTTTAATGCAAATCATTTTATCAGAGCAAAGTGTGTCTTTTTATCCTATTATCGAAGGTGGTCGCTGAAAATAGGCTTAGCTGTACATGTCATATCCATTTCTAGATGGGTCCTACAACAGGTTTTAGTGTGTGTTTTCCGCATTTCCTATTTCACTGCTGAATTTTTTTCCTTACCATCTCCTCACTAAACCCCCCTCCAGATACGGCTCTGAAGGAACCATAACGCTTTTACCAGTTTCGTGCAAGGGGAAATATTTGTGCTAAACGGTGAGCTGCTCGTTAATACAGAAGATACCAGATGAGCCACTTAAACACTGAACAATTAATTCCACGCACTGCAAGCAAATGTTTCATAACCGCTCCCATACAAGGAAGGAATGGAAGTGAAAACAACTTTCTTATCAGTCCGCTGAAATTCAAAGAGAGTCCTGCAAAACGTGTATATGTACGACCATTAGAGAAACAGCCCATAGAAAATGTTGTTATACTATGCCCAGGGAGTTGTGCACTTGTAAAATTCAAACCACACTCACTTACCCGCCCAGCTCCGAACGGCTGTGCAAAAAACGTGCCTATGAGGCGCGAATTTGAAATCACATTTTGATTTCATGTTTAGAAAATTGCTCAAACACACATACACACACATAATGGACGACGAATGCTCCAAATGGGAAAAGTATAGCCCGCCAACTACATTAGGTTTGACTAAAAACATGTATTTAAAAGTACCAACTAAATCAAAACCGGGACTGCATCAAAAAGAACCGAACTGCGATTTCCTTATATGGTAAAAACAATAATTAGAACTGAAATCACATGAGGTTAGTATCCGTCTCTCTTTTCAATACTTTAGAAAACGGAATGGATGCGCCAGGTGCATGTCGCGGAACACCTTACGGAGGTAGGTAACATTTGACTCTTTGCTGAACCTCGAAAATTAGCTTTCACAATAAAAAATGAATGAAACTGGCCAAAAGGTATTTTTCAAGAAAAATACTACATAGAAAATATTTACTTAAGCCTAATAGCAATCCGATTCAAATTATGAATTCAAATTCAAGAACTGTGGCTACCAAATCTTCTCATGAGACCAATTTTTAGATGATCGTCAAAAGGATATGTTTTTCACAAGGACTCTTCAGGGAATATTCAAACCAAATTTAAAAGCAATCAGATGAAAACTGTCGAAGAAGCTTCATGTATGTATAAAGTGGGACTAGGTCTTATATCTAGCACTTAGGGAGACCGTTTGTATATCGTGTAATGTATCCCTTTTTTAGAAAAAAAGCCTGTTCATGGTGCTAAATATCTTTCGGCACTTGTATTTATATTCGGCCTAAAGCTTAGGATGAAATTAAAGGTTTGTTATCAAGTGGCAACACAGAAATTTAATTTTAAAACAAAATATTTTATATTCACTATGCTACAGAATCATTCGCTTTTTGCTTGCTGTGTTTTTCATAACGTTTAAAAACGCTAAGATTTATGGAGACTTACTTTTGGTCTCCCTAAATTTTTGGTCTCATCAATACTGTTTTTATAGCAAAAATGTATTGCTGGAGGTATTAGGGAGACCAAAATTTACATATGTACCTCAAACAAAATAACAGTATTAGGGAGACCAAAAGTAGGGGATCTTAATTCTTATCGTGCTGAAACGTTATGAAACTACACAGCAAATACATATACAGTAAAACCTCTACATAATGAACACTCTCCAAACCGAGCAAAATGTTCGCTATATGGAGGTGTTCATTAACGGGAGAATCAAGATTTTCTTAAGTCAGAATATGATTTCTTAGATTCAAATAAGACAAAACTATTTGTTTATACTTTGCACTTTAATAATATAAATAAGGGTTGCCATACACAAACCTTAAAATGGTACGCATCTATTTATTGGTTACATTGCCACTGAAATTAATATGAAATAATTATGTCCACACAATTCTTGTCCATTTTTCATAATGAGTGTAAATCATTTACACAGAGGCACTTTTGGGAGAGTAAAAGTCCGTAACACAGGTTTATTTTTTTATGCCGCCCTTGATCAAAAATTATCCCGACGATAAGCGACTCCATGTTCACTCAGCATTGAAAACACTATTGTCTGACGCGGTAAATGCCTTGAGTAATTTTCGTAATAAGGCTTCATCCCCACCATCACGCGTAATGTGCCATTATTTCCCACAACTCAGGCCGCAACGAAGTAAACAACTGATCTTCTCCACTAATGTGGGCTACACGCATATAGAGAAAGATAAGGGGCCTGTGATTGTATAAACAAACTGAGGAAATGTAAAATCTCTCGGGTCAATTAACCGGAGGTTTGTTTGCACTAACATTGACCATTTGGAACCCCAGCAAATGTTTACTGTTCAGAACATAGAGGCGTTAAATAGCAAGAAATTACAATAAAATACCTAAGGTTAAGCCGATGTCAATATTTGGGACCGAAAAAATCGTTTATTATGTGGAGGTGTTCACTGACGAGGTGTTCACTAACGGAGGTTTTAAGTGTATATAGTCTTGGTAATTTTTCAGCTCAAGAAGTAAGCTGTTCGTCACGATGTATCATTAGGTAGCCCAAACTAATAAGAAAGTATTTAAAATTAAATGAAAAAGCTAACACAAATTACACACATAATTATAATACAGCCTTCATTCTCATTTGAAGTTGAGGATAAAACGGCCAGACCTTTTAAAACGCAGGCCAAGACAGTGAACAATTTCCATTCCATTAGATACAATTGTTTTAATGTTTCTCCACAATTACCAGAGGATAACTTTTCATAGCTAATCTCTAAGCAACATCTACTGTAATAACACACAATGTATATTAAACAGGGACCGCACAAGACAACAGGTTGTAAAATACTAAATATATCAACTCCTAAGCATCGTGTTTTACAAAGCATTTAATTTATATCTTTGGAACTGATCATTAAAGTTAAACAGGATATGAAGTGGGTTCAACCCTTTTTAATATTTAAGGAAACAGAATAGCTGCATCACGTTCATCTCGCTAAAAATCTTTCGGAAACAGACACCTTGTTTTATTTCAATAAAATATAACACTGGACCGTTTGCCGAACTTGGCAACCAAAATAAATAAACATAAAGTGGAACAACTGTTTTTTTTTGCAAATAGCCAAAAAGTTTAAGGAAACAAACACAAAACATTGCAAAAACAGCAATGGTTTCTTAATTATGGTCACCAAATTTTGTTTCATGTGGCCAATTTTAAGACGATAGCCATAAGATATTTTTTCCTTCGCAAGAGTACTCTTCTGGGAACATTCACTGACAAGTATGTCAGTGAAACTGATTAAATCCCCCGCAGGCATGCAATGCCCGGACTTGAAAAAGAAAAAAAATCACATGTAAGGATGAAAATTGTTCCACACATTTTTCGGCTGTCGGAAAAACCTATACCCAGCAGCACAACTACACCCCATATTTTTCCCTCTGCAAGGTTTAAATGGAATCCCTCGAGTAGCCCTTGGGATCTATCTTACAAAAGAAATCCTTTCCAGATATTGATGGCCTAAGATATTTGGACGTACTTCGCACAGCGAGGAGGGGATATTTGGATTTTCGGCAAAGTGCGTAGGACACATTTTTCGGCGACCGGCAAAACCTATGAACAACTACACCCGATATTACTTTTCTACGCAAGGTTTAAATGAAATCCCTCTTGTAGTCTTGGACATCTACCGTAAAAAGACAGCCTATCCAGGTGTTGACGGCCTGATATATTTGTATTTTCGACAAAGTCCATAGAACAAAATTTTCGGCGGCCGGCAAAATCTATATCCATGTGCACAACTATAACCTTTATTCTTTCCCTGTGCAAGGTTACAATGGAATCCCTTGAATAGTTTCTGAGATCTATAGTACAAAAGACATCACATCCCAAATGTTGACAATCGGACAGAAAGACGGACTCGAATTCAATAGTCCTCTGCTTCGCGCTACGCCGCGCCGGGGAACTAAAAATTTGATTTCTGACTTGGCTTTTTTGTCGCTTTCGACTTCAAACACTGCTCTGTATTTAACCTCAACTTTTTGTGAGACTGTTTTCTTTTAACCGGTTTTGAACAAGCCATATTGTTTTAAGAATAGCTTCTAAGAACATTTTTAATTAGAGTTACATGTGAAAATGCTCCCAGCATACTATAATGTGGACTTAATGCATTTTTAACATAGTCTTCATTATTATTTGAAATTGAGGACAAAAAGAATCAGATTTTTCAGAACTAAGGCCAAGATGGTCCCACATTTTCATTCCATAACATTTACTTGTTTCGTACTTTTGATATATATCCAGAATTGCTGAAGGATAATTTTTAAATGCTCATCTCTAAGCAATAACCATTCTAATAACACAATTTATATTAATCGCGGTGCTCATAACATACAGGGTCACCATAGAGCAGGTTTTACCGTTGTTAGATTAGCGTTCTAGCGTACATGATGTCCTTTCTAAGTTCAGTATCGGGTGATCCAAAGGAATACCGTTATTTCAGATGTATAACTAGCACCGCGTATAAGTCGAGGTTACTATAAAATTGCATGAAATGTATAAAAAAAATGCTTAGCTAGAGTGACCACTTCTGGGTATATAAACATGATTTTACTTGAGGTGTTTCTAATTCCAGCTAAATTTAGAATTTAAAAATATCGCAGACAAATTTTCATGTTGCATTTCAGATGACAGCACAGATATGCCAAGTACTTTTGGGGGCATAATATGCCGAGGTACTTAAAATATTCTAGTTTATTCGCAAGTGATTTATCGTGCTGTCATTCGATTAATCAAATAAAAACATATATATATATAAGTATCTATATATATATATGCAACCAGTCATGGGGGAACCAGTCATGGGGGAACATGCCTTATATATAGCACTTAGGGAGACCATGTGGAATAAATGATACATGTTTTTTAGTTTGTAATCAAGTGGCAACACACAAATTTAATTTTAAACACAAAATATTATATTCACTATGCTATAGAATCATTCGTTTTTTGTTTACTGTGTAGTTTCATAACCTTTACACACGCTAAGAATTAAGGAGACCTACTTTTTGTCTCCTTAAATTTTTGGTCTCCCTAATACTGTGGTTTTTAGCAAAAATGGTCCCCGTATTGCTGGAATGACACACACACACACATATATATATATATATATATATATATATATATATATATATATATATATATAGCACATGACTAAGTAGGCGGAGGTTTAATTAACAAGTATTAACTGCATAAAGCAAGAAATAATGTATTAAAACTTCGAACTTATAAAAAAGAATAATGCCGATATGTCAAATGTAGAGGAACTAATAAAGGTTATCAAGCATATGGAAAAATGAGAAAGGTCACTTCATGTGAAGTGGATCGCTTATTCAGTTACGGATTAAATGTTTAGCTTCTTTCTTTGCATTGTGTCTCGAAAACTTGTGTAGGAACTCAAGGAAAAAAAGTGTATTTCTTTTTGTTTTATTCCAGGTAGCAATACAGCAAATGAAAGTTCACATCTTGGAATTCTCCACAAAAGTAAACTGCTAGCATTTTTCTTTTTCCGGTGCTATTGATGATTAAGTGTACATGAAAAAGCATATTTAATATTAAAATTAGGGGATTGTGATGTTAGGGATACGTCACGTTACCGAGAAAGCACGACGTGAAACAACACTAGGGACGAATCCAGTATATAACATTCTTATTTGCTTCATTATGCGACACAAGATAGTTTAAAATTGTATATTTCTTGTTATTTTCCACAGGATGTGGCGGAAAAGTTAAGCATAATTAGGACAAAATGGTCGTAAAAAGTTACGAATGAATGTTTTTTTTTATTTCTACAGCAAACGATCAATGAATTTGCAAGAACTGTGTCATAATTAGAGCATAAATCATGCTGAAAGAGTGGTGCCCAACATTAGGCAAATTTGGCGTTATAACAGATAATTATGGCGTTATAACGAAAGCATCGTTGCCACACTTTTCGTTAACTATAATTATAGTTATCAAATATTTGTTCTGCTTCGGCTTACATATATTTTGAAGATATTTTCATTAAAAATGACTTCTAACAAATGAAATTTCGTTTTTAAAGACGTGGCTGCATCGACTGGGCGAAAACGAAAAGAGGTAGATGCACTTGAAGACACACATTTACTGAAGAAAGCGCGACTGTCCACAGAGATTAAGGTTTTGAATAATTTCGTGTATTTTTTATCATCTCGAGTATACAATTATATCTCATAAGGAGCTCAAGTTACAGGATTTTGTAGTTTTGATATGAAATACTGCTTTTCAATACTTCGTTTTGAAATTCCAGTCCAATTTTATCACCTCAGTAAATAAATAGAATGCGCGCGGACATTGAACTCGGCTGTAAAAGCAAAGTTTTCAAGATTAAAAGACTACCAATTTCAAAGTTTGTTCTTGGAGAAGAGTCACTAAGAAACGTTACTGAACTTTATTGCAGTAATGTAATTTTTAGCGGTTTCACCAGGCAATCAGTTTTGTACTGATCAGCAATTTGATCGCGTTAGAAATTATAACCGAGCTACCGATAAAATAATATAGGCCTCGTGAAGGATAACCTTTCAAGCAATATTTTCGAATTTCAAATCAAATAAACAAATAACTGAAATAGTGTAAAATTTTGATGTTTTTACCATGTTTTTACCATGTTTTATTTCGTGTTGGGTCAATATTCTTCGACATTCTGGCCAATCCGTAACAAACTGCTCCAGTCATGTTGAAGGACTACCTTGTTATCATTCCTGTCAATTTGTTTGTTTGGTGTTAAAAAACTACTGAATCATAACGGCAAGTAGTACATTTAGTGTGCTTACCTTCCATTTGCCGTTAACGGAAAACAAGAAAAAGATAATTATTTCGGTGACTTTCCTGTTTAATCTAGAAGTCTTGGGGCGTCAATTGTAAGAACAGGATATTCTATTTGACAGTTTGGGATAAAATCACAGCCAATGAACACATTCTTCTGCATTTTTGTTACGGCGATTTAACTATAGCTGCAATTATAACAACATATTTGTTTCTGATATTTTGCTGCTTTTGTCCGTGTTTCCAAATCAATAAAAAATACAAGCTTAATGGAGGACACCCTAGGCAACGGAATTTGAAACTTTCGGACTAAAGTAAGAGGAGTGCTATTTTAAGCATGTCTTTATAGACACGCACACAAACGGACGGCACATCAAACTGACTGGAACAGCAAAACCAAATAAGTCGAATGGGTTGAAAAAATTAATGACACAAGAAAAAAAAAGTTTCGATGTTTGTTTTAACTCATCTTTTTATCATCCATCCGCAGAATACGCATGCAAAGCGACACAGAAACAAAAGTAAGTCTCTAGCAATTAGTATTCTTTTATGAAGTATCTATGTGAACAAGAAATAGAATCAATCAATCGTTAATATTTTCAACGAATTTAATATAGAATTCACTTAGCTGATCTTCTTATTGAGCCAACTTAACAGTTATAACAAGCGACATAACACAATAAAAGAAGAGTACAGAAAAAGTGGTGCCTGATGAATTTATAGATAGTATTATCTACCCGAATCTTAATATAATTCTCTACTTATCACTTTTGCAGATCGTGAAAATATTATCTCTAGCAAAAATTATGCAAAATAAACCAATTTATTTATTTCCTTAAAACCTAAATATAGAGTCAGTGTGTCAATTTACTTTGAGAAAATGGCTATACAATTAGGTAATTTAACTAAGCCCCCACCCCCTCCCTTAGTGCAAAATAAACAGGCATTTCTAAGAGTAACTGAAAAATGCATCATTTATCTGAATCATCGGTAGATTTTTTCTCGATTTTTATCAATTATGTTGAACCATAATCATTTTATGAACGTGTGCGTTTAATTGTAGAATTATTTTTATTATTTCAGCGTTGCAAATGAAATGCAGGGAACAGGCAAGGTGAGCTGTGATGATTCTAAGTATCACTTATATAGCTTCTTTTCTCTGCTCTAGGTCTTCCTTTACTGCAATTTCCGGAACACATAATCGTAGAAAGTACAGCTGCCGCTAGCATGCCGGATGGGTAATTGTTGTGAAAAATAATTGGAATATTTGGAGATTTGTTCGGTCCATATACCTAAATTTTTAACATTGGGATGCTGACAGGAATGATCAGTGCATGCAAAACACAAGAGTACAATACTTGTTTCGTGTTTAACGTTCAATTCACCAACTAGGATGGGTATATCAGGATGCACTTGCTAAAGAAACATGTGGGGAAAAAAAGAAGGAAGACTGAAGAAATGCACGGAACAGAACGCAGTGGGTGTATTCTTAAGACTCTCCCCACCCCACAGCGGGATTTAAACAAATGCTGCTCTTCTTATTTGCTTTAGAAAATAGCTTTATAGTTGCATTATTTACCAACAGATGGCTTTACAGGACAGTTGATCTACGGACTTTGACGGACTCCCTTATGTGGTTTGTTTTGTGCTCAATGGGTGCTTATGTAGCTACCTCATAAGAACCACCACATAAGGAACAAAAACCACATAAGTGACGGATGTACCGAAAATCCACCCCATAACATAATCATTGTGGGCACGGACAGACAGAAGATTGACGGACGGACGGACAGACAAGCTGAAAACTATATCCCTCCGTTACACGGATGATAATTACGTCGTACATCTACCTTCCTTCCATGCGTAATAGCACGCTGTAATGCCGCACTCGTTCATTCTGATCTTAACAAAGTATGACAGAATATTTCGAACTTACGATGGACAATTCAAAGTTTGCACTTTCTGTGATGTTCATTGGCCTAGAAATTATGCAAACAAGATTGTTACGTAATACCGTCATACACCTTACTTCTACGACTTTTCGCTCTCGTGATATTTCGCACACAAACAAAAACACACACGCATAGACACACAAAAACAAACAAACACACACGTGCAGGGGCATACACACAGAATATAAAACCCTTTATTTCTCGCCATAATAAAACCTGGACCAAGTGCTAACGTTTTATTATGTCTCCACGAATGTTAACTAAGTTATGTTTGCCAAGTGTTCTAATACGTCTCTCCCGTGCTCGGGGAGACACAATAAAACACTTGGTTAACATCAAGCTAAAACCGGCTTTGAAATTAGCAATTATGAACTGCAACGTTCATAGCTGTAATATCTACTACTTGAGGAATCAGCTACTACGCAAGTGAGTATTTGAGCCTAAGAAGTTGTGATGATACTTAATTATTGGTGAGATTAAGCATTAAAATCAATACTTTATTTTCTTACAGGGGCCTTTACCAAAATAACCATTTTCATGCAATACTTTAGTTTATACTAATATAATTAAGTGCTTTAATCAATAAAACAAAACAGCGTATTTTTGGTCTATTTCAGGATGATAAGTTTCCCGTTCTAGTGAAAAACTGTAAAAAATATCTGAGGAAAACGCAGCGTGTGATTGACCATATCCAATATTTTAATTGCAAGTATTACATTTAAAAATACCATGGCTTTCGTTTAAATCCACTCAATTTTTTTATTTACCAGGATAACAACTACGGATCGTTCGAAGCTTGCCATGGAGGTAGGTTTGTTTGTTTATTTGGTGCTTAACGTCCCGTTCACCAACTATTGTATCCATTTTGCGACGCACTTGCTAAAAGAACAAGTGCGAAAAAAGAATGAAGAAAAGGTAAAAGAAGACTTAGAAAGGAATTTAGACCAGTTACCTCCTACATCATGCACGGAACAGAAAGCACAATGGGCGTATTGTAAGATTCCACCCAGCCCACAGTTTTTCCAAGCAAAAACAAATGTCTCCCCGACAAAATCCATAACTCAACGCAGTAAAATATGACAAAATCTTTCAACTTCCATCTTTAGTGGCTGAGAAATCTTACATACAAGATTTTAACGTAATGACTTCATGCGCCTTTCTTAATTTTGCTTCATCGGTCAAAAGTTAAAAGAACCGTACGATGCAACATACACTAATAAAATTTTTACTCGAAGCGACTTTTCTTTAGCGAGATATTTTGCACACGAGATATTCTTAGCATTACTACATATTTTACGTGATGACGTCATACGCCGCACTCATTCATTGTTTTCGCGACAAACTTGACAGAATCCTTTCGACCTACCAAGCATCAACCCCAATTTTGCACACACAACGTTTGCGAAATGATATCATTCGACCTCCCTAATAACATAACATGTGTCAAAAGTTAACAACCGTCCGACTTACCCAAGGAATCAACAGATTACGTTTGAAGTCGATCCGATTTTGTGCTCGACATATCTTGCACAAAACATTTTGTTTGCAACAGACTGACACACACAGGAACACATACACACACAAATACACACACACCTTCATCTTTGATGTTTCTCTTCTATATTAAGAGAATATTTTACGCAAACTAAATTTTTTTACATTACTTCAGATCAAACTTCTTTATGATAAAATCTTTATTTTTATTATAAAACGTTGTGCTTTTGCATCAACAGTACCTGAGATTGGTTCTCTTGAACCTGAGTAAACTAAATTATTACTACATGCTATACCGTTGTTGAATGAAGTATCTGAAAAGGCTGGCGGAAGGCTTGTATACTACGGCCAATCCAACCATGTTTTAAAATGACCATGCCTGGTTTTGTGTCCTAAACCGATAGAATTGATGGAATATCATACAGCATTTTTCCAAATTTTAATCGAATCGTATTTTTGTTTGCAAGACATTTCTACAACAAAAACAGCGCGACTGACACAAATACATTGCAACTATATGATGCCACCAGGTCCCAATGTTAAGCACAGGGACCTCAGTCAGAAAACTGAATACTTGAAACTTTTCTTAAATTGTTTGCTTGCTTTTCAAACATATTACATTCACGTTGTAGCAAATTCTCACTATAAAGTCACATCTCAATTTAAAATGATCTTACGCCGATTTTTATCAATTTAGAAACCTCAAATTTTAGATTTTTTGTTTGTTTGTTTTGTTTTGCTTTGTTTTTCTTACACAGAAAATATATGATGTCCCTTAACCTTCTAAGAAACGGCATAATGTAAATGACACAAAGTAGGAACTTTACTCAGGAATACAAATTCTCATTATTTCATTTTTAGGATTATATCGGGTTCAAACTTGAGGCTGAAGACGATTTTGACAATGTGTGTGTTGCAACGTTAATTGCAACACACAAAGAACAAAAGAAACACCTTCTAACAATTCACTTTGACGGTTGGGAGGACGATTATGACACAACACTGCCCGCCTTGTCAAGTCGTCTTCATCCTGTGGGGTGGTGTCAAGAAAATGGCGTGACGCTGTCGCCACCTAAAGGTGAGGTTTCCATTTTCGATTACATAATGACTTGACTTAGCGTACTATTTATAGCTATGTGTAGAACCACATATGCTGCAACGGTAGATGCATCCAATAAGAAGGCTTTACATTCACTACTATCCGGGCAGGTAAAATCTCTGGTCGGTCAAGAAGTGTTAGCTTCTTTGACATTTAAAATCGCGTTCAGAATGGCTATATTGGGATCCATTTGTCAAAGTAACAAGTTTCAAAAAGAAGAAAGAAAGAAGAAATAGTAACAGCGCTAGGAAAACAAAAAAAATAATTTTGATTAGTCAGCTCTTATTCCACACACAGAAAAGAAGGCAGTAGGTTTGTTCTTAAGATTTCCCCAAGTGACGCGTCGGACAGGGCAGGTAGCTTTCTGGTGAAGGGGGTATGGGATTGAAAGGTGTAGGAGTGGATGAACAATATCGGGTTAAATGATGACGAAATGGTATTGATTGTCCCGGTGGGTATTCGTAAAGAATTAAACCTATAACATAAAATACTACTAATTTCATTAAAATAATGTCGAATGCATTTTGGTTTTTAGGTGTTGAAAATTATAGATTGTTGAGATGTTTACAAACAAATACAAGCCTGATGAAGGAAACTGAAAGGAACACTCCTGTTAAATTTTAACGCAATGGTCCCGATTTGCAGAAAGAGTAGCCTTGTGTTGTGTTCTCTTAAATATGGCCAATACTTTTTTCAAACTGTGTAGAGAACTGTCAGGGAAACATTCATGCCAAATTTCAAGGTCTGCTGGGCTCATAAGTTAACTAAAAGCAAATACGCCAGATTCTCTTGGCGCATCAAATAATATTCAAACTCGGTATTCTTAATATTAGTTTCGAAAGACATGATCAAAACAAGAAAATTTAATTCTCAATATACCTAATTCCTTACGAGATGACCAGGTTTATCAGGAAGTAAAACTAAAAATAACTGGATTGAAGATCAACCACAACTTCTTAAGTAATCAGAGTGATTACTTACTAGCTCATTCATTAATTTGCATATGTTGCAGACTGGCGGAATGTAAAGGCATTTACCTGGCGGAAGTACTTGACCATGACACAAAGTACAGCTATTCCGCCAGACGCATTTCTTATTGATGACGTAAGTAACTATTTTAATGAATGTCCAGCGAAAGCTAAAGAAACACAACTTCATTGTGCGATAACAATAAAGCACCTAAAATATATTTCTCTTTCACATAACTCTTGTTTATTTTGTGATTATCATTTTCTTTCTTTTTGCCCTACTCTGTACTTGCTCCTTCTTTTCGAGAAAATGGTCAACTTCCGATATCTGGCATTGCCAGTGAACGAGAAAGCAGGTTGCCTTGAACCCACAACGTGTAAAATAACCTTAAACCGATCTATCTCTAACCGTAGTCCCAAAGGATCGAAAATATGCTCAAATTCGCTTTACCTCACCGTTTTAGAGATACTGGCAAACTTCCGGTTTTTGTTGTTGACCATGACCGACTAAGACAAGGTCAACGAGGTACCTCTTACATATCTTCTTTAGGACCAAAACACTCAAAATTAACTTTAAAATTGCTTCAGCTCTATTAGATTTCGAGATAATGGTCAACTTTGACCTTGAGTGACCGAGGAGGCAAAGGTCACCGAAATGCATCTTGCATAACGTCTTTCAGGCCAAGAGTGTTGAAAATAAGCTCAAAATCGTTTAACGGTTTAGGAGATAATAATCAACTTCCGATTTTTCACAATGACCATGGCCCAGGTCAAAGTCACCCAGGCACCTCTTACGTAATGTCTATTAATGCCCATCTGGTTGAAAATAAGCCCAAACTCGTTCAATCTTTTAAGAGATAATAGTCAATCGTTCTCCAACGGCATTGTAAAAAATGCGTATTTTACGACGTCTGATCATCTTCTATCAGTGAGCAAAATTTCACCTTCCTACAGCAAATACCTGAAACTCTTAAACGAAAAAAAAACAGTATTCTTAAGCAAATGAAAAAAACCTGAAGTCACCAGGTGCCGGACCGCAATTAAATTATTTCCTGGTTGCCCATAAACAGGAAGTGTACTTGAAAGCGTAGGGCTATCGGAATTTTGTTGTGAAGGTAAGTTCCTATAATATGAGAGACCTAAAAATGTGGTAAATATGGGGAAGAGATTAGATTATCATTGCACATCAGTTTTACTGGCCGCAGTGTTCAGTTTCTTTTTTTTTTTTCTTTTTTTTTTTAGTTTCCACTTAAGGTTAAAAATCGTTGAATTTTAGAAGCTGGAGAAGCCGGGCCAAGGGGTACCACTTTGTGAAGGTGCAGCAAAAATTGTAACTCGTCAACCCCTAACTTAGGCCTTAGTTTTAGTCGTCCCAAGTGTGAAACTCTGTGAAACAATTGTTGGTTTGGCTTAACGAGATGTAAAGAACGGGAATTCCCGAAGTTATGCATGATTGATTGATTGATTGTTTGATTAGTTAAACGACAGCAGCAGCCCGTTAGAGTCATATTGTGTCGGTTCTGTTGCTATAGGAATACTCAGTTGAAATCAAGATCAATTAAAATAGACAAAAAAGTATTGTATGCATCTACAACCAACTAAATTCAATTTAAAACTTACTGTACATGTGTATTTCTTTCAGAAAAGAAATAATTTTGCTTGGTGCTACCTTTGTAAAAATGTCTTTCGTGGAATTCACGCTGTAGTAGCGCGAACGAATGTTTTGAAAATCTACGCAATTGAGTAGAATATGTTTTACAGTCAAACGGTCTTGACAACCAATACATTCCGGAGGCGCATCGCATCTCAAAAGATATCCGTGGGTGATGTATGTATGCCCGATTCGAGCTCTTTGCATAACCGTTGCGTCACGAATAAGGAAAACCGAAGTTATGCAGAAAGTCAACTGTAAATTAATTGTGGTCCGTGGCCAACATGCACACAAATGCTGTAATCGAGAGGTAGGCAGTTAGGCGGGCGATCAATATTCCTATGCGGATACCATAGCACGCCGGTTAACTGCGAAATCAAAGCATCTGCCTGCGCTATAATGGATTTCAATGGCAAAATGTCAATGTCCATTTTTGCATATGGAATTAATGAATTCCTGAAAAATTGAGCTGAACTAACTAGACATAATACATTATGTATCCACCAAACTTGATTGTCGTAGCTCTAGCCTTCTCAGAGGAGTTCGCGTGACAGGGTTGTATGGAAAAAAGGAATCATACGGAAACACTTCACCGAATTGTTTGAAAACAATAAATAATGGGATTGAAAATCCTCAAGTGTAACTTATGAACCACACATTGTACATATAAATGTTTGTAAGGAAAACAAATAATTCTATGCAATGGAAGTTTCCTTGTATTGCTTTTGAGGTTTAAGCTTTAGCAAGAAATCTTTATTTTTTACTTTATAAAAACAATGTCACAGTTTTCATATTGTCTGTCGACAGAAATGTTCAGGTCAATATTTTTTTTGCAGAACTATGAATCTGCAGGAACAGAATATGTAGGAGATCAAAGTGAATATTCAGACGATTCAGTTAGTGTTTCAGAAGAACAAGAAAGAGGTAACGCGATCTCAAGGATCTGGATCAACTTTAGCTCAGCACAAATATCCGTTTCTCATCCTTCTCCTCCCTAACTAAATTAATAAATGAATGAAACTGAAGTGACGGGGCTAGTTCCAGATATTGCGAGTAATAAAAGTAATTCGATTAACTGGGTGTATAAAATTGCAAAAAAAAAAAAAAAAGAAGACAGAAACAGAACACTTTTAGTCTTTTGGAAAAGAAATTTCTACTAAAATTTTGAGCTCGTCTTCCGGCGCCCGCTTTGCCTACAAGAAATACGGCCTCGGAGCTAAAAAAAAAAACAACAAATCTATGAAATATGAAAAATTTATTGACATCGAACATTAAATTTTCAATCAAAGAAACCTAGCCCTACAGCAACCAGAAATCTGTAACTGCATTGCCCCTTAATTTGACAAACAAGCTATTTGATTTAAACATTTTTAACTAAATCTTCTCCAAGGTAAATAGTTGTCATGGATTGATTTGTTGATATTATAGTCTCGAGATCCAATACCGGATAGCTTTTATATAATATGTTTGATTGTTAAAAGGTTGAAGATGTTTGTTATCATTTTCAAATGTGATAAGAATTTTTCCGGGACGATTTTTTCACGAAACAGGCATAACCCGACCTTACTTCCGCTGGAGTGAAGAACTGACGTACCAAATAAAAGACACCTTTGACGAGTATATATTGGGGCATACCGAAACGAAAATGCCAAGTATGGTTTTGGATATTTACCTTAACCTTCAAGTTGGTGTCAAAATGATTCTAAACTTACCTCTTTAATTATTCATATTTGTTAGATTTATGCAACATAGAATAAGAAAAAAAATGAAATCCTGTGCACATGTCACATTTTAGGGCAATGTATAAATTTGTAACTCCTTTGTTAAAATACATTTCGATCAACATTCACCAAAACTGCTTAAAATTCTTTTTTAGGTCGATCTGAGATCACAAAGTTCATGACAGAAAAGAACTTATCGTGTGACTACAAGACAGTGTACACCAAAGTTGTAAACGAAATACGCACGGCTGAAGAAAGAGCAAAGAAGAGGATAACGATGTTACAAAATCTTTAGGTAATTAAATTTTAGAAGTATACGGCGTTCTTTCATCTGTCTCACTTGCATTTGGATGCTAAAAACTTAAATCCTAAAAGCATCGGGGTAATACATCAAAATATTCCGCTGGTCATTTTTTGATTACCAACGGTAAAACGTAATGCTCGTTCATTCGATGCTCGATTTATTAATGGAATAGGTCATTTTTTCAAGCAAATACTTGTTTGATCCTCCAAAAGTCTTAACCCTAATAGCAACCGTCACATTTACCTAACCCAACAGAATATTATTTAGTGTTCACTTGTAAAAATACTAATATCAATCTTTCATCACATTTTATAATGTAAATCTGTGCAAACTGTACTGACACCAGTCGCAATTCTTCTAAATGAAAGGCCGTTCATTGCTTCCACACCCCTTTAGTCGATGCCTGACACTTAACTTACTACAAATTCTCGCATTCCCCATATTACTTCGGAACAATTTTAGGCCTGATCCATTACTTTGAACTAATTTGAATGAAATATGAAATTCTGTACAGAGTAAGTATAGCACCTTGCAATTTCATCATCAAGACTCCTTACGTGAGCTACCAAAAGTCATACTTTCTTGTATGCATTCCATTTCTATTATCCACAGCTCTCAAATTTTGCTGATATTCACTGAAATTCCTACGAATGAGCAACAGTCAGTAGTATTTTTCCGTTCAAAGGCTCCTCCTTTAATCTCATTGATGCCCAAGTCTCTAAAAACATTTTGTGAAAAATATTGTGAAAGTATTTTAATAATAATTAACACAGTCAATAAAGGCCAGGTTACGCATACGTTATATAGTTCATCCAGTGTGCATGAATAGAAAGGTCACACATGCCCTCTATGGTTGGAGGTCACACATGCCCTCTAAGGCCCATGGTCGATCGATCATTTCTGAATAAATGCACTTAACGATACTCCAGGAACTTTATGAAATTTATGTCGGATTTGTTAATAAGTGTTGTTATAAATAAGATACATTTTACTCTTCATATTCAGGCAAACGTATTTCTCAGAAAATGGGCTGATTCCAGGGAAATGTGATGATGAATTTCGATACACTAATTCACAGTTAATTGAAATCGCCTCCTTTTGTTTTCTTTCAGATTCTTACTAAAACTGTTTCATCTGTGGCCAAGCTTAGGGAAAAGTATTTATTTTGCCACATAGCTAGGTATCTAGTTGAGACACGTTTCTTAAATACTTTTCTCAAGGATTTTTTTGTATGTGTGGCTCTTCGTGGATACCGTCGAGTGACTATTCCAAACACATCAGTAAGGTCGTTGCTGTTGCTTAATATGTTCGATGTTCTTGTGGACGTAGCTTTTTGTGAGAAGCCACACGTTTTTGTACTTGTCTTCAGTGGAACAAAATCCACGTCAACTTTAATTGCTTGTATAAGCTGCGCCTTGTTCGAGAGTACTTTCGAGTCACTACATTTGAGGCAAATAAATACTGACTGTAGTTGCTTGTATAGCTATGCTATGATCGAGGGTAGTTTCGATTGATTGTAACAAATCGATTCGTATGTTGCTTTGCTCACATGAATTGCGATCGGGTTTTATATATGTGTTCCTTCGTGAATAATATCGAGTGACTAAACTAAAGCCACACAAGATTATACTTTACTTTGGTTATATGAAATGCGACACATATTTGTATATAACTGTTTCTTCGTGAATGCTGAAGAGTGAATCAATATGAAAATTAATTGCTTATATCAGATGTGGTATATCACCTGGCTACACTTAAAACCACATCAGTATGCTTTGCTTATATGAACTATGCCGAACCTTTGCATGTATGTCTATTTGTGATTTCTGTCGGGTGACTACACCGGAACCACAACAGAACGTGCGTTGCTTTGTTATAGCCACTGTGCAACGTTTTTGTATATATTGCTCCTCTCGAATTATGTCGAACAGCCACACTCGAAACACATCACTGCGCATTGTGCTTCGCTTATATGAAGTGTGTGCTGGTTCTACATGCACCACCACGAAAGCCGTCTAATATAAGCTAAACCGTAAAACACCCTTTTAACATACGTATCAGTTAAACCAAAATATCCAAAATAATAGCTTAACAAAAAAGTTTTCCGACCTTTCAAGGTTGGCTAAATGATGAAGAAACTGTGTGAAAATCGGTTGACATAGTTTTAGAAATTCCGCCAGTCACTGTTTTATGGAAACATTTTGGACTATGTTAATACCCAGGCAAAGGGTTATCTGTACTGATTAACTAAATAGAACATGAATAAAAGCTCACCTACTCTGTAAGCGAGTTAACGGGACTAGATGAATTCAACTGTTATCTTTTTGAATACGGCAGATGTTAATCAAAAATACATGTACATACTGTTGGTCTACTTGCTCTTTGTATTCATCTGTTGAAAAATGCACTGAGCATAAGTAATTAAGATTTATAGCCAAAAGCACGACGTAAATTGTAGCGAAAGACTTAATCAGAACGGTGTCATTTTTGTCGTAGTATTTCGAAGAGCAATTAGCATCTCCTTTGATAGCGTGAACTACGAACATTGGCCCTAAAGCAGCTTTCCATTAAGTTATATTGCATATATTCACTGATCTGTCATGGAATTAAGTGGTAACAGCTAAATTAAGTACTAAGAACACAATGTTTGACGTCTTGGACTGTTTATGTGTATGCGAGCTCTAAAATGTTCATATATACGTAAGTTAATGATGAGAACAGAGACTCTTTGTTATTCAGTATAGTGAACGTAGTATCTACATGTTCACCTGAGTAAAAGTTTGACTGGAATGGCCAGTGCACATCAGTTTACCTTAATGTGTCAAAAAGTTTTATTAACCAGCAATTGCAACTTTGTTTATCTTACAAAACAAGTGTTTCCCCCTTGAACAGATTTTTTACTTACTAACAAAATTAGCAGGTGATCTTAACTTGAAAGTTTCTAGGTACCACAAAACATTTTACGTAAGTTTATGTAACCGGTCCAATATATGAAACAGCATAAGAGCCAAGTAAAACCAACTCTGCTTTTATGCTTAGTAAAATCGATAGCAGGTCCTGCAGTATCATTCACCTACGACCACAGCATCCAGAGATCACGCGTCACATGACATCTCACGGTGTCAAATCGAAGTCTCTTTTTCACTGGTGATCTTTTTTCGCACATTCTCATAGGCCAAAAATCAAAAGAAAGTGATCTTTATAATTGTAACGCAGGCAAGATGATAACTCACCTCAGTGGGTAAGGGGAAAGGATATTTCTGCCGAAGTTGTGAGCTACTTGTCACAAAGTTATATAGTAGATGATCCACTTAAAAAGCGAAAAGAAATTCCAGATGATGCGAAAAAACTGAAGTTGCATAACAGCTCACATATGCAGAACATAATTGCTATTTACCGCACAGAAAATCCTGTGTCATATTCTGTCCAACTAGCGCCGGTAACTTGTTCTGGTTAGCTAAGGTACAAACTCTACTTCCCCACCCAATCTCCCGCTCATCAAACCCAAAACCTCACCCACTCACATGCATCGGTACCCCACCTCCTCTTTGCTCATCAATTTTAGCACTACCGACCCTTCCCAAAACTTCATAGTGTTCAAAGTTTTCTTTTTCGTTGAGGCTAGTTTTTCTTGTAACAGTATCAGAAGATTTCAAAATCTACACGACAGAAAGATTACATGTTGTAAATGTATTTGTGTATATGAATAAATTTAGTGACACATTTTTCTTCTGTGTATTTTGCTCAATTTTTTTGGCTGGAACAAAACGGAATAAGGGAAGCAGTGGTTCTTTTTAACGTAGCGAAATCGTCAGTAGTTACTTTTGCGAGTTTTGGTATTTCTAAAATGAACACATGTATAGTGGTGTAATGGTTTCGAAAAGGTAATAAATGTGTGGCCCTAGTATGAATTAACTTCGTCGCTGAGTGGAACAACAGTTGTATCAATCTTAACCCGTATAACCATTTTAATTGATAACTAATCAATATTTTTAATATTTTAACTTGTTTTTAATTTATTTTACTGGACTCTTTCCGTACATAATAATTGGTAAACTGAATAATTTCTAAGCGTAAGCTATTGCGAAGTAAAAGGCTTTGCTTTTTAGTATTTTAAAAAACAAAAGCTTTACAGAACAGATGAATAGTAATGTGTATGCTTGAATTGCGGGCATATACTGATGGTAAATGGCAGGAACATTTCTGATAAATAAAACAAGAATGTTTGTGAACATCTGACCCAACACTGAAAGCAGAACTAGAAATGTATCCGGTAAACCGGGCAAGCGGGATACTGAAAAATGGGACCTCCTACTATCCCCCTCCACCACACTGGTCCACAAAATCTACGCTTCTTGTAGAGAAATTTTGTGATTTGTTAGAAATGTGGCCGTACTAGAAAAATTATTTAATCAGATCAACAATAACAATAACAGGGTCTATGCAGGATCGGACCAGATTTGCAATTGATTTTCTGATTTTCGTCTCAAATATTGCCGTTTTACCCTTATTTCTCCCATTTTGGCCTAATTAAAATCTGAGAACAAATATTCAGTAAAACATTTAGGTCTGATTTTAAAGGTGTGTTGTGAAAATATTTCTGCCTAATTTCTTTCCATTAGGAAGAGAAATGCACGAGTAGCATTTGAAAGTTGTTTGTATACATAATGAACGAAAAACAGCTCACAAGTGACCGACTAACTTGCCTAAGCTAAAAACTAATAGGCTCTACTATTTTCAAAAGTTTTATAAATATTAAGCAAGACCGCCCTAGTGACAGTACCAAGGTGCCGCCTGAGTAGTATCAATGTATACTGACACATTTCTCTTATGCATTTTCGTTGACACCAAACGAAATGCAGAAGCACTGTTATTTTTCAACGTAAAGTAATGACAAGACAGCTTTTTACGAGTTTCCCGGGGAAAATATTATAGTGCTATTTCGCAATGATTTTAAATAAGTCATGAACTGTTGACAAGAAGTCCTAGAATTAATATATTTTACCACTGAATGGAACAATTGCACAAATTGCTGTGCCAAGTCATATCAAATTTAAGATGTGTAACCATTTTAATTTCTAAAGCAATCTACTTTTAGTATTATTTCGAAATTATGTGCATTGAAATATTTACATTTTACAATCAAACTGAGTAATTTCTAAGCGTAAACTTTTACGAAATGAAAACCATTGAATTATCTTACTTTTTATGACTGGAGCGGATTTGAAGGAAGAATAAAATGTTTTTTTTTTATTTCAAATTTGGCATCTTACCAAAACTGAAGCCGATCCGACTTGTCGTTGATGAGTTGGCCTGTGAACAAAGTCAGGTGTCCAAAATGCATTAATGCCATATGGCGTCACTCACTGCGCAGTTTGCAACAAATACATTAGAACCGTGAGACCAACGTCTAAGCCTTATCCAACGAAATGATTTGGAGATTTTGCCTGCCAAAGTGAAAAAAAGAATACCCCTCCCCACCCTGTGTTAAAAACTTTGAACAAACAAAAATAACACAGGCATTATCTAGACATGTACTCTAATATGTATGTATGTTTTGAGAAAAATCGACTCATTAATTTCATAAGAATCCACTGCGGACGGACGGATGGACACATCAAATGCTATATGACTCCCGCCTGAGTAGTGTCAATGTATACTGACACATTTCTCTTATGCATTTTCGTTTGGATGACACCAAACGAAATGCAGAAGCACTGTTATTTTTCAACGTAAAGTAATGACAAGACAGCTTTTTACGAGTTTATATTTTCCCGGGGAAATATTATAGTGCTATTTCCCAATGATTTTAAATAAGTCATGAACTGTTGACAAGAAGTCCTAGAATTAATATATTTTACCACTGAATGGAACAATTGCACAAATTGCTGTGCCAAGTCATATCAAATTTAAGATGTGTAACCATTTTAATTGCTATAGCAATCTATTTTTAGTATTATTTCGAAATTATGTGCATTGAAATATTTACATTTTACAATCAAACTGAGTAATTTCTAAGCGTAAACTTTTACGAAATAAAAACCATTGAATTGTCTTACTTTTTATGACTGCAGCGGATATGAAGGAAGAATAAAATGTTTTTTTTTATTCCAAATTTGGCATCTTACCAAAAAACTGAAGCCGATCCGACTTGTCGTTGATGAGTTGGCCTGTGAACAAAGTCAAGTGTCCAAAATGCATTAATGCCATATGGCGTCACTCACTGCGCAGTTTGCAACAAATACATTAGAACCGTGAGACCAACGTCTAAGCCTTATCCAACGAAATGATTTGGAGATTTTGCCTGCCAAAGTGAAAAAAAGAATACCCCTCCCCACCCTGTGTTAAAAACTTTGAACAAACAAAAATAACACAGGCATTATCTAGACATGTACCCTAATATGTATGTATGTTTTGAGAAAAATCGACTCATTAATTTCATAAGAATCCACTGCGGACGTACGGATGGACACATCAAATGCTATATGACTCCCGCCTGAGTAGTGTCAATGTATACTGACACATTTCTCTTATGCATTTTCGTTTGGATGACCCCAAACGAAATGCAGAAGCACTGTTATTTTTCAACGTAAAGTAATGACAAGACAGCTTTTTACGAGTTTATATTTTCCCGGGGAAAATATTATAGTGGTATTTCGCAATGATTTTAAATAAGTCATGAACTGTTGACAAGAAGTCCTAGAATTAATATATTTTACCACTGAATGGAACAATTGCACAAACTGCTGTGCCAAGTCATATCAAATTTAAGATGTGTAACCATTTTAATTGCTATAGCAATCTACTTTTGGTATTATTTCGAAATTATGTGCATTGAAATATTTACATTTTACAATCAAACTGAGTAATTTCTAAGCGTAAACTTTTACGAAATAAAAACCATTGAATTATCTTACTTTTTATGATTGGAGCGGATTTGAAGGAAGAATACAATTTTGTTTTTTTTTTATTTCAAATAATATCATCTTATCAAAACTGAAGCCGATCCCACTTGTCGTTGGTGGGTTGGCCTGTGAGCAAAGTCAGGTCCAAAATGCATTAATGTCATATGTTAAAATCGACTCATTTATGTCCTAAGAATCCACTGCGGACGGACGGACGTATGGACACACCAAATTCTATATGTCTCCCTTAGGGGAGATATAATAAATAAAAAATATTCCACCGTCGCGGTACGGACGGACGGACAGAAGGGCGGAAGAAGAGACGGATGGATGACACCGGCCCCCACCTGTATAGCCCTTTTGGCTGAAAAGTCAACTAGGCTAAAAAAAGTTTGTCCAAGGACAAAGTCCCAGCTTACGAAAAGCACTACGAGCAATTCTAGCGTGCATGAGCAAGGGAATTTCCCTGAAAAATTGGGCTTCAAAAGATGAGACCAGCCTCGGTGGCCTAGTGGTTAGAGTTTCCGCCTCGAGACTGGAAGATTGTGGGTTCAAACCCCGGTCGGGTCATACCTAAGACTTTAAAATTGGGACTCCTCCTTGCTACCCTGTGAGACACTCCACATGTAAGGGTTAGAAGGAGGGCTGGAATGCCCCATTTCAGTATAATGTGGCAGGGGGATCCCGATATGACCACAGCAGTTGAAAGGGATCTAAAGAACAATACAATACAATCAAAAGATGAGACGACAAAGAGCTAGCTCAATAATTATTTTAGCACCGGACCAGAACATAGAAATGCATACAAAGATTTCTTTCCCAGAAAAATGGGAAACAGATTTTTGTATCTCTGGTAAACTGGAAAGTCTGCCATAGATACCTTCAAACAACGCTCACATTTCGGACCAGTGTGCATATTTATGTAACTTGCCTGGATGCGCGGTTCTTATTCAGATAAGTCCGTAAGTTTTATTTAATTTGCGTTGATGCGGGGCTGTCATTTTGGAACAGTGCACATGTTTATTTACCTTGTGTTGATGTGCGGTCCTTAATTCGGATCAGTGCGCATGTTTATTTACCGTGTGTTGATGTGCGATTCTTATTTCGGACCAGTGCACATGTTTATTTAACTTGCGTCGATACGCGGTTCTTATTTTGGGCAAGTGCACACGTTTCCTTAGGTTGCCTTGATGCGCGGTTCGCATTTCGGACCAGTTGCATGTTTATTAACTTGCGTTGATGCACCGTGCTTATTTTGGACGTGTGCGACTTGCGTTGGTGCGCTGTTTGCCTTTTGCACCAGTGCACATGTTTATTCAACTTGCGTTGATGAGCAGTTCAAATTTCGGACCACTGAGCATGTTTATTTAACTTGCGTTGATGCGCGGTGCTTATTTTGGGTCAGTGCAAGTGTTTATTTAACTTGTGCTGGAGCGTGGTTCGAATTTCGGACCAGTGCGCATGTTTATTTAACTTGCATTTCGAACCGCTGCGCATGTTTATTTAACGTGCGTCGATGCGCGGTTCTTATTTCAGGCCAATGCGCATGTTTCTTTAACTTTAGTTAATGCGCGGTTCTTATTCTGGACCAGTGCGCATGTTTATTTAAGTTGTGTTGATGCGCAGTTCTTATTTTGAATAGTGCGCATGTTATTTAAGTTGCGTTAATGCACAGTTCGCATTTCGAACCAGTGCTCATGTTTATTTAACTTGCGTTGATGCACGGTGCTTATTTTGGTGCAGTGTGCTTGCTTATTTAGCTTGTGTTGATGTGCGGTTGGCATTTCGGACCAGTGCGCATGTTTTTTTTAACTTGCGTTAATGCTCAGTTCCCATTTCTGACTAGTGTGTTTGTTTATATAGCTTGCGTTGATGAGCGGTTTTCCACCAGTGCGCATATTTATTTAACTTGTCTTCATGCTCGGTACTTATTTTGGACCAGTGCAAATGTTTATTTAACATGCGCTGATGTGCGGTTCGCAAATCGGACCAATCTGCATGTTTATTTAATTTGCGTTGATATCCGGTTCGCATTTCGGACCAGGTCGCAGGTTCATTTTTAACTTGCGTTGACACGCAATTTGCATTTCGGGCAAGAACGTATGTTTATTAAGTCCCGTCGATGCCCGACTCTTATCTCTATTCAACTTGCATCGATTCGTGGTTCTTTCTTCGGGCCACTGCGCATGTTTATTTAACTTGATGGGCGGTTCTCATTTCAGACCACTGCGCATCTCTATTCAACTTGTGTCGATGCATGGTCCTTTTTTCGGACAAGTTGACATGTTTGTTCAACTTGCGTTGATGTGCAGTGTTTATTTTGGACTAGATGGCATGTTTATTTAACTTCCGTCGATGCGCGGTTCTCATTTCAGACCAGTGCGCATGTTTATTTGGGTTGCGTTGATGCGCGGTTCTTATTTCGGACCAGTGCGCATATTTTTTAACTTGCGTTGATACGCGGTTCGCATTTCCGACCACTGCGCATGTCTATTCAACTTGCGTCGATGCCTAGTTCTTTTTTTCGGACCATCGTATCGTATTGTTCTTTAGATCCCTTTCAACTGCTATGGTCATGTCGGTATCAGATTTTGTAGGAGGAGATACATTTTGAATAATTTTGAAAATTTTTGCTTAAAAAATTCCCCCAAAATACAAAAATTGCCGGACACACTAAAAAGTACAAGCCTCACACCAAAAATAACTGACATCGGGTCAAAAATGTAGGAGGAGATATATTTAATTTTTTTTTAAATTCCCCAAACATTCCAAAATCACCCGATCGACTAGAAACGCACAAGCCGTATGCATGACCCATTAGGGATGCCTCACACCAAACTAACTTACTAACTAAGTAACTGACTAACTGACTGACTGACTAACTAACTAACGGACACCATCCGCAAACCGATAGGAATACCCCAGCGTACGAGCAACGCAAGCTGGGCTAAAAAGAACGCTGGGCGAGACTGACCTTCGAGTCGATGCCGATCGACGTTTTGCACTAATCGCAAGTGTTGGCGAAGAGGTTCTCGAAGCACTTAATGCAGTACGGGTGTTTCTCATGCCGGATGTAGCGGTGGTCCGTCAACGACAGGTCGCAGTTAACGCAGCAGAAGTGACCGCTGTGCCAGTCCTGGT
The DNA here is from genome assembly GCA_949752745.1 of Protula sp. h YS-2021. Lineage (NCBI taxonomy): Eukaryota > Metazoa > Annelida > Polychaeta > Sabellida > Serpulidae > Protula > Protula sp. h YS-2021. The sequence goes on along the minus strand of OX457031.1, from coordinate 65,228,546 downwards.
CCATCGCCTTCGTGTACGCGACCGAAAATATCGACTGCCAAGCATACGAACAGCAATAGCTCCTGAAACAACGTCTCTAATCTCTCTCTTTCTCTCTCGGAATCATTCACAAGCAAACTTTGCAGTATACATTTGCGCTAAATGTGTGTTCCTCTTGTGACGTCTGAGCCTTATCCAACGAACTGGAGATACAACCTGCCAAAGTGAAAAAATGCCCGAAAACCCCCTATGTTCAAAACTTTGCCAAAAATAGAATTTTTGAAAGAACGAAAAAAATAAATAACACGGGCATCATCTAGACACGTACCCCAATACGTATGTATGTTTTGAGAAAAATCGACTCATTAATTTCATAAGAATTCACTGCGGACAGACGGACGGACGGACGGGCAGACCAAATGCTATATATGTCTCCCTTAGGGGGAGACATATAATTATCGGATCGACTAAAAAAGCGAAAGCCGTATCCTCAACCCCTTAGGGATGCCTCAACCCCCCCCCCCCCCAAAAAAAAAAAGAAAAATCGGTTCAAACTGCAGCGGGAAATGCATTTTGAGCAGAAGCCATATGCACGACCCTTTAGGGTGCCTCATACCAAAAAAAAAAAAAAGAAAAAAGACATCGGATCAAAAATGTAAGAGGAGATACATTTTAAATTTTTTTCTTCAAAAATTCTCCAAAAATTCAGAAATCACCCCATCAACTAAAAAAGCACAAGCCGTATGCACGACCGCTTAGGGATGCCTCACACCAAAGATAAATGACATCGATTCAAAAGTGTAGGAGTAGATGCAGTTTGAATTATTTTCGAAATTTTTGCTTAAAAAATTCTCCAAAAATACAAAAATCGTCCGATCGACTAAAAAAGCATAAGCCGTATGCACGACCCTTTTGGGGTGCCTCATACCAAAAATACATGACATCGGGTCAAAAATGTAGGAGGAGATACATTTTAAAATTTTTTCTTCAAAATTTCCCCAAAAATTCAAAAATCACTCGATCCACTAAAAAAGCACAAGCCGTGTGCATAACTGCTTAGGAATGCCTGAAACAAAAAATAAATGACATCGATTCAAAATTGTAGGAGAGGATGTAGTTTGAATTATATTCAAAATTTTTCCTTGAAAAATTCCCCCAAAATACAAAAATTGTCCGATCGACTAAAAAAGCACAAGCCGTTTGCACGACCCTTTAGGGGTGCCTCATACAAACACGTAGTCTCACTCGATGTCACTCTATGTAACTTTCTAAACCACTTTTGAGTGCTCTTGAGCAATCCGTGACTTTTTGTAGGGCCGACGGGATACCATTTAAGCTTATATAAATAGATGCCAAGTGCCTGCTAACATGACCTGTACAGCAAAAAAATTCAGGACAAAAACACATAAAAAGCACGTATTCTCACTCCATGTCATTCTAAGTAACTCTCTATACCACTTTTGAGTGCTCTTGAGCACTGTGTGATTTTATGTAGCGACGCCGGGGTTGCAATCAGCAGACCTGAGAAGCCATCAAGTGCCTCCTAACTTGACCTCTACAGCAACACATTCTGGACAAAAACACATTCTGGACAAAAACGCAAAAGGGGCACAGTCTCACACGATATCACTCTGTGAAGCTTTCTAAACCACTTTTGAGTGCTCTTGAGCACTCCGTGACTTTTTGTAGGGCCGCCGGGTTGCAATCAATCAGACCTGAAAAGCCATCAAGTGCCTCCTAACTTACCCTGTACAGCAAAAGATTCTGAACAAAAACACATAAAAAGCACGTAGACTAACTCGATGTCAGTTTGTGTAACTTTCTAAACCACTTTTGAGTGCTCTTGAGCACTCTGAGACTTTTTGTAGAGCCGCCGGGATAGCATTTAAGCAGACCTGAATAGCCATCAAGTGCCTCCTTACTTGACCTCTGCAGCAAAACATTCTGGACAAAAAAGGAAAAAAAGCGCATAATCTCACTCGATATCACTCTGTGAAGCTTTTTAAACCACATTTGAGTGCTCTTGAGTACTCCGTGACTTTTTGTAGGGCCGCCGGGTTGCAATCAAGCAGACCTGAAAAGCCATCAAGTGCCTCCTAACTTGACCTGTACAGCAAAAAATTCTGAACAAAAATACATAAAAGGCACGTAGACTCACTCGATGTCAGTCTGTGTAACTTTCTAAACCACTTTTGAGTGCTCTTGAGCACTCTGAGACTTTTTGTAGAGCCGCCGGGATAGCATTTAAGCAGACCTGAATAGCCATCAAGTGCCCCCTAACTTGACCTGTACAGCCAAACATTCCGAATAGAAACACCTAAAAAACACGTTGTCTCACTTGATATCATCCTGTGTAACTTTTCAGAGAACTTTTGAGTGCTCTTGAGCACTCCGAGACTTTTTGTAGGGCCGCCTGGATAGCATCCAAGCAGACATAAATAGACACCAAGTGCCTCCTAACATAACTTGTACAGCAAAACGTTCTGCATTTAAGCAGACCTGAATAGCCATCAAGTGCCTCCTAACTTGACCTCTGCAGCAAGAGATTCTGAACAAAAACACATAAAAAGCACGTAGACTAACTCGATGTCACTCTGTGTAACTTTCTAAACCACTTTTGAGTGCTCTTGAGCACTCTGAGACTTTTTGTAGAGCCGCCGGGATAGCATTTAAGCAGACCTGAATAGCCATCAAGTGCCTCCTAAGTTAACCTCTGCAGCAAAACATTCTGGACAAAATCAGAGAAAAGTGCATAATCTAACTCGATATCACTCTGTGAAGCTTTCTAAACCACTTTTGAGTGCTCTTGAGTACTCCGTGACTTTTTGTAGGGCCGCCGGGCTGCAATCAAGCAGACCTGAAAAGCCATCAAGTGTCTCCTAACTTGACCTGTACAGCAAAAGATTCTGAATAGAAACACATAAAAAACACGTTGTCTCACTTGATATCATCCTGTGTAACTTTTCAGAGAACTTTTGAGTGCTCTTGAGCACTCCGAGACTTTGTGTAGGGAGGCCGCGACAGCATCCAAGCAGACATAAATAGACAACAAGTGCCTCCTAACATGACTTGTACAGCAAAACGTTCTGCACGAAAACATATAAAAAGCACGTACTCTCACTCGATGTCACTCTGTGTAACTTTCTAAACCACTTTTGAGTGCTCTTGAGCACTCTGAGACTTTTTGTAGAGCCGCCGGGATAGCATTTAAGCAGACCTGAATAGCCATCAAGTGCCTCCTAACTTGACCTCTGCAGCAAAAGATTCTGAACAAAAACACATAAAAAGCACGTAGACTCACTCGATGTCAGTCTTTGTAACTTTCTAAACCACTTTTGAGTGCTCTTGAGCACTCTGAGACTTTTTGTAGAGCCGCCGGGATAGCATTTAAGCAGACCTGAAAAGCCATCAAGTGCCTCCTAACTTGACCTCTGCAGCAAAAGATTCTGAAGAAAAACACATAAAAAGCACGTAGACTCACTCGATGTCAGTCTGTGTAACTTTCTAAACCACTTTTGAGTGCTCTTGAGCACTCTGAGACTTTTTGTAGAGCCGCCGAGATAGCATTTAAGCAGACCTGAAAAGCTATCAAGTGCCTCCTAATTTGACCTGTACAGCAAAAGACTCTGAACAAAAACACATAAAAAGCACGTAGACTCACTCGATGTCAGTCTGTGTAACTTTCTAAACCACTTTTGAGTGCTCTTGAGCACTCTGAGACTTTTGTAGAGCCGCCGGGATAGCATTTAAGCAGACCTGAATAGCCATCAAGTGCCCCCTAACTTGACCTGTACAGCCAAACATTCTGAATAGAAACACATAAAAAACACGTTGTCTCACTTGATATCACCCTGTGTAACTTTTAAGAGAACTTTTGAGTGCTCTTGAGCACTCCGAGACTTTATGTAGGGCCGCCGAGAGAGCATCCAAGCAGACATAAATAGACAACAAGTGCCTCCTAACATGACCTGTACAGCAAAAGATTTTGAACGAAAACACATAAAAAGCACGAAGTCTCACTCGATGTCACTCTGTGTAACTTTCTAAACCACTTTTGAGTGCTCTTGAGCACTCTGAGACTTTTTGTAGAGCCGCCGGGATAGCATTTAAGCAGACCTGAATAGCCATCAAGTGCCTCCTAACTTGACCTGTACAGCAAAAGACTCTGAACAAAAACACATAAAAAGCACGTAGACTCACTCGATGTCAGTCTGTGTAACTTTCTAAACCACTTTTGAGTGCTCTTGAGCACTCTGAGACTTTTTGTAGAGCCGCCGGGATAGCATTTAAGCAGACCTGAATAGCCATCAAGTGCCCCCTAACTTGACCTGTACAGCAAAACATTCTGAATAGAAACACATAAAAAACACGTTGTCTCACTTGATATCATCCTGTGTAACTTTTAAGAGAACTTTTGAGTGCTCTTGAGCACTCCGAGACTTTGTGTAGGGCCGCCGGTACAGCATCCAAGCAGACATAAATAGACACCAAGTGCCTCCTAACATGACCTGTACAGCAAAAGATTCTGAACAAAAACACATAAAAAGCACGTAGACTCACTCGATGTTAGTCTGTGTAACTTTCTAAACCACTTTTGAGTGCTCTTGAGCACTCTGAGACTTTTTGTAGAGCCGCCGGGATAGCATTTAAGCAAACCTGAATAGCCATCAAGTGCCTCCTAACTTGACCTCTGCAGCAAAAGATTCTGAACAAAAACACATAAAAAGCACGTAGTCTCACTCGATGTCAGTTTGTGTAACTTTCTAAACCACTTTTGAGTGCTCTTGAGCACTCCGTGACTTTTTGTAGGGCCGACGGGATAGCATTAAAGCAGACCTGAATGGACACCAAGTCCCTCCTAACTTGACCTCTGCAGCAAAACATTCTGGTCAAAATCAGAGAAAAGCGTAAAATCTCACTCGATATCACTCTGTGAAGCTTTCTAAACCACTTTTGAGTGCTCTTGAGTACTCCGTGACTTTTTGTAGGGCCGCCGGGCTGCAATCAAGCAGACCTGAAAAGCCATCAAGTGCCTCCTAACTTGACCTGTACAGCAAAAGATTCTCAACAAAAACACATAAAAAGCACGTAGACTCACTCGATGTCAGTGTGTGTAACTTTCTAAACCACTTTTGAGTGCTCTTGAGCACTCTGAGACTTTTTGTAGAGCCGCCGGGATAGCATTTAAGCAGACCTGAATAGCCATCAAGTGCCCCCTAACTTGACCTGTACAGCCAAACATTCTGAATAGAAACACATAAAAAACACGTTGTCTCACTTGATATCATCCTGTGTAACTTTTAAGAGAACTTTTGAGTGCTCTTGAGCACTCCGAGACTTTATGTAGGGCCGCCGGGACAGCATCCAAGCAGACATAAATAGACACCAAGTGCCTCCTAACATGACCTGTACAGCAAAAGATTCTGAACAAAAACACATAAAAAGCACGTAGACTCACTCGATGTTAGTCTGTGTAACTTTCTAAACCACTGTTGAGTGCTCTTGAGCACTCCGAGAATTTATGTAGGGCCGCCGGGAGAGCATCCAAGCAGACATAAATAGACACCAAGTGCCTCCTAACATGACCTGTACAGCAAAAGATTCTGAACGAAAACACATAAAAAGCACGTAGTCTCACTCGATGTCACTCTGTGTAACTTTCTAAACCACTTTTGAGTGCTCTTGAGCACTCTGAGACTTTTTGTAGAGCCGCCGGGAAAGCATTTAAGCAGACCTGAATAGCCATCAAGTGCCTCCTAACTTGACCTCTGCAGCAAAAGATTCTGAACAAAAACACATAAAAAGCACGTAGACTCACTCAATGTCAGTCTGTGTAACTTTCTAAACCACTTTTGAGTGCTCTTGAGCACTCTGAGACTTTTTGTAGAGCCGCCGGGATAGCATTTAAGCAGACCTGAATAGCCATCAAGTGCCCCCTAACTTGACCTGTACAGCCAAACATTCCGAATAGAAACACATAAAAAACACGTTGTCTCACTTGATATCATCCTGTGTAACTTTTAAGAGAACTTTTGAGTGCTCTTGAGCACTCCGAGACTTTATGTAGGGCCGCCGGGAGAGCATCCAAGCAGACATAAATAGACACCAAGTGCCTCCTAACATGACCTGTACAGCAAAAGATTCTGAACAAAAACACATAAAAAGCACGTAGTCTCACTCGATGTCACTCTGTGTAACTTTCTAAACCACTTTTGAGTGCTCTTGAGCACTCTGAGACTTTTTGTAGAGCCGCCGGGATAGTATTTAAGCAGACCTGAATAGCCATCAAGTGCCTCCTAACTTGACCTCTGCAGCAAAAGATTCTGAACAAAAACACATAAAAAGCACGTAGACTCACTCAATGTCAGTCTGTGTAACTTTCTAAACCACTTTTGAGTGCTCTTGAGCACTCTGAGACTTTTTGTAGAGCCGCCGGGATAGCATCCAAGCAGACCTGAATAGCCATCAAGTGCCTCCTAACTTGACCTCTGCAGCAAAAGATTCTGAACAAAAACACATAAAAAGCACGTAGACTCACTCAATGTCAGTCTGTGTAACTTTCTAAACCACTTTTGAGTGCTCTTGAGCACTCTGAGACTTTTTGTAGAGCCGCCGGGATAGCATTTAAGCAGACCTGAATAGCCATCAAGTGCCCCCTAACTTGACCTGTACAGCCAAACATTCCGAATAGAAACACATAAAAAACACGTTGTCTCACTTGATATCATCCTGTGTAACTTTTAAGAGAACTTTTGAGTGCTCTTGAGCACTCCGAGACTTTATGTAGGGCCGCCGGGAGAGCATCCAAGCAGACATAAATAGACACCAAGTGCCTCCTAACATGACCTGTACAGCAAAAGATTCTGAACAAAAACACATAAAAAGCACGTAGTCTCACTCGATGTCACTCTGTGTAACTTTCTAAACCACTTTTGAGTGCTCTTGAGCACTCTGAGACTTTTTGTAGAGCCGCCGGGATAGTATTTAAGCAGACCTGAATAGCCATCAAGTGCCTCCTAACTTGACCTCTGCAGCAAAAGATTCTGAACAAAAACACATAAAAAGCACGTAGACTCACTCAATGTCAGTCTGTGTAACTTTCTAAACCACTTTTGAGTGCTCTTGAGCACTCTGAGACTTTTTGTAGAGCCGCCGGGATAGCATTTAAGCAGACCTGAATAGCCATCAAGTGCCTCCTAACTTGACCTCTGCAGCAAAAGATTCTGAACAAAAACACATAAAAAGCACGTAGACTCACTCGATGTCAGTCTGTGTAACTTTCTAAACCACTTTTGAGTGCTCTTGAGCACTCTGAGACTTTTTGTAGAGCCGCCGGGATAGCATTGAAGCAGACCTGAATAGCCATCAAGTGCCCCCTAACTTGACCTGTACAGCCAAACATTCCGAATAGAAACACATAAAAAACACGTTGTCTCACTTGATATCATCCTGTGTAACTTTTAAGAGAACTTTTGAGTGCTCTTGAGCACTCCGAGACTTTATGTAGGGCCGCCGGGAGAGCATCCAAGCAGACATAAATAGACACCAAGTGCCTCCTAACATGACCTGTACAGCAAAAGATTCTGAACAAAAACACATAAAAAGCACGTAGTCTCACTCGATGTCACTCTGTGTAACTTTCTAAACCACTTTTGAGTGCTCTTGAGCACTCTGAGACTTTTTGTAGAGCCGCCGGGATAGCATTTAAGCAGACCTGAATAGCCATCAAGTGCCTCCTAACTTGACCTCTGCAGCAAAAGATTCTGAACAAAAACACATAAAAAGCACGTAGACTCACTCAATGTCAGTCTGTGTAACTTTCTAAACCACTTTTGAGTGCTCTTGAGCACTCTGAGACTTTTTGTAGAGCCGCCGGGATAGCATTTAAGCAGACCTGAATAGCCATCAAGTGCCCCCTAACTTGACCTGTACAGCCAAACATTCCGAATAGAAACACATAAAAAACACGTTGTCTCACTTGATATCATCCTGTGTAACTTTTAAGAGAACTTTTGAGTGCTCTTGAGCACTCCGAGACTTTGTGTAGGGCCGCCGGGACAGCATCCAAGCAGACATAAATAGACACCAAGTGCCTCCTAACATGACCTGTACAGCAAAAGATTCTGAACAAAAACACATAAAAAGCACGTAGTCTCACTCGATGTCACTCTGTGTAACTTTCTAAACCACTTTTGAGTGCTCTTGAGCACTCTGAGACTTTTTGTAGAGCCGCCGGGATAGCATTTAAGCAGACCTGAATAGCCATCAAGTGCCTCCTAACTTGACCTCTGCAGCAAAAGATTCTGAACAAAAACACATAAAAAGCACGTAGACTCACTCAATGTCAGTCTGTGTAACTTTCTAAACCACTTTTGAGTGCTCTTGAGCACTCTGAGACTTTTTGTAGAGCCGCCGGGATAGCATTTAAGCAGACCTGAATAGCCATCAAGTGCCTCCTAACTTGACCTCTGCAGCAAAAGATTCTGAACAAAAACACATAAAAAGCACGTAGACTCACTCGATGTCAGTCTGTGTAACTTTCTAAACCACTTTTGAGTGCTCTTGAGCACTCTGAGACTTTTTGTAGAGCCGCCGGGATAGCATTGAAGCAGACCTGAATAGCCATCAAGTGCCCCCTAACTTGACCTGTACAGCCAAACATTCCGAATAGAAACACATAAAAAACACGTTGTCTCACTTGATATCATCCTGTGTAACTTTTAAGAGAACTTTTGAGTGCTCTTGAGCACTCCGAGACTTTGTGTAGGGCCGCCGGGACAGCATCCAAGCAGACATAAATAGACACCAAGTGCCTCCTAACATGACCTGTACAGCAAAAGATTCTGAACAAAAACACATAAAAAGCACGTAGTCTCACTCGATGTCACTTTATGTAACTTTCTATAGAACTTTTGAGTGCTCTTGAGCACTCTGCGACTTTTAGTAGGGCCGCCGGGGTAGCATCCAAGCAGACCTGAAAAGCCATCAAGTGCCTCCTAACTTGACCTCTACAGCAAAACATTCTGAACAAAAACACATAAAAAGGACGCATTTTCACTCGATGTCACTCTATGTAACTTTCTATAGAACGTTTGAGTGCTCTTGAGCACTCTGCGACTTTTAGTAGGGCCGCCGCGGTTGCAATCAAGCAGACCTGAAAAGCCATCTAGTGCCTCCTCACTTGACCTCTACTGCAAAACATTCTGGACAAAAACACATAAAAAGCATATTTTCTACCTAGATCAGTAATAGCGTTGTAGCTCTGATACAAAAATATACCATGTATAAATAATGAAGAGCTGACTTGGAGCTAACTTTTTATGTGTATACTAACAGTTTTCTTATAGCAGATCAGTATTTTGCAGATCAGTATTTTGTTTTGAATTTTGTTGTATGAAATCGGTACTTAAAAACAAAACAAAACAAAAAACATACAAACAAACAAGAAACCTTTCCTAATCCTAATCAGAATAGGCAGGTACACCATGCCAGATATTGCAACTGATTCACTCTTTTTTCTGCGTTTAAAACACGACAGAAAAAAACACAAATTTTTTTGCTGTCCAAAAATTCTCTTCAACGTAGGGTTAACTTTCAAACTTTTTTGTGCGATTTACCAGGAAGTGCTAAATTTCAGCAAATTTTGTGATAAGTACTTCTTTTTTTCTTTCTGATTTTTACGAGGAAATGAATTCAACCGAGTCAGCGAAGCGGTGAGTAATAACGTGCAGAAGATAACGAAAAATGGGGCGGCACTTCTTTTGTTTGTTTGTACTTTTAGAGTTTAACGATATCGAATAATATTCACACTCTTCCCCCACCCCCACTCACCCACCCCCTGTCCTAGGGTTTCTGTCAGCTTGGTTATGAGAAATTACCAGCAACCTACGACCGCCCGCCACTTTTCAGTGGTTTTTGCACAATAACTCTCGTGTTTTGAACGCCATCACCTACGAGGGAGAGGAGATAGAATTGGCTAGAGTAGATCGTAATTGGTGACAACAAATTGCTAAATTCCAACTCCACTAAATAAGCCAGCTGCAAGTTTTGCAACCCTGACGACCTAAATATACACGATTTTGTGATATTTGACATAAGAAATTTTTTTTAAACCACGGAAGATGTTCTTTTTCATTTCACCAATTTCGATGTACTGTAACCATTCTTTCTCCTCCTCCTTGTAATAGTTTGGTATGTAGGAAATGCATGATTTTACACATGTTTTCTGTTATGTACGAAGTAAAATGTTGTGATTCATGAAAATGCCAGGCCGATATATTCTTTTCGCCACTTTATTCTGTCATCCCGAAATATCAATTTTTAAATGTAAACTGTAAGATATGTCCACTCGCTTTTCAAAATGACAGCCAACAACTATAGGGATTACATGTGAGCATAAACCTGATATTTATATGTGTATACTGACAGTTTGCTTATAACACATCAGTATTTTAACTAGTGGCAGTTGCCGGTAGGTTCGGCAAAAATATCATTTCCCGGATAAGTTGTTTTCGGGAGGTGGCGAAGCGACAGGCACTGGCGGATTTAATCTAGGTTACTGGAAGGTTCAGACATGGGTTGAAAAACTCGCACAAAGAATTCAAGAAGAGTATAATCAACGATGTATATGTTTGAAATATATGTTGTTAGAATTCAATCGGAAGCGGGCCTGGAAACTTTTTAGCGCACCGCTTCTTGGAGCTACCGTAGGTTACTGGTAAATGCACTAAGCGAGGTGTGTTAATGACAACTATTTAGTGACATTGTTTTTATAAGTCATGATAATCTTCTGCAGTAAATAAACTGTAAATTCCGAATAATGAAGAGCTGACTTGGAGTTGTCAAATGTGTACGAAGAGAATTCCGAAGACACTAATTCGAATTATTCCGAATATCGCCCAAGACCGTTAAATATTATTCATGTCGTACGATATTATACTTTCGTTTTATGAGAAATAAAACATACAAATATATAAACAAGAATTACTATATACAAAATACATTTTAGCCATTTTATGCTCTAAAAACAGGCGTCAAATATGTTTACCTCGTATTTTGTTTACTGGTACCCCAAAAGGCGAAATATAAAAAAAACAGGTTTCAGTAGCAAGTGTCTCCCTAAGGCTGGAACTGTATATAAAAAACATTAGGGAGACACACAATTAAACAAAAATGTCTATATATTTAAATCCGTCGTTTTCAATGAAATTTTCTGATAAATCACAATAAAAAGGCAATATTAAGAATATATATGTTAAAATACAATCAAATAATACTCTAATAAGAGAAATATTTAGCACAATAAAAAATGTCTCCCTAAGGTCTGTTATTAAACATTGTCTCCCTAAGGTCGGTTTCATATATATATATATATATATATATATATATATATATATATATATATATATATATATATATATGTATATATATATAAGTGTAATTTCAGCAACACGGGGACCATTTTTGCTAAAAGCCACAGTATTAGGGAGACCAAAACTTTATGGAGACCAAAAGTAGGTCTCCTTAATTTTTAGCGTGTTTAAACGTTAAGAAACTACATAGTAAACAAAACAACGAATGATTCTTTAACATATGAATATAATATATTCTGTTTTAAAATTAAATTTGTGTGTTACCACGCGATAACAAGCTAGAAAACATATATTGGTTTTTACATTATAATTGCACTGCTTCTTAATTTCCGAGTCCATGCTTAAAAGTACACACCAGGATTGAAAGTTTTTAAAGCAGTACAGAGGAAAATTCTGGAAAACTGTGTACACGTACGCGAAAGGCGAATATCATCCCCGGTAGATCACCTACGTAGTTTTCCACCAGAGTGCGCTCTAACTTTGTCCAGTAGCCTCGTTCCTGTAATTCTGTCATATAAGCTTCAAAATTCTTGTAGAACTCGCTGTGCAAATATGTCTCTTGCATGACTATAATCACAACGCCATCTGGTGAACAATATTTACGTCATGGTAGCTAGAAACTAGGGGACCCATAATATTATGGTAGCATTTAGCAATCACACCACTGCAAAGTTCGAGCACTTTGTTTTGTCACACTTTCAAAAAAGAGTATAAAATAAGTGATTTTAAAGTAAATTATTTAAAAAATTAAGTCATGTGTAAATTTAAACTTATATATGCAATAATGTTTCATATTATAGTATTTACAGCACCATTAGGTTTTTGGATATTTTAACCACAGCATATAAATAAAAAATCAATACAAATACTTGTAATTTATGCTAGATACAAACCAAGTTTAGTTATTCTTATAAATTCATTTAGACCACACACAGGGATGTGATTAGGTACGAAGACAGCGGATCCCAATATACAGTCAAAACTATCTTAAATGTGAAAAAAGGTATTAGCCAGTTTGTAAAGGTTTTATGTTCTTTAAATTACAACAAGTCAAGATAATAACATAATAAATTGTAAAAAAATGTTTCTGGCCTTTTTGATGTCATAAATCACACAGTTCCAAAGATCCCAGCACCCCCTCAAAAACAAACTTGCTTCCCAACAATGTGAATAACTACTTTATCATTAGCTTTGTAACTTACGGAGGAAACGGAGTATTTCAACTTAAGCCATGTCGAAATCAGACCAGAATCCTAAGGGGACGGGATTTAAAATCGTATAAATTGTCTTTTTACTTCCATTTGTTTTTATTTTAATGCTTTATATATGACAACTTTCAAAAGACATTATAAATCCCGTCTTTTTGCAATGGGTTTGGTACGAAGACTGGAATCTTAAATTACTCTCATTTTGGGGCTCCTGTATGAAGTTGGAAGTAGCACTCTAGTAACTTTTGAAGCTTCCAACTTACTTTGAATTAGGACCTATATAATCGGATATATAGTTCTGTGGCGGAAACCGTCCCAAGTTCAAAGTAACAAAGTCTTAAAGCAAACTCTTGAAGCTTCCAACTTACCGGATGGTACTTCTTTTGAATGAGGACCTATATAAACCGGATATATGGTTTTGTAGCAGAAACCTTCACAAGTTCAAAGTGACAAAGTCATAAAGCAAACTCTTGAAGCTTCCAACTTACCGGATGGTATTTCTTTTGAATTAGGACCTATATAAACCGGATATATGGTTTTGTAGTGGAAACCATCCCTGGCTGCTTTTTGCAACATTCCCTCTGATGCGTCTATTGCTGATATATTTCTGTATTTCCGCTTCCACAACTGATTGAGAAAGAAGAATGAACTAATATGATTTAAAAATAGAAACGTTACAGCATTAAATTCTAAGTGATGAGTTTTGGTGCTAAAAACAGATTCTGTATTATCACTGTCAATTGTCTGGGTGTTATATTTGATATAAATTATTGTTCTACTGCATATTTTATTTTTACTCTCTAATTTTTAGGTTTAATTGAAACTTGGTTAAGGCCAAACGATGTATATGAAGCTCTTGATATATGTTCAAATGAATACGCTTTTATTCGCGTTGATAGAAACGATAAAAAACGGAGGTGGAGTTGCGTTGTTATGCAATGAACAGTTTAAACTGCGCCGTTTAAAATCTGATACGTTTACTTCTTTTCAACATGTTTTAGTTGCACTTAACGCGTCACCTCATGCCCCACGGGTGCTAGTAGTTTATCAACCTCCGTCAAGCGGGACAAATGAATTTCTGAGTGAATTCGCTTTGCTTTTAGAAGATATATGCCTTACAGGCTGCCCGTTAGTAATAACTGGGGATTTTAATATGCACCTAGATGATCTTATTGATATTTTTATTAGGAGATTCTGTGAGATTTTATCGAAGGTTAGGCTTGATCTTATTGATAGTTTTGCTAGGAGATTTTATGAGATTTTATCGACGTTTTGGCTTCTGCAAGGGATCCACAGACGTCAAGGGTCACATTCTGGATTTGATTATTACCCGTGAAAAAGACCCACTAACTGTAAACAATTTACAAATAAGTGATCTTATTTCAGATCACCATGTGGTTTCATATCAAATTGCAATTAGTGTGTTAAAGTAGGAAAAGAGGAAATTAGTTAGTTAGTTAATTAGTTATATGATTTGTTTAACGACACTACCGACCTTTAGCGGATTACATCGTGTCAGAACATGTCAGTAACAGGTGACTAGAAAATTAGCTATCGTAATGTAAAATCTATAGACATTTCTGCCTTTCAACAAGACATTATGAAGTCAAAACTCGTAAAATCTTCAAATAGCATGAATTATGAGGAAATGTTTGATAGTATAATACTGAATAATCCAACATCTTGGACAAACATTCCCCTTTAATACATAGAACGGTACGTACACAACCCCGTGAGCCGTGGTACAATGAGCAAAATTATGAAGCGAAACGAATTGCGCGTCGTCATGAAAGACGCTGGCGTAAATCTTGAGTAGCTGAGGATTATGCCATCTTCTGTAGAAGTCGGGACTATTGGAAAGATCTTATTAAAGAGTCCAAGAAAACGTATTTTTGTAGTTTAGTGTCCGAGAGTGCGAATTCATTCTAGTGAACTTTTTAGGAATATGAACAGGATCATGCATCGCACTAAATCAAACCCGCTTCCAGAATCGTCTTCTAAAGCTGCGCTTGCTAATGAATTTTGTAAATTTTTTGTGTCAAAGGTTGCAAAAATACGTGACAGCTTCAGCAACAATGACTCTCGTACAGCCTTGAAGTATGATGGTTCACCTCTGGAGGTTCCTCTCTCGGATTTTAGAGTGGTTTCTGTAGATGATGTGAGAATTATTTTGCAGAAATCTTCAGATAAATTTTGTGAACTTGATCCTGTTCCGACAATCATAGTAAAGCAATGCAGTGCGCAACTTGCTCCTGTTATCAAGCGGATAGTTAATTTGTTGCTGCAGTCAGGTTGTATGCCCAAAGCTTACAAATTAACTATCATCAAGCCTTTACTTAAAGAACCATCTTTAGAGACGGTGACAAAAACTGTCGTCCCGTATCTAATCTTGCGTTTGTGACCAAACGGATAGAAGAGTGTCTCTGAAGGCATGTATCAGTTCATTTATCAACAAACAGTCTCGGTGAAAAGTTATAGTCAGCCTATAAAGCCCCAAAAAGCACAGAAAAGGCACTTTTAAAAGTGTTTGACGATATTTTTAACAACTTAGATGGTAATCAGATTGTGCTGATGTCAGTGTTAGACTTATCAGCAAGATTTATCGATACAGTGGGTCATAAAATTTTACTACAACGTCTTGAGCGCTCATTGGAAGTGACCGGCATGGCCTTACTATGGTTCGAGTCGTATGTATCTAACCGCATTACGCAAGTTTCCATAGATAACGTCAGATGGCAACTTGTTCTTTTGGAGTACTCTGTGCCACAGGGATCCAAATTCGGTGCCCGTTTATATAGTGATTATACGCTTCCTCTAGGAGTTCTTATTCGAATATTGCTGCTATTATATCATTTTTACAATGATGATTCTCAGATCATGAAGTCGTCATTCTCTCTGTCCTATAGACCAACTCGAAAACGCTCAACAATTTGAACGAGGAGTAAAAGCTATCTCAGCGATTGGATGTTATGTAACAAATTAAAGCTCAGCCCAGAGAAAACGGAATTTATAGTGCATTGCATTCTTCACAACTTTCTCTGGCCGGATAGTTTTGAGAGCATAGAGAGATACTGAGGATAAATTTTAGTAGAAATTTCGCTCGCTGCATTTATGTGTTTGCTTTCTAGTTTTGAGCAATACAGCAGAATTTGTTATAAAAATGTAATGCAATATTGTTGTCAAGTGGAAAAATATAAACATAGCAATCGTGTCAAAACAACAAAATTTTATGTTCATTTTATGACTGCAATTCTTGAAGCAAACAAAATTCACTAACTTAGGTCAACTGTGATAAATAAATAATTTTGACTGATGTAGAGCTCTTCCGCAATTGTATTAGAATTTACGTTATTAATTTGGTTGTAAGGTGGCAACGAAACAAACTGTCTGGTTAACGTAGAACTCTTCATGCAATCGTATTAGAACTGATGTTATTAGTTTTGTTGTAAGACTGCAACGGAAGAATAAAAAATATTTTCACAGATGTAGAGTTGTTGGAGTTATTATATTAAAATTTATGATGCTAGTTTGCTATTTCTAAGATGGAAACTGAAGAGTATTGATTTGGAAAAAATGTGACGGTTTAAAACATACTGAAAAATAAAGGTGTGGTATCCGAGGTATACGGGAACACAGAGAAAACTGAGGTACACGCGCTCACAAAAATGCTGTTAAAATACTTTTTTAGCTCCTCTGTGTGCACAACACAGTATTTGAAACGCAAAATACGTTCATCCTTCTGCATATCACAATAAAATAAGAAATTAAATAAAGTAATAAAGTAAATAAAAAAAGTGCTACTCCTCAGCTCTCACCTCTCTTCCCACCAGGCCAGTTCCGGCACCGATGTCAGCAAATTCGATGTCAAAGTTTCCAGGAAAATATTTTTCGACAGTTTCTGCAGCAAACCTATATCCATTGTATCCTCGGACTTCCAAGACGTACTAGTGAAAATACACAAAATGCCAAGAAAATGTTTTTCATAATCCTAATGAGGCTGAATCCAAGTTCACAATTTTTTAATTAAATGGATATAAAAAAGCAATTAGATTTCAAATTGAAAATTGTCTAAGTTACACTCAAGTAGTTTTAATTTTATCTTGATTTCTATAGCATGTTGATGGACGCAGCGCTTTTTACCTTTTTTTATATTTCTGTCTATATCACCACAATTAAAGATTAATCACATCTAATTCAAGACAAATAACACAACGCCCTATTGTTGCCATTTCAGTTATATAGACAGTTAAAGGTTGATATTACACTGACAGTAAATACCGACAATTCCTTTATTATTTCATGATGGCCAGTGCAAATATAAAGGAACCGGTTGTATTATTGAAGTGCCTATGATGGACAATTGCACAGAGCCGAAATTCAGAGCCTTCTCTCAGTCCCGCGCACTGTTCGTATTCGCCCTTCAGGCTCCTGCTACTAGTGTTATAGACAGGAGGGGCTTTTCAGATCAGGTCGCCCGTGCGTGTGGTTTTTTATTAATTATTTAATGAGATTTTGAAAGCGAGAATATGCGAAAAAAATAGAAGCAGTTCATTCTTGGTGTAAAACATCCTCTCACATCAAACATCATACACATCAAATCAAAATTCATAAACACAACTAAAACAAACTATTCTGTGGCGATCTGAACACGTGAATATTATTGAACTCTATAACTTCGCACGAATGACATAATGCAACCATGAAGTATAAGTTTCCTTGCACGTTTGTAGGATTCTGGCTTGTCGTAATGCTCTTAAGTTGTGCGGGGGCGTGTCACAAATGACTGACAGGCCACGGAAAGTTCGCAAAAATGATGTAATCTTATGACGCAGACTTATACTTAATGACGCAATGCAGCGATGTAATGACATAGACGTGTACTTACATGTTCGTAGGTGTCTCGCCTGTTGTAATCTATGTCGTAGATGTATGTTCGACGCAGAAGTGTATTTGCAATACTCGTATGCTTCTCGCTTATCGTACATCTGAATGAGCTAGTCGTGCGTTACTTCTGGTTGATAGATGGCATTGTGTTGACGTAATGTAGTGACGTAATAACGCAAGGGTCTACTTGCATGCTCGTAGGCTTTTAGCTTGTCGTATATCTGTGACACTGACGTGTACCTACAATACCCGTAGGCGTCTAGCCTGCGGTACACCTATGCTGTAGATGTGTATACTTACATGTTCATAGGCTTCTCGCCTGTCGTACATCTGGATCAGCTGGTCGTGAGTCACCCCTGGTTGATAAGTCTCAGCTTGCACAGGGGAATCGTAAGGACTGTACTTTACATTCATTCTTGTTCAAAGGAACCCTAAAGTAAGCGGAATTATAACTATCTGTTTGCATATGCGTGGCTAAAATAAAAAATCTAACCAATAATTTTTATCACTAATATAACTAAGTAAAACAGTAAACCAAAATATACTTTAAGACAAAAATTTGGATCGTCACGATTAATGAGAACACTTTTAAGCAAAAATCGTTTTGGAAAGGCTATTGCATTGGCGCTTGGAACAGTCATTCAAAACAAAGCCCACATTTTTTAATGAAAGTAGAGTATATTTTTTGTTTCCCGAAATCTAGCTTTTGTGGAATATTAATCGGATCTATTTTGGGGATGGTAGAACAAGTTGCAAAACGAGGAGACGTATTGACTACGGCCAAACGTACAAACTTAAATAACGAGACGAAAAATAATCCAACCACAAAAAAGTTTCCTCTCCCTCCTGTTTTGTAAAAATTGAACAAGTTAAGAACATAGCAAGCCTTTGGAATATATATATTTGAAAATATATTATTGAACACGAGAAAATTGCTAAATTATGATGTGATGTGCCATTAAAAATCAATAACATACATTATAAATTGCCACTATACCTTTCAAAATATGGGTTTATGCTGTCACAAAATTATTTCGAGGCTAAAAACTTACAGTGTCACAATATATCCTTTAAAAATAATAATCATAGTAAATAAGTGGATCTGAAGTAGATTTTTTCAATTTAAGAACACATAAAATACCACTATTTATTTTAACTTAGTCTGACTCATAATAATGAACAATATTGAACTCATACCTTGATTTATATGCTATCCAAAATTTAGGGTTTTATTAATGTATAAAAATGTACTGGGTTTCAACTTAGAAAATATTCTCCTCATTTTAGTTTTCCGAGGTATAGTCAACGTAGTAATGGGAATAAAATATGCGGCAAGTTGCATTGCATGAATAACATGTATAAAATACTTACAGAAATTTACACAAAGCATTTCACTGTCATGCCATGCAGATCATTCTATGTCTGTAAGGACTTGATAATAAAGAAAAGGAATATGTGCCTATTAAATTTACCAGCACACATGAAACACTTTTGACTACCGAGGTGGGTTAAACCAGGGGTAGCAAAATAGGGGTATATCATTTTACAAACCTTGGCCTAAATAAACTTGGTAGCATTTCCTTTGCGATAATCCTTAATGTTTTGAAAAGAAAATATTATATTTCTTGTTCTTTTGTTTGCAATCCTTGGCTGGATGGTATATAAACTCGGTGGGCATAATCCCTTGCTTGCAACCCTTAGCTGCATGTCATATGATCCAGTAAATTTGCAGAAGGATTGTCAATTATTGGCCAGTGTTGTCTTTCGTTTCATTCTCAGAGCTCAGAAATAATCCATTGATGATTGGTTTTACTAAGTGTTATTGAATATTACTCGATAAAATATTTTAGTAATCGAATCTAGCCCTGACGTCTAAAATCTTTAATGACTGGTCCCAACCATTTCCTTAATTTCTAAATTCCAAATTATATTTTGCTTTCTTAACCACTCGAGAATTCTCAAAGACCTGATCCACTTGGGTTCTTATCAGCTAGTAAGTTTACTTTTTACTTAGCTTTGTGTTCCTACGTTATTAAAATATAACTTAATCTACTTTTGATTTGGGATGAGTAGCATATGGCGCACCTTAGTAAACTTTATAACTTTTTTTCTTTAAGATAAGCCTAACAGTTTTGCGAAAAACATTACATTTGGTTCTAATTTTTTGCTTACAATCCTTAGCTGGATGTCATATGATCCAGTAAATTTGCAGAAGGGTTGTTCAGTCATTTGATCAGTGTCGTCTTTTTTTTCGTTCTTTGAGTTCAGAGATAATCTTACGTTATTAAAATGTAATTTAATCTACGTTTAATTTAGGATGTGCACCATATGGTGCATTTTAAATGAAGCAGACATATAAAACGTCCGACCTCAAGTTACACAGATACCGAACAAAATGTGCTATTTTCCATTTAGATAAAGTAATGGAAACTGACCTATTTTTCCTGGTTCATAAAAAAATTCTCTAGTACAATTGAGGAAACAACTGTAATGGTAGTATGTGGAAGTATGAAAAGATGTCACTAGTTGTGATATTTTCTGTCATAACAATGCTGTAGCATCTTATCACTCAGCTGAGTGGCGGTGTAGGAACGCGCAAAAATTAGGACTGATGGATGAAATGAAAAAAAAAACACTCATGTAAAAGGAGTCACTTGTAGTGTGTTTATTGTGAGAAACAACACTCGTAACTACTTCAGTATATTTCACTTGTATAGTTTTCTTTTCTTAAGAGGAGGGAAGAATGCATACCTCAAATACTGCTATTCTCTGACTGTGTAATATTTAAAACACATTACCACTGATTAATATGGCAAAATCATAGCAGATCCATCTACCCTGCAAAACTCTATTTTTTCTTTATTATCTAATCTTTATTTTTCTTCTAATTGTGTAACTTATAGCACTAAATTTGAGATTATTCAGATTAAGTGCTGACTCACAGATTTAGCAATACGCATACTTGATCAGATTTAAGAATTCAATGTTGTTCACCACTATAGAAAAATATCCATCCTGATTTATAAGTAATAAATATGCGCATTTCGCATTTTTCTTTTAATTCACAACATTGCAACACACATATGTAAATATGGCAATAATCGAGAATTGAACGTGGGTAAAACTCATACTCATGAAAACCGTCTATCCAAGGAAACAGATTAAGGAAACATTTAGCAGTAGTATTTTTGACTGGTAAATATATCAGGTAAATATGCAAATATGACAACTAATATGCTTAGAAGTTTAAAGGTCAATGTTGTTTATTTATCTACCAGTAAATTACGCCAGCCGTATTTATATGTGTTGGTTTAAGTGACTAGTAATACATTTTAAATTCCCGCTGTTTATACGTAAAATTCCGAATTTAAAAGAACGTCTATGTATTATTTTGAATAATTCTATTTATCATTATAACGTAATGGCATTCAATTTGATTAATTTGTACATGCATTAAAATACATGCTAAGACTGAAAGTGCCTATAGATGGGCAGAAGAAAATTCTTTAAAACTCTGTACATGTACGCGAAACACAAATATCATTCCGGGTAGATCATGTGCATATTTCTCCACCAGGGTGCGTTCTAACTTTGCCCAGTATCCTCGCTCCTGTAGTTCTGACATTTTAAGCTTCGAAATCCTTGTAGAACTCGCTGTGCAAGTATATTTCTCGCATGACAAAAATTAAAACACCATCTGATAAGCAAAATGGACGTTACAGTAACAAGAAACAAGGTTTCAATACAATACTTTATGACAATGTACCATTTCAGCATTACCTTTTATTTATTTTGGAACAGATGAGCAAGTTTCGAGCACAGAAAAAAAACAAAGTTGTGTTTGATTGAATATGATCACAAAGATATGTCTTACACTTTCTTAAAAGAGCATCAGTTAAGTGATTTCAGTTGCATTATTTAAACAATTTAATTATGCTTAAATGTAAAAAGTACCATGCAATAATGTTTCAGATGATGGTGCCAATTGTTTCATTTTAATTTAACCGAGTATTACTGAAAAGATATTAATCCACATATGAAAGTTATACTGGATGATACAAACCGGGTTTAGTGATTCGTATAAGTTCATTTATACCAGACAAAGGGATATGATGGGATATAAAGACAGCGAATCTAAATGTACAGTCAAATGTATTTAAAATGTGAAAAGGACATCAGAGCAAGTATTAAACGTACAATATGCAAACTATATAATGTCAGAATAAAAAAGTTCACGATCCTTAGATTGTATGATTCGCTCCATACTTGTCCTGCTTGTACTGTTTGTTTTACGCAAAGAAACCAAAACTGTCTACAGTTGAGGATCCTTGGGTTGGATGTGATGGTTGACAGAAATGGTTAGCTTTTTCCAATGAACTATTAGAAAAATCTTCACATTAAGTACATACAATCTTCACATTAGGTACATAAAATCTTCACATTATGTAAATAAAATGTTCCCTTTGTTTCAATTTGTTTTGTATTGTATTATTCTTCTTATATTTCAACGTGTGGTCACCTTCAACAACCACTATAATGTCAAAAAACTGTATTCAATTTACTAGGAAGGCTGGAATCATAAATTACTTTTAACGAGAGTTTTCCTATGTTAAGTTCAAAGTAATAAAGTCTTAAAGCAAAATCTTCAAACTTCTAGCTTACCGGATGGTATTTCTTTTGAATTAGGACCCATATAAACCGAACATATCGTTTTGCAAAATTTCTTCTGACACGTCTATGGCTGATATATTTTTATATTGTCGTTTCTACAGTTGATTAAAAGCAAAGAACAATTAACCTCAGGAAGCAAGGAGATGTCTCCTAAAGAGTGAGAGGGACAAAAAAGCTGAAAAATGTGTGGAACGTACAGGAGGTGGAATACATATAAATCAGGCATTTTATTACAAGTAAATTACCATTTCAACTCAAACATCAATAGGGGGGTTCGAAATTATATCAAAACTGGCCAAACACACAAATAATAGGCTTTGAAACAGTGATAGGCAATTTCGTTTTGTAATTTAAATCACCAAGCAAGAAATTAATGACTTCAGAATGACACAGAAAGAGATAATTTGAATTCATGAAGTGAAATAATAACAAGAGGGTGCAGTGTATGGAGCATTGATCAATCACTGAAAGAAATGCACCACAGACTGAAAGGCAAAGATAGAGAACCTACTGCAACAGAACAGCAAACAGAAACAGAGTAGAAGGAATTAGATATATACCAAAGGAAAAAAAGAGATGAAAATCGGACGATTTGAGGAATCATAAGCGGTGTCTCAAGGCGTTACTATGACTCACAGTAAAAGTAAAAAAGTGAGCAGGGATAACTCAGATGGGAAATTATGGTTAAGGACAAGATAAATGACAAAGAAACTGCATCTAAAGGAAAGCATGGTGTAAGTACAATCGATTATCTTGCTTTTTACTTTTGTTAAAACTGTCAGTTTAGCCTGTGTTTGTTTAATAAATGTAGATATGTAAAATCTCGATTTGAGCCAAGTATAAAGTTATGTAAAAATTAAATTTATCTTGTATTCATTTGACGAGAGCAAATATTTCAATTATCTATTTCGACCTGCATTCTTATTTTTCTATTTTAGCTTTTTTTGTACTTTAAAGCGAGTAATTAAAAAAGTGAAAAAAATACACTGTAATTTAGTAGATACACAAAGACATTAAAATGTGTTGTTTAATTAACTTAAACGTTGTTAAACTAATTATTAAAATGATTTCAACTTGTGTCTGTGTATCAAACTATCAAATGACAAAAGATACCGTAAAACAAAATAATAACGTAGATGTTGCCATTTGAAAAAGGAAAGGTCTGCTTCTGAGCTCTCTTCTCTCTTCCTACAAGGCAAGTTCCCGAACCAATATCAGCAATTTCTATATCATACTGACCAGGGAAATATTTCTTGACAGTCTCTGCAGCAAGCATATGGTCAGTGTAGGTTCGTGTAGCCCCGGACGTGTAAGGCGTGCAAGTGGAAATACAAAGTCTTACATTGTGCGAAACAGAATGATTCGCATCAAAGTGAGCTTCATACAGACAACAGAATGCCAATAGAAACTGTTCTAAGGAGCTCTAAAACGAGAATGTCACTACAGAGTGGATATTATGGAACAACAATATTATTAAAAACGCTGTTAGAAAAACTTCGCAGCAATGACGTAATGTGATATATATAATATAATCATGTAATATATCCTTTCTTAGGTGCTTGTGTTGGCTTCTTTTTTGTCGCACGAGACCTCAAGCTGGTTGCACGTCACAAATGGTTGATAGAATGTCAGCGTGATCGCACAAATGACACAATGTAGGCATGCAGTATAATGCATAAGTTTTTTATCTTTTGAACAAATGACGTGATGCAGTGACGTAATCTTATGACTGGCATAGTGGTCTCATAAATGACGTTATGCAAAGACGCAAAGACGCAGACGTTTAATTACATCCTAGTAGGCGTCTGGCTTGTCGTACATCAGTACGAGCTGGTCGTGTGTTACCCCTGGTTGATAGATGGCATTACGAATAATGTAATGCAGTGACGTAATGACGGGTACTTGCGTGCTCGTAGGTGTCTCGTTTGTCATGTCTCTGTACCGCCGTGTGTCACCTCTGGTTGATAGGTGGCATCGTGTTTGCGTAAATGAAGTGACGTTTACTTACATGCTCGTAGGCTTCTCGCTTGCTATACATCTGTACAAGCTGCTCGTGCGTTACCCCTGGCCGATAACCCTCAGCTTGTGCAGGCAAATCACAGGGACTGTATTTCACATTCATCTTTATTGGAACGAACCCCAGAACTAACGTTTCCAAATGTTTTATTAATAATAAACATAATGTTGGATGTTGCTGTTTAATTTGTGTTTTGTACAAAGTTTTAGTGTTCAATGAACGATTTTGAAGTATTCCATTAAATATTCAAAGTAAGCTTTTTATGACAGCGTTGGTTTTTCTGCATCTGCTGTTAGTTAAAAAATATACGTGCAATTAAAATAAATAATATTAAATAACATTATCCTTGTTTTTATACTATATCTATGTCCACTTCAGATATATAGTAATTTGTCAAATAATAATTAATTTAAGAATAATTAAAGATAAAGGAACAACTCCATAAAACATCTCGAAGCAAAAGTTTTTAAATAGCCTTGACATTGATTTAACGAAGCAATCTAGCTTCTTTTTTAAATATCTAAAATTTAGCGTTTTATTACAATTACAAAATCCAAGTCATTCTTACCGATTGTAAATTTCAATGCAATCACTGAGTGATTGTTCTTAATATTTGAGTTTTGGAAATGTTTTTACTTCTGTTTACTGAGCTTTGTATTTCTACCTGATTAAAGCATCAATTAATTTATAAATTAAGGCTTAAAATAAGAGAAAAAACGGATCTCAACATAAAACTTTGGCTCCCAAATCATGTAAATACCGATTAAAACAATGTGATTGGTATGATAATAGTTATATGAGTTGGACAAATAAATAGAAATGATACATTTCTTCGGTACCTTCTTTGTACTTGTAAACTTAGTTAATTCATGAAAAATCTTCTGCAGAATAATTACAGAAACACACAAAAATCGAGAAATTTAAGCATTTTTAAGTTTGCTTTGCATGATAAAACTAGGTAACACTCGTCTTACCTACAGGCCTTATCTACATACGTCACTCGCATTATTTTTGCGGGAAATCATCCGACTGCGCTCCTTATGTCGCGGCAATAAACAACGCTGATTGCTTCTTCCGTATTTTTAAAACTTACATACTTTTATTATTTTGTATTTTCTACCAAAAGAAGTGGAAAGAATGTATAATCTCGATAGCGCTGTTCTCTGACTGTGCCATAGTTTGATGACATATTACCTATTGATTAATGTGCTAAAATAATAAGAACGTCCCATCAAGTATTCTTCAGTATGCCTATTTGGGAAAAAATAACTAATTTTGAAAAGTTGCAGTATGTACACCTATGATATGAATTTGCGAAAAATAGTATTTCCATCAGTCTAAGCAATAAGTAAGAACTGAAACGTATGTGAAAATCAGTGTGAGGACCTTCCGACCATGGTAGAGGATAATGGAGGTTCCACGGTATTATTTAAATGAGTTCTAGCATGCCATTGCAATGCATCAACAGTAGTATAATTGACAAAGTGCTACAACGAACCAATGAGCAGCAACTCATAAGATAGTGTTCTTGTGTCACCATGCGACAATGACTAGCCATAACGTACACTAGCATGGCGGTGTACAAAGTATGAATGAGCAGACATTCATAACATACACTATTATGGCGATGTAAAACGAATCATTGCACAGCCACTCATATTGTACATAAGTGTTCCGCTGCTACAACAGATCAATGAGCAGCTACTCGGATTCCGGTGTCAAAATGCACCAATGACCAGCTGCTCCGGTGCTACAGCAAACCAATGAACAACCACTCATAACGTACGGCTGGGTACTTACACTAGTATACCAGTGTGCAACGAGCCAATGAGCAGCCTCTCATAACGCACACTAGTATGCCAGTGTACAACGAACTAATGAGCAGCTACTTACAACGAACGCTAGTGATTCGGTGCTATAACAGGTCAATGAGCAGCTACTCATTTTCCGGTGTTAAAATGAGCAGCCGCTCATAAAGTACACTGTCATAAAGTTCAATCATGACTATACAATACAATACGTACAATACCTTGATGTTTATCATTCACGCAAACAATCCCTTTGTTATGTTAAATATTCATAATCAAAGTATCATGGCAACACTGACGTAGTTAATAGGATAACAATATTAAAAGATTAATAATTGAAAGAAAATAAATTAGAATCTAGTAAATCATAACAACATAATACATAGGAGTTTTCTTATACGTTCTTCTGTCTGTTGATCCATTCAGTCATTCTGACAATTTATGCAACAAATGACACAAATACCGAGATTATCAATTTTGAAAAAATATCATATACCGCGAAATGTCAGCATTCACGACGGTCGTTCCATGTTAGGTATTTCGAATGCCTTCCAATTTGGTAATGCCCTGTACCACTGACCTTGCCTCAGGCCCTAGGCCTCCCTCTGGCCCAGACAGTTGCAACTTGCATTTATAATTGACCTCTACAAAATTAGCATCCATCATCACATTTTCTTGCTGTGACGACTTGTGCAACTGACATGTTTTATCTTTATCCAAGCAATGAGGCGGTAAAATAGTGCTTAAGTTGACCACAAAATACTCATTGTGGGTACATAAATAGCTGTAGCGGGTACAGATACCGGTATGCTCAGTAGTAACAGAGAGGTTTAACTGTGAAAGATACTGCAGACCCTCCACCAAACAGTCCTCGCTACACATACTAAGCTGCTGACGTCATGTCATTCACCGAAATGTCAGTGAAAATAGAGGATCTTCAATAACAGAAGCATTTCATGGCTGTGGAATAATGAAAAGGAGTCAGTAGGTAATTTATGTACATTCGTTCTGCTTTGAATTTGTTGTTAAAAAAATAATACTTAAAATAAGTTGATACTTGGCAGTTGTTTTTTTTTAAACTGTTTGTTATTTCTGGTTTTAGCATATTTTAGACAGTACAATAATGGGTTACATATTACAACTCCCAAATAACATTTTCAGTTCTCACAAATCAGACTAAAGAGCTTGAAGAAGCTTAGTAATTATAAAAGACTTATTTGGGCATATCACAGTTTATCAATGTAGACTTAAAAAATTTTTAAATGACTTATATAAAGAGAGTATATTGTCGGGCAGAATCTATGCCTAACTAAGAGTTGTTGTTTCCAACACAAAAGTACAAAGCTCCTGGAAATTTTGAAATCAGCTGAATAAGGGCCAAGTTAATGGCTTGAGACTGTTCTTAATGTCCTTTTCAAAGACATCGCCGTATAATGGATCTATTCTATATTCTCTGTCAATAAGTTGCCCCACATGCTTCCACAGAACACAAGTAATACACAAATGATACAAGCACGAATAATATAACCCTCACAGAAAAACACATATCATAACAAACCTCCTATGTTTACCTGGACCACACATAACATAACCGTTTTCCTGTGCTTTTATGAGCCATACATCGTCGTTCTAACTATTCTTCTATTGGAAATACATAGAATGATAATTTCTGTGGCACAGGTAACTTAAACGTTCCATATCTTTATATGGGTACACAGAACATATGGGCCAAACCCAACATAACCGTCTTTCTATGCAACTGTGAGCTGAAATAATAGAAGCCTCTTCTTGTATCTCCAGGGCACACACATAGCATAACCACCTTCCTCTGATTCAATTTGACACGCATAACAAAACCCTGTTGCTATCCATCTCTGTAGCACATGATCATGCTTCGAAAGGACGGCACATGACATAACCGTCTTCCTGTGCTTCCTTTGGGGCATACATGACATCACCGTCTTCCTATGCGTCTTTTGGGACACACGTCACATAACCGTCTTCGTATGCTTCTTTTGGGGACACATCACACAAATGTCTTTCTATGTTTCTTTGGGAGCGCATATAAAAAATTTCTTATGGTTCTGTGCGGCTGACATAGAAGAAATAGAAATAATGAAACTACTGTAAGTAAATGCTAATTGTATCAGAGTACAGTGAAAAATACATTCTGAGTCAGCTATTGGAATCCATTTGCTTTTTTTCTTCTTCAAATTCTGAGGAATTTAATCATCTTTAAAATATGGTTTTTGTTCAGACGTACATGTGTTTCTTATGGTAGGTTGTAATTCACATTTTACCTCTTGTATCTGTTTCTTACGGCCTATTGTGGTTCATTTTCACCTCCTTCATGTGTTTCTTATGGCCCATTGCAGTTATTTTTTCACCTTTTTTACCTTACGGCCTATTGTATTTTAATTTTTATCCCGTTCTTGTGTTTCTTACGGCTTGTTGCAGTTCTTTTTACAACTCGTGCACGTGTTTCTGCTCATATATTGTGGTTTAGATTTTATCTGAATTTAAACCTTGACCATATCAATAATTAAAATTGATTTTAAAATTTTAAAACACTTCTACTTTAAATGGGTAACACGGAGCATGAAGAAACAAAATATTAAGGGCGGCTGAGGGCAGAAGGAACCGTTTCAATCACACAATATATTAATATTTTAATTGTAAATAATTTCTCGCTAAGTATAGCAGTTGCGAGAGTATCTAAACTTTAAAATCCCAGCACAATAATCTTTGAGGAATCGCAGAAGCAAAAACGGAGCCAGATTAAGAAAACTTAATTTAACAATGCAACACGATCAACTGAGACTAGTAATATTTCAATAGATGATACATACTTGAGAAATTCTATAGTCCCTTTAATACTTTTCACATTTTCTGGTTTATCGTTTAAAAATATAAATAACATATGACTGTCAAAAACTGAAAAATGATTAATAATTAAAAAACGAATTCCATTTTTCAAAGCTTTTAATCGGTTCCAAATGAACACATTGAAATAAGGAGACTAATGGTGAATATTTTAACTCCATAGAAAACAAAAAGCAACTTGCTCGAGATGGGCAATAGCACTGAAAGTTATCGCTTCGTTACCAAGTATTTCCTTTATTTCGTTAAAATCTTTTTCTTGTGCTTTTTATGTAACGCGAAGAAATAGGTAACCCATGTCAAAAGTAACATAGAACTCACAAGCATGGGATAAAAAAAATATGGTAAGTATTAAAATGTCAAAAATGTTAAAAATACGTTGACTTCATACCGAATGACTGTATCCAACTGGCTGTGTCAACCTATTTACTTATACCTGCAATTTTTAAAATGGGTTAATATCCTTACCAATTATGTTAATTCTGGGCTTATGACTCTATTCTATTGTTTCACTGTTTTATATTCTATATCTTATCATCCTCATTATTTGTTTATATTATTCCTATCTGTTCGTGATGTTAATATTGTTTTGCTAATTCACTTATTATTCTTACTTAGAGATTCCACATGTCATTCTAATGCAGATAATTCCACTTATTATCACGCAGTGTATATTATCTCTGCGCTTCCAGATGTTAATATTTAGCTTTCCATTTCACATGTTACTGCTTACCCTTCAATTTAACATGTTGACCTAAGGTTATGGATTCCACATGCTAATACTAAGCTATCAATTCGACATACTACTCCAAATGCAATCATTGCACATATTAACCTTCTGTTACACATATTTCTTATAGGCCATCGATTTTTTATGTTAATATTAGGAATTTATTTCTACTAGATTTCTACTAATTTTCACCCTCTTATCCGTCATGTTACTTTTAGGCCCTTGGCTTTTTGCATTCTGATACGGATATTAATAAGTGGAATCACGGGCCTGGAGAGTTGAATGTAGTTGATCTTGCTTCACCCGGAGGTTTACCCGAAGAACTTGCTGCATCTAAATGGTTTACCATCCTCTTACCTTCTTGTTATAGTCAAAGCTTCCTTCAGCTTCCATAAATGGTCAAAAGTTTTCTGTCAGTGACAGTGACCCAGAGGTAAGAAGAGTTCGCTCACACATTGTGAATACAAGCCGGCGTCGATTGAAAAAAAAAGTCAGCTATTGGAATCCATTTGATTTTTTTCTTCTTCAAATTCTGAGGAATTTAATCATCTTTAAAATATGGTTTTTGTTCAGACGTACATGTGTTTCTTATGGTAGGTTGTAATTCACATTTTACCTCTTGTATGTGTTTCTTACGGCCTATTGTGGTTCATTTTCACCTCCTTCATGTGTTTCTTATGGCCCATTGCAGTTATTTTTTCACCATTTTTACCTTACGACCTATTGTATTTTAATTTTTATCCCGTGGAATCACGGGCCTGGAGAGTTGAATGTAGTTTTCTGTCAGTGACAGTGACCCAGAGGTGAGAAGAGTTCGCTCACACATTGTGAAAACAAGCCGGCGTCGATTGAAAAAAAGTGGTCGCACTGATCTATTTGTGGTTCGAGGCTCTCAGGACAAAAAGTATTTCTCTGTGTCGATTAGGCGCTCGAATTTGGTGTATGACTCCTTGACAGTAGAAAGTGATGCTTCGGAACGGACAGTGCTGAAATTTGTTCACAAAATCTGCCTTGTCAGAGGAAATCGATGCGTTGTTTTTATCGAATCCAGTCAACAACCCTCTAAGCAACTAGGTTGTGTCTTGAGTAACGGTTTGCTTAAATTAGGGGCTCGAAATCTACTTTATCTCAACAGTTTTTCCATCCGATACTTGTACCAAAGTCTCTGTTTTGGAATTGTAGGGTGTAGGCAGTTGGTCGTTGGACATATTTATCGTTGTGTGGTTTGTAGACGATTACCTGCTGCCACTAGTTATCAAAAGATGGCTGACCTATCTCCTGACCGCATTGAGACTAGTCCACTTTTCACGCTCTTAAACGCTGGAGCTGCATATTTACGTGTCTGGCATCTCGTGCAGTCAAGCTTGAAATAGTCTACTAGATCCTTCATCAATGCCTTGAGGAGATTCATTGCTATCAGAGACCCGATTTCACTAGTGCGTTGTGATCAGAGCACGAAGTGTATTGGAGCAGGTCGTGGGCTAAAAGGCGCCTTTGAGCAAATAGCTGACGTAGTGATAAATAATTTCCTCATGGAAAACAACTGAGTCTTTGAACTCAAACCCAACCGACAACCCCAGCGCATCGCAATTACATCGGTTCGCAGCATTCTCAATACACTCTTGTTCCAGAATGGCGAACAGCTGGGTGATAATTCTCTCCGAACAGTTTTTGTAGAGGTGGCCGCGATTATCAATAATCATCCCTTGTCTTTGGAACGTCTTACTGATTCTCACTACTTGAAACTATTAGCTCCAAACCACATTCCTACAACAAAAAATATGACAGTGGTCCCTCTGCCAAGATCTTTACAATGTGAAGACTTGTATTCAGTTAGGCGATGGCGCAATACTTAGTCGACCAAATTTTGTCAAGACAGAAACTCGAATATCTGAAATGTCTTAAATCTAGAACTAGGTGGATCCGTGCGCAATGTAACTTTGAAATAGATGATTTCGTGGTTCTCAAAGATGACTCTGTTCCACGGAATTTTTGCAATTTGGCCCGTGGGTCAGTGTAAAGATTGTCGTAAGTGATAAGGAGCAGTGTCGTAAATGACAAGGACAAAAATCGTCGCAGACGTAAGAAGTTAGTTTGTCTGGAGCGGCCAATTTTTGATATTGGAGTCAGTGAATCATGAGGTTTTCTTAGTGTGGGATTGACTCCCCGCCAAGTAGTCAATGTATTTGTACAGTTTGAATGTACGCCATGTTTTTGTGTCTGTATACCAAGTGCGTCATTCATGTGTGGATAACCATGTTACATTGCTTCGTTTTGTGCATTAATAATTTTTAACCAATTCATGCTATTAATTTGAAATTACTTAGTAATTTGGGGAGCAATGTAGTCACCAGAGGTGCTTGAAAACCAGATGTGTGATCTGATTATGCAATGCAATCACGACACGTCTATAATCTCTATAGCGGGGATCTCCGCAATTGTATTTGCCCTGATACACGTGTTTTGTCTCTGCCATTTCACAATCAGTAATCTGAGAGTAAATTCGTGTTTTGCTCAACACTTGTTTTTGCACCGTCTTTGGGTGCACCGTACTAGGTAAATTAAAAATAACTTTATGTCTTACTAATATGTATCCCGTGAATCATTTTTCTTTCAGGATAATTTTGATTGTGAATCCGTAATATGGTTCAATTAGTGTTTGTTCATATAAATTTCGGTTACTGACTCACAGGCTATAGATAGGTCTTGTGTGTAAATAATCAAAGGTCTAGTGTTATTTAATCGTCTTGCGTACCGGGACTAAAAATGCAGTGTTTATTTGTTATTATTTCAGTCACGGGGCGATGTTGGAATAAACATGAGCAAACACGTCGAACTTTTCTTGTTGGCTCTTCGCCGTTACGGAGTGGTAACGGGATACACTTATGGAATGCCAAGGGATGCCCGAATAGACATACTCTCAACGGACTGACAACAACGAAACGCACCATGGGAAGTGTGACTTGTCGAAGGACCCTTAACGGGGTACATGGAGAGACGAACTGTCAACGGGACATGCGAACGGACTGTCAACAGGATGCGCGAATGGACTTTCAACATAATGTGCGAATTTGCCTGTACGGGATACTCGAATTGGCTGCCAATGGAATACGCGAGAAGACTATCACCGGGATACGAGAGAGGACTGTCACCAGATACGCGTATGAACTGTAAACTCACAGAACTGAGACTCACAAATTGTCTATCAATGGAACACACAGACGGTAGGACAGTAGGACACACACACCTACCGTTATTACAAAGTACTAGAGTAGTATAGCTGGGCTAATCAGCAGCAGTTAGAACCAACGATGTGGCGGAGTGACGAACCAACAGTGAAAAAAGTTGATGTACAGATCTATAAATTAGATGAAAGACACATAACAAGATGTGTGAAAAGACATGACAAAGAAATGAAAAAGCCTTACATTTGTTAAATTTTTATGGCTTACAATAAAAGCCGAGTTAAATACGTTGTTGTCTGCAAAATTATATCTCCTAAATTGGAACCGTGTTTTCTATGATTCCTGTTTCCTCTGATTCATGTCTCCGATGATCAATGTTTTTAGTTATTCACATTTCCTATGATTACTGTTTCCAGTAGTAGGAAAACGACAGTTCTGGAACAGGAAGTGACGTCATCAGACCCAACCTGCCCCCTCCCCCTCCCCCCTCTCCCAGGACATAATATGTACCGACCCCCCTCCCCTCCCCCTCCCCCCAGGACATAATATGTACCGACCCCCCTCCCCCTCCCCCCTCCTCCCAGCCACGTGACCTGTCAATGATGTGTCATGTGATCGATCCCTCCCTCGTGCATCACTTCCACCTTCTGTCTATCATCCCATGGGAACCCTCCCACTCCCCCTCACTCCTCCCTCCTGGTCCTCCATGTGAGGACTTCCACCATCTGTCTATCATACCATGGGGACCCCCTCCCCCTCCTCGGGTCCTCCATGTGAGGACTTCCACCATCAGTCTATCATACCATGGGGACCCCCGGGGGTCCTCCATGTAGGGACCCCCTAGGACATGATTCAGCAGTCTTATAAGAGCACATTGTGTGCGAACACGTGTTTCATTCATGCTGTGGCTGCTGTTGGATACACATGGAAAAGTGATAACAGTTGCTCTTGCTGTTCTACTGTTGTGCTGTCGTTGGATACTACATGAAGAACAAGTGAAGGATTCACTGGAATACACATAGGAGACAAAGTGAAAGATTGGTTATTCTTTGGAAAAAAAAGGAAGTGACAAATTGGAGACATGGAGACCAATTGGAAAAAGAGTCGTGGTAAGTGACTTTTTTGTTTTGGTGACATTTTTTGGTGACTTTTGTGACTCTGTGACATCATGTGACATTATGTGGCATCATGTGACCATGTCACATCGTATGGCTATATGACTATACTATGTGTATCCAACAGCAGCCACAGCATGAATGAAACACATGTCCGCACACAATGTGCTCTTATAGGACTGCTGAATCATGACCTGGGGGGAGGGGGTCCCCACATGGAGGATCCCCGGGGGTCCCCTTGGTATGATAGACAGATGGTGGAAGTCTTCACATGGAGGACCCGAGGAGGGGGAGGAGGGTCCCCATGGTATGATAGACAGATGGTGGAAGTCCTCACATGGAGGACTAGGGGGAGGGGGAGGGGGGGGGTCCCCATGGGATGATAGACAGAAGGTGAAAGTGATGCCCGAGGGCGGGATCGATCCACCAACCTTCAGACCATGGGTCCGCTTACGAGTCCTCTGCTCTACCAAGTGAGCCATTCAGCCCGGAAGGTTAATGTTCGGGAAAACATTCCTCATATAGGGTTGGGGTCACATGACACATCATTGACAGGTCACGTGACTGGGGAGAGGGGGAGGGCGAGGGGGGAGGGGGTCGGTACATATAATGTCCTGGGGGAGGGGGAGGAGGAGGTGGGTCTGATGACGTCACTTCCTGTTCCAGAACTGTCGTTTTCCTACTATTGTTTCCTAAGATCCATGCTTCTCATGGTTCATGTTTCCTGTGATTCATATTTCCCATGTTATGTTTCCTATGTCCCTATGATTTATTCTCCTATGAGTCATGTTTCTACTTTGTTTGCTAATACACTGGTGAATGATAACCTACAAGGTAACATACTTCTTAACAAGACATTCATATGTCATTGAGAGAATAAGAAATTATTTGCTTAACTTAAAACACATCTCTTTAAGAATGCTTTTATCGATTAGATTTATTTCCGTTTTACCATAATTTATAATATTTATTTTAGTTTTACTATAATTTATAATATTGTTATGTACCGTTTGCTGTGGCATTTATACCTAAACAGTCTAATCGCATTATCATTACTATTATTATAAATTGAAACGTCAGAATTTGCTTCTTACCAGATATTCGTCAATTGTTCTACACATCTAAATGTAATTTTTCAGCAAATATCTCTAAATACTTGAAAGTCATCAGGTCTAGGAGTAAAATGCAGTATTCTACACAGTAAATTATCCCTTATTGTGGCACACTAAAAGAACATAGCTCAAATATTTGAACTAAACATATTGCAAATATGGAAAATGCTTTAATACCATTCAGTTGACAATCGTTTTGTAACGACTGCATGCTTATATTTTGCAAAACCTTTTTTTCATTATTTCATTACAGACAGTTAAATTATGAATGAAATTAATTGTAGTTAAATACCTAATCTTTATACCTGAAACACACATATGTAAAGTATCATGCTACGAGATCTGGAATAAATTTATTACATGTTTGTTACAATAAGTCACTCTTTAATGCTTGTTGGTAAGGAGAGCATTTGTCTCAGATTCAGTTTCAATAGTTGCTTGTTATTTGAATTATTTTGCTTTCTTCTTTGATGGTTTTGCGTACATACTCTCCAGGTCAACACCCGAGGGCTGTGTGTCTGCTGCTTCCTTATTGTCACTTCCATTGCACCTGCTCCTCTCCTTTTCTTGTACATCATCGATATCAGCTACATAATCAGGAGCAGGAATAGTATTATTTTCTGTCGGTTCCTTAGGAGGCTCCTCGGCCGCTGCCATGGCTGAGTCTCGTGAAGCTGAGGTTGACGGTGTGTCGGAATTATATGCATCGTTATTCCATGCATCTTCTATCACATTCTCTCTGGATCTCCTTTTTGATTTTGCTCTCTTTTTCCTGTACAATAACAACTTTTTTGTTTAGCCTACGCTGTGTTACAAAGTACGATTTATTACAAAGGAAACAAGAAGAATCTTTCCCTTAATGCTTTTCTCTTGAAATATATTTGAAATACATATGCAAAGGAATTTTTGCGGTAACTTTTTAAGTAAATCATTCAAAACGATGTTTTTTTCCTTAAAAATAAAACAGATTGATTTCATTGACGTATGATTTGGTTGCTACTCACGCGTCGCGCCGGTCACTGATCAGCATGATGATCGTCACTATTAACAACAGACCAGCTAGTGGAGCAGATGCGTACAGGAGCATCCATAACTCTAAATAGCAGTAAAATCACGACAGAGTAACACAACAGTAAACAAATCACAACAGGTTAGCGAGGGAAGTACACACTCAAAAAAGCACCCGTATCTTTAAAGAGCTACACGCATTACAAGAGAGTTACAAGGGGAGTACGCGCATTCCCAGAGGTAGTATAACGCTAAATAAAAATAAAATCAACAACACAGTGGCGACGGAAGCACTCAAAAGTATCAGAGTTTCAGAACATTAGAATAGTTGAAATATTGAGTGATTTTCCATAAACTGAGCTGGTAAGTTTTAAGTAAACTGAACACATGACAAAACACATCGTATATATGCTCCAGTGAATCGTTTCGTCTGAATTTTATATTTTTATTGCTTTTTCCTACTTTCTTAGAAAATTATGCCCCCAAATCGGCAATTTTGACATTTGTCCAGCTAGCTTTTAATAGTAAGGTGGCTAAATTTATTTATTGTGACAGCTTCAATATTACGTACCTGAAAGGTCATCCTCTTGTTCTTTATCTAAAACGCGAAAGTTCTTTCAGATTAAAAGTACTAATTATGTCCACATTTTAAGTCAAAAGTCGAAAAATTATCTTTATGCTTCATTGTTAGTCTTGTGATAAAAAACCGAGATTATTCACTTTTATTTTAGGTACAACTTTTTCTCTATATAGTCTAAATGAATACAGATGCACAAACTTGATTTAGTGGATAGCTCTTCATGACAACGTTTCCCGGTATATCCCTCAAAACAGGTGCAGTTATAACCGCCATTTGTGTTACTACAGTTACCATGCAGACAGTTATCGTCTATGCTCTCTACGCTGCATTCATCAATATCTGTTTAGTAGAAGATAAAATGATCCTGAGAATTGAATAAAGCACAAGCGTGTTGTTGATGTTGTGTTTTAGGAGGAAACAGACATTCATTCGTTACTTGTTTACGTGTAAGACGTAGCAAAAAAGAACATAATTGTTTTTCTATAACAATTGCAGTTTGAAAGTAACCTGTTTCACAACGAGTACCAGTGAATCCGCTAAGACATTGACAGGTAAATGTCACAAGCCCGTCAAGACATGTGGCGTCATTCAAACAGCGAATTCCCAAGCAATTGTCAATGTCTTTGTAAAACAAACGAAAATTCTCAGAAGTAAACACAAATTAAAGAAAAGCGATAAACATCTAAAGAGGCGAAGTGATTTGCAGAGACTTCTTGTAAATCATCCGTTCATGTTGGTCTATAAGATTATAATGACAAATGTAAATCACTCGATATATAAATAATCATTTTAAGCATATTATTATATTCAATAGGTATTTTCCTGTTTAATACTCATGCCAAAAGTGTTTTGAGCAATGACTAAAACTTCTTACCAGTTTCACAATGTTTACCGGTGTAACCAGTATTACATTGACACGTAAAAGAGTTTGCTCCATCGGAACATTCACCACGCCCATTGCATGCGTTTAACAGGCACTCATTTATATCTAAGTAATTTATATTTATATTTAAAGTAACAGTGTCAGAACACATGGATTATGCGGTAATATATTATAAGTCTTAAAGGTCCGCTTAAATGATAATATCCATGAAAACAATTCAATGATCAAAAACAATTTTAAAGAAAAGTAAAAGCTTATGAGCAAATATCGAATTTAAAATACATTGAATAGTGCATCTTGAATGTGAAATAATCGTGTTCAAGTAAGCAAGGTAATAAATTGTAAATATGATTACTATTTTTCTTATTTCTATTATTTATATCAGTTGTAATTTTGTTTGAATATCTTGCTGCACTGTCACGTTTCAGTTGAAGATGTAATGAGCAGAATCGATTAATGTCATAATAAGTACAAGAACACGATATGATATATGATAAATGATGTTTCCTCACGACCTGTTTCGCAGTATTCTCCAGTGTAGCCGCTTTCGCACTGACAGGTAAAAGAATTATGTCCATCAATGCACTCTCCTCGCTCATTACAAGCCTCTTGTTGGCAATCATCAATGCCTACAGTTTTAAGACGATAAAAAGTAAACCCCCAGATATTTTTCTGATTGATTACAACAACGCATTCTACTTCAAATAATAATTTTGGAGAATATGCATGTTTTTCGTATCTCGTTTATATCATAACAGTAATGATTAAACGTTTCTATATTTTCAAACAAATATGGGGTTTCAATAAAGCAACTTAATTTGCATACTATGTTGGCATCTCCTTCCTGCGTATCCGCTTTAAACGCGATAAAAAGTAAACTCCCGAGATATTTTTGGCTTGAACACAACAACACGTTCTACATCAAATTATAATGTTAGAGATTATGCATGTTTTTCCTATCATGTATGCGGTATAATAATAATCACTAAACGTTTGTATATTTTTGGCATGGGGTATAGATAAAGCATTTTAAATTGCTTACTTTTTTGACATCTTTTTCCTGTGAATCCGCTTTCACAAGTGCACGTGTACTCTCCATTCGCGCATTGGCCTAAGCATGTGCCGTTTACGCATGGACAGGATGAACAGGGATCTAAGATAAAAGTTCATAATTTGTATTTTCCTTTGAAGGTATTCAAAGATTAGATTCAGTGGATGAAATCTTGCATTTATCCTTAAAGTATGATTTAACAGTAGGAAATTTGATTCCACACACCCACAGTCTGTACAACTGACAACTCGAACCTCAAAGGCTGAGGGACGGTTTCGGCCTTGGTGCAAACGTCAGTGTGATTTTATTTTTTACAAATTCTACAAATATAGATTTTTCTATTACCGGGGGTTTCCGAAATAAAGCCCAGGGCTTCTATTTGGAAACTGGCCAATTTCAGGCGCTCATTTAGAAACCAAATAGAAGCCCCGGGGCTTCTATCAGGAAACAGTTTCCTAATTAGAGCCCCTGGGCTTCTATTTTTTTAGATAGGGAGGGGTTGTCGATAAGTTTTTATTGAAAAAAGAAAATTTACCATCAGTCTTTTATTAAAGCGCTACATGCTGAGGATTTCGGCACAAAAAATAACAAAACACACAAAAACAACAGTAACTGAAAAAGTCTGGTAAAGTAGGGGGTGGGGGGTTGCCTTGTAGGAAGCACAGGATTAAGCAACGACGCAGAACGTGTCTAGGGGGTTTACCTCACATCAAAGGATTAAGTGCACCGTGTCTGCATTGCCAGTAAACATAAGCTCAAAAAGGCTTGCAGGGAAGGAGGGGCAACATCACGCCGTTTCAGTACTCAGCCGGTTATATTTCCAGTAATACTACGGAGTAAAGGTGGCAGTGGGTGGGGTGTGTATTCGCCTTGTGCAATGCACAGGATTAAGCAACGATGCAGGGGCTGCCTAGGGGCTGCCTCATATCAAAGGATTAAGTGCACCGTGCCTGCATTACGAGTAAACACGAGTTTTAAAAAGACTTGCAGGGAAGGAGGGGGCTTTTATTAGGAAACAATTTTTTCAGGTCTTTCCTAATAAGAGCCCAGGGGCTTTTATATGGGGGAGCTTCTTTTCGGAAACTCCCGGTACTCCTTGCTATTATATGTGACGTTTCAAAGTTACGTTGTCAAAACAATCTTAAACACACACTTTCTTTAGCGTGTAGTGTGACATTTCAAATACAGGAAGACCGAAAATACAACTGTGTGTATCTTTTCGTCATATACACTGCAGCAAATGCTACTCTCTTCTATTAACAGGGATTGGCAATCATGAAATACATTTAATACCTTTACTTTTTACCTTTTCTCTTGCAAATTGAAGGGTGCCTGTTGTTGCTGTTGCAATCTGCGTTTCTCCATTGTCCGTTGTAAAACAGTCTTCCACATTTATGGCTGCTGTCATTAGGCTTATCAGGCTCCCAGTTTCGATATGAATACCGCCTACCGTCATACCAGTGCCATCTGTTCCTGCAGTCCATACATGCGTCACTTTCCTCTCTGTCACTGCAGCTGTTGCATCCATTCTCCGTGATCAGGCCCATCCATGCCCCAGCACTATAATATAAATACCTATGCTTATTTTCAAACTTTATTTCAAATAAAATTTATATTTAGCTTATAATTTTCATGAAAACGAATTATTGGATGCTTTTTGGGCAGTGTGTGTATATGTTCACACGCTTCTATGTTGAGACAACTCAGTTTTTATATTACTTTACTTTGCTATTTGTCCCTACAGAACTTACTTTTTAAAAATGATGATAGGAAATACTATCATTTGTATTTTAAGGCAAATTAAGTTTATAACACAGATGGATATATGCGTGAGAAATAACTTTACATGCCACTTGTTTCGGTGGGAAATAATTTGTGATTATTGCGAAAAATTTATTGCAACAGTTAAAACTTAATTTCTACATATAAGTAGCTGTTATGATGATAGCAAGGGTGATCACTATTACTACATTCTGCGAATAAGCCTGTATATCTTCAAAATGACTGAAGCATACGGTTTCTTTGCTATGTTCTCTACAAGGACCAGAAGGCTCATTTATTTTAAAGAAAATTTTACATCACTTTCATGAAATTTCATAGACGTCCTCTCTTGACCAAAGCCCAGAAGGTTCTCTGAGAAGTTTCTGCGTTTTTCCAATAAATTCCATTAAGTCCCAGAAATTTGTTTTTACTATTTAATTCCTAAATCACACTCGTAACCCGTATATTCGTAACATCTCATTACTTTTTATAAAATATTGCTTTTTGCAGTGTTTGCAAAGAATGTGCAAATTTGTGTATATGTGCGTAAACACACTTAGAAAACATTAATAAAAAAGATTTAATATAACAATTTCCAAGAAATTTCAAAAAGTTCTGGGAGAACTTCCGTTGAAATGGCCTAGAAGATTTTAGACTCTCAACCTAGAATTCGGTATCATGGGAGAACAATGACGAGTGAAGAGACTACTTTCAAGTATTTTCATGGAAGTTCTTGGTACTTCAAAGAAGTTATCACTTGACTTTGAAAGATCTTCCGATAATTTCCATGGAAATTACAAGAAGTTGTCACTTTGTATTGAAAAACTTCCAAGAATTAAGAAGTTCTTGGAACTTTCAAGAAATTCTTACTTCACTTCGGAAGACGTTCTGAGAATTTTCACGAATTTTCATGGACATTACATAATTTAATTAGGAAGGAGTTCTTCGATGAAAATTCGTGGAAGGTAGTTCTCTCTTTTTGATCAATGAATTCCTTAAACATATTTTAAGAGCTGTTTCAAATGATTAGCCCTCGTGTTGTGTTTCTCAAGACTACTGCATTTCATTGCTTTCATATTTAGTAAAGGTGGCATTAGATTTTATAAATCACTTTATTATTTCGTATAGAGAAAGAAAATAGTCTTAATTTTGAAGAAACTACCCATATTTTCACACTGAATTCTTTACATCCGTAAAATTAAGTATGTTGTTCAGTTAACAGTGGTAAGTAAGAATATACGACAACAAGTTGGAGATTATAGAGTTAGTCATAGGCAGAGAAGAACATAAAACAATTTATGTTAACTTAAATATGCATATTTGAATTTGTTATATATAGGAGGGGTTATGAAAACATATGTTATGAAATTGCTCAAGTTCAACAAACTTAATAGATAATACTTCAGCACACTCTACCTTTAATCACATCAAATCATTTGAAGCAATAGGTAAATATTGTAAATTGTTTTTGTAAAATCCACCGCTGATGCTTTTAGGTTTCGTTCCAGCTGATCTTTTTGTTTCTGGTGTTACTGATGTTTTAGCAGAGTTTACACCAGTATTAGCTGGAGGATGTTACCACAGAATTCCTGATGCGATAATAGGAGTGTGCTTCAAACATACATTTAGCAATTTAAAAGTTTTGCTTTTCTAAACTTCACTTCAAGATTAAATTTAAAACAGAGACAACCCACCTGCAATGAAGTTTTGCAAAGAACATTTGATGCAATTTCTGCTGAGCTTGAAGGCAGTGGAAATTGTATAGGCTACAAGAACATATGGAAGAGATTAAGAGACCAAGGATTATATATTTCAAGAAATGTGGTACGTTGTGCTTTGTTAGTTCTTGATGTGGACGGTTTGAAGAGCTGGCGAAGAAAACGCGTGAGGAGATGAAATTATGTTGAAAATGTTTTCTATAGATCGTGGATGGCTATGATAATCTCAAGAAGTTTTGGTTTACTACACATGGGGCAATTGATGGATTTTCGAGCAGGATCTTGTGGTAAGAGGTAGAACAACCAATAATAACCACATGTTTTTATCTGGAGACAATACTGTGGGTAAAGTGTTCTCCATGTATACTTAGGTGTGACAGAGATATAGTAAATGTTTATTGATTTGCATTTAATCCATTTAGCAGGCATGGTAGAGATATGTTCGGTGGAGAGGAAAGTTTTGGTGGAAGCACTAGAAAGCAAAGAATTGAATTGTGGTGGCGCATATTGGGAAAAGAAGGAAGAGATTGAAA
Organism: Protula sp. h YS-2021; assembly: GCA_949752745.1. Lineage (NCBI taxonomy): Eukaryota > Metazoa > Annelida > Polychaeta > Sabellida > Serpulidae > Protula > Protula sp. h YS-2021. The sequence continues at coordinate 65,186,051 of OX457031.1, read as the reverse complement.
AAGACATTGCATCACTTGGTCACATGGATAATCAGCTGCACACTCAAAGCTTGCACTAGTGTTTATGCATGTTTTCCTTAACTACTTATGTAGGATTGCAACTGAATGAAATCAGCATCATATACAAACTATGGCAAAGGGTCAAATGGAAAGTTTGATCTGATGTTCTTCACATCGGAAGTATATGAATCTGAGTCATATGTCACTGAGTGCAATGACGAAGAAAAATATACTCTTTTAAACGAAATTAAACAAATGGCGATTATAATCCATAATTTTTCTTTATTCTCGAAACTAATGCCAAACTGTAATATTTCAGTACTTCATGAAAAAAGCGTTTTTTGTCAATGTTGTAAGATTTCTTTTCTAATGTTTATGTAGTGATTAGAGAATAAATTTATTGAAAATTAAGAATTGAATGTAATACTCTGGATGGGCCAAATTATATAGTACCAAAATGTTACACGCTGATCCTAATTGCAGTGATCTTTTTTAAAGCTAGTGTTTCTGTTGAAAATGCACGAAAATGACACGTTAAAAATTATTGTTTATTTTCATATTAAAATTTAAGAAGTTTTTATATTGTCTAAGGTTCTTGTTTAAGGTGTACATAAGCTGCTCTTACGAAAGGGATTTCTGATCATCACGCTACAGTCTATTGACTTGCTTTTGACGCTATAAACAAATTTAGTACAGATGAGAAAGCTTTATATAGAAACAAGGTTTGGTTGTGTATCTATTTTGACATAATTGATATCAATAAAATATAATTAATGCAATGAAATTGTAAATTCTAATTATAATTGTACTTCACAGATGATGTTTATTAGAAAACGGTTATCCTATTTGGGATAAAGCGTGCTTGTCAGAAAGACGCAAAACTAGATAAAGGTAATAGACTGGAGTTTTGAATCATTGTTACTAAAATCATTTTCAGTCAGGCAACCCGGTGAACTGAACGTCCATTCGATTGGCTCAGACAAAAAAATCGCATGCTCCATGCCTTTTGGGGGTGGTAATTGAATAACTTGTAGACAGTTACATTTCCTTAAGAAAAGGCAGGGTTTTGGGTCTCCAAGCATATGAAGTACGGGTAAGACGGAAATTAAAAAAAAATTAATGAGAAAACGTAAGCCATACTGGGCCACCCAACTGGCCAAACCTGGGATCGCGCGCTGTTGTGCTACCAGTGTATTAGCATAAAGTATGATAGTTTAATGTACATGTATGCATACAAGAAACAAAACTACAAACAATTAAAGGTTTATAAAGGACCCTTGATACAATCTCTATGGGTCCTGAACACGTTGGAGATCGTATATTTTGCAAGACGATGAATTTTTAATGAAATCTACAGCCTTAAGAAGCCTTTCTCAATTCTAAGACACAACAATAAATATAAAAAATAATCAAAATATCAAACAACTAATAATTCACAATATAGTTTCAATAAAATATGCAGTTTTAATAAGGCTTTGTCAATTCTAAGAACTTATGGACCTCCTATATATATATTGGGGGGACAATTCCTATTCTCTATCCTCAATTTCAAACATGGCATCTCTGAATGTAAAGTAATCCAACCTCTTTCCCTTTTTTGAAGGATTCCTAATCCATCCTCTAATTCTAATTGCGACTTTGAATGATCTGAATGTTACCCCTTTTCCGTAGCAAGTATGAGCCTGCATACCCTTTAGTCAACGTCCCGGACATTAACATGTACATATGGTCACAACATACTGCTTATGCATTCCTTCATAGATGCACGAACGCATGCATACATACATGGAGAACGTATAAAACAACATGATTCCCCCTCCCCGCCCTTGCGGGGAACATAGTCTGTTTTACTTGTAATTTATAACCAGTTATACAGGGATGAGTACAAGATAAGGTCCAGATGATCTTTCTATCTTCATTATCACAGTTCCGTTAGCTTAGCAGGAATACTATTTCCAAATGTAATGGACCTATTTAAAGAAATGGTAAAGCCAAAAAAAGTGAATTATATGACATAACAATAAAAAATTGGCTTTTTTGCCACGACTTGATTGGTCACCGGAGTCACGCAGTGTCATGAAGAATTGTAATATGTTTCATCGATGGATTTATTTTATTTTACTTTATTTGGGTATAGTTAAAGAGCATTTAGTTCTGTTCTTAGATGCATCTCTAATTGTTTCATAGATGAACTTTTTTTTAAATATGACAAAATAAACAATTTTTCGTCCAAAATTATACTTAAAAGTAACCTGTTACATGTCTATCGGAGCCTCTAATCCGTAATGTGTATGCTAAAGCTGTTTCAAAAAGAGCATAAGAAAAGCGATAACGTTTCCTTAAGCGAGAGAACCACTGCCACTGATTCGAATCAAGTGCCGTAGATAAATGACAAAGAAGGTTTTGACAAAAGGGCTTACTAATCCAAATTGTGTTCAGTTTCGTGATTTTTAATTTTAATCCCTACATAGTTTACGATGTGTTGTTTTAGATTAGTGTTTCAAATTTAAATAAAGCGTTTGATTACAATTGACTTTTTGTTATTTATATACTGCTCTAAATGTCCTTTGTCCCGAACTTCCTCAAAAGAAGATACTAGAAGATAACTATCTTCTTCAGAATAATAAAGCAGTTTCTTTGACGTTTCACTTGAGTTTCACGTTTCACCTGAGTAATTATATAAAGTTTCCATGAACAGAAGCTCTGCCACTCGTAGGTAACCCAAAGATAGTATAATCATTTATTAATCATTTCTTCAAAATGCTTTCCTTTGAAATTTCAAGAAGCTCTCGGAAGCTCTTCTGAAGTGAAGTCGCATGTTCCAGCAACCAAAGAAACATGGTTAGCATTTCCAGATACGGCTTGCTCTTTTGCATACATTCCATTAAAAATTTCGCCCATTTTTCCGTTTGTTCAAATTCTAGGTTAACAATCCAAATATTTTAGACTTATTCCGATGTTTTGGAAGACATTTTCTAGTTCTGGAAGTTCTTAAAAGTTCTTCGGAAGTGAAGTGAGAACTTCTTGGAATTTCAAGAATTTCCATTAAACTTCTTGGAAGTTCCAAAAATTTCAACTGAACTTCTTGTAAAGGACGTGGAGACGTCATAAAAGCGCTGATGGAGACGTCATAGACAGGTTATTGACATACTTACATTTTGCCCTTGTTGTCCATGATGAAGATATTCTCCTCTTCTGTTTGAATGCTCAACAAATCAACCCCTGAGCCCAGGTCTGTGCATTTTCTGCGTGCGGCAGCCGCCTTAACTATGTCATTTTCATGTGGGAAATAATAGCAGAAATTGCCATGTAAAATCCATCGGCCATCTGAATAGAAATCAAAAAGAACTAAACGTTATACCCGTTCCTGTAGCTTTGAATAGTAACACAGCTACATGGAATAACTGTAGATGCCGTGAAAGGTGATGGTAGCTCATCTCGAGGCAAATTATTTGAAATATTACTTGGTATCCTGAGTAATATTTCTCTCAATCTCTGTGATAATTTTCAATATAGTCAGGAGTCGGATCATAGTTACAAAAATTCGTATTTCAACAACTGAAGTTGATTTTGAAGACTTTTTGTGAAATATTTAGACTTAATATACCTAATCATTTATTAACTGCCGTTATTATTGTGTTATTTAAACGTTTATCCGTGTTTTATGAATATTAAGGAGTATTATTGAAAACAAGGTCTTACAGCTGTTGTGTAAAAACAGCGAACACAAAGGTCCTTCACGACAATTCAGATGGTCTCTAAATAATAAATATATATTGTTTTCACACAATTGTTATCTTTAGCTAACAGGGATGCCATTTTTAATATATAGCAAAAAAGAAAGAAACGAAAAAAAAACACGAAATACCAACGAAATGTTAATTATAGTATTAAAAATTTTATGTTTCCTTTTTAGTATGAAGTACTGTATTTCGTTATTGCCAGCTGTGAAAGGTAATTCTAAGAACTTACCTTCTCCTTTTAAATTCAACGTTTTGCATAAAATACTAAGTGAAATATGCATAGAATACATCCATTGCGAATGTTTTGTCTGAAACGTTGCCTGAAACGTTGACATATTTAAAAGCGAGCTTGAGATAAAGCATAAAAGCATGGCTGCCGTAGGCTTGTGCAAAGAAGTATTTGCCCTTCTACTCTGTTGAACAAAGAAAAATAGATCATATTGCTGTAGTCTATACAAAGTGAATGTAATGTGTAAATGTCATGTGAGATTTGGTTTGCTAATATTATCCTTAAACAAACATGCTACATATGTTCCGTGTGTTATAAAAGCTTATTTAAAGTTGTTGTTTGCTCACAATATAAGAAGCGTGTTATTGAAACGGGATCCTTTATGTGAACTAACAGTGGTTCTCTTGAACAGCATTTTGCGCTGCTTTATTGTGCTTTCAGTTTGGTTTGGGGAAACAGAATTGCAAATAAACTACGCAGAAGTCAGGAATGAGTTTAAAAAATTATAATGCAGTGGCCATTTTTAACATAAGTGCCATGCAGATCTATTTGTTAAACTTCAATATCTGTTAAAACTACATATTTTTAATTCGACATATTTTGATGAGGATATTTTATGGTAAGTATTTCCCATTTAAAAGCTTATTAGTGTGCCGTATTTATAAAGCGATACTAAATCAGCAGTATGACAAATGTCATTAAGATAGCATAAACAAGTAACATTTATTTGCCTCAGAGCCATAAATCTTGTCTAACCTGTTCCAAACTTTTTTTACCTTGTTTTACTTATATGTTTCTTATAATGAGCATGTGCATTGGTCGAAGACATTAAAACATGGCATAGGGCCTCGGAGAGTGCACCACATCCATATTCAGTTTGAATAGTCAAATCATATAGCACATTTTGAAGTCTCGTGAAATATATGCAATTCGTCCGAGAAAATTAAACAAGCTTTGCTATCCTTGTCTTGCGAGTATTAAGTTAAACACAACAACAGCTTTCATTTAAAACCAACGATAAAGTCCTAATAAATAAAGTCCTAAAATAAATTAGCAACTAATAAATAATCGCATGTTATTTCGACACGACTGATCTTTCGAGGTAAAAGTCACTTTGCAAAAACCTTTAGTTTTCGACGAGACATATGTCATTAACTTAAAATATTTATGTTTTCATTTCAGTGTCAAATAGTGTTTAGTTATTTTTGCTACAAAAAGTGATTCATATTGAAAATTAAAACACTAACCTTCTCCTTTCAGGTTTAATGGTTTATACAAAATAACAGCTGCTAAAATCAAACACACATGAAACCTATCCATGCCAATTCTTTATCGCCTTTAACTTGATTGAAACGATAATATATTTAAATGCGAGTTTGGTGTAAAGGCGCCTCCCGTAAAGCATACATACAACTGTCAAGGAAGTATTTTACACTATTGAACAAAATTGAATGTGTCTATACGACTTGAGCACGCTTCAATGGAATAATTTAAAGGCCATATCACAATTTGACTGCAGGTATTCCCCTTTATACACTACTATTATGTTCCGTGCGTTGCAACAGCTTATCTGAAGAGTGGCCCGTTCATTTTTCGTTGTGTGCTGAGTAATCAAGCAACTTATCTAGATGAGACGCTTGCTTGAAAAGCGGTTCACACTGTTTGCTTTTGAAACTAAGCTCATATTGATTTAAAAGGTTCCTGGTAATTGATTTGTATGTTTTTATAAGCGAGTCTTTTCTTTGCTATTTAAATAGATATTTGTTTCGGCTTATATTTTCGAGTACAAACGAAAGACTACGAAAGCTCGATCAATCACAGGCTTAAGTTTTATTATCTGCCATGAATGTGGTTTTTCTGTGTGAAAACGCTCTTGTAAACCAATTTGCATTTAGGGTCAATTCTGATCTAAGTCCGGAGAGTGAACAGTTTAAAAGGGAGCTCACCTTATTCTGTGTCGTTTGCTGATACCAAAGGCTTGTTATTTGTGGCTAGACGATGCCTCACCCATATGCAGTTCTGGTATCTATAAAATATGAAGGAGGCTCAGTTGTAAAATATGAAGTTTTTACTTATCATGTACTGTTGATGAAAACGGATAAATGAAACAAACATGCACTTAAGTGTTATGATCTGAATGATGACCGTGTAAGGGCCAGATTTTAGCTTTTTTCTCTTGCTCTGGATAAGTATCACGTTACAAGGCCAATGTTCTTTAAGGATGTAGGTTGCTAATAGTGTTGTTTGTTTTTCTAAGACAGCTTCCGAGACACATTAAGTGGTTACAGTGAAACGTCATTTTCTTTCCATTTTCAATTAAAACTCAATTTGTTAGGCTTATTAATGCGTTTGTCCTTAAATTTCAAACCTCCTGAGTAATATGTATATTTCTATGTATTCTTTGTGTGTTATTGTGAAATCCGAATTGTTTTTTATCCACTTTACTTGGTATTAGGTAATGTGTAGGTTTCTTGGTTTCTTGTGATTAATCTGTTCATCTATAAAAGGTCCAGAAATTCGTTAATTCCTCAGTTATAATCTCACAAGTCAAAGAGTATTTTATAAGAACAAGAAGTCAACAGGTTTTGAGTCCTGCTTTAGGGGAAACTCACATAAATGCCGTAAGGATTATTCATTTTAATAGTCGTGGTTATTGTTATCAGTTAGGCTATTAATGCTGTTTTAATTAGCGTTCAATGTTTTAACTAAAATCATAAACTTTAAGTGGAAATTAAAGGTTAAACTTAATCAGGTTTTCTCATTTAGTATTTCATGTGTCAGTGTATTTGTTAATTAGTTATCAATGTTTACTTCAGTCAATCTCACGATCGCTCGCGAACTCACTCATAGTTAAGTTCAAGTCTCAGAGTCTTAGTTCGCAGTCCGTGTGCATTGCGTATATATGGTAAAAAAAGTTTTATAACGGCTCTTCATTGCCAGTAGGCGAAAACAAGGGTTCTGGCTCACCGGAAGTGACGTCATCTGTCTGGACCGGAAGTGACGTCATAGGCGTTGTCATGGCAACGAAGTGTTGTGATGGCAACGAAGTGCTGTAGTCATGGAAACGAAGCATAGCCATGCCATAGTGACATAGCCATGATAAGTGAGGACCTCCCCCCCCCCCCTAGCCGGCAGTCGGGACAGACCCTATGGTAAAAAGTGATGACCCCCCTAGGACATACGATGTGCGAACCCCCCCCCCATCCTTAGGACATATGATGTACCGACCCCCCCCCAGCACATACTATGTACCGACGCCCCCCCCCCCCAGGACATACTATGTACCGACCCCCCCCCCCCCCCCCTAGGCGGCAGTTGGGACAGAACCTATGGTAAAAAGTGTGGACCTCCCGCCTCCCTAGGCAAGCAACATTTTGTCAAGTCAGCATGTCACGTCAGCAAAAGTTACACACCGCAACTTGATCACATCAGAGGGGTATATAAGGCATGAGCACCCGACACTCCCCAACAACAGTGACAGCCATATCGGTAAGCGGAACTCATTAAACAAAACAATAACCCTCGTTAATCATGGTCGATTTGTATGAAAATTTCACTGTTTGATTCAGGTTTATGTAAACTTTTGTTATAAAGTGATCATGGACTAGTTGCGCAGCTGGCTGTATGCATATTTACCACCATTTTAACTTAAAATTGGGATAACTTTCGTTATAGCTAACCGATTTGTATGGAAATTTCACCATTTGATTCAGCTTTATGTAAACTTTTGTTATAAAGTGATCATGGGCTAGTTGCGCAGCTTGCTGTATGCATATTTACCACCATTTTAACTTAAAATTGTGATAACTTTCGTTATAGTTGACCGATTTGTATGAAAATTTCACCATTTGATTCAGTTATTTCCTGTGTTACTTCGCGGATGAATACCATTTGGCTTCACCGCTAGATGTCTCTGCTGTGCAGCAGTGCAGCTGTACAACTCTACAACTATAGGTGAGACATTTTATCAAGCAGTGATACATTCTGCTGAGTCAGCAATTTTAACAAGGTTTGAAAAAAAAGTTACACACCATATTTTGATTACATGTAAGTAGCATAAAAGCATGAGTGAAACATGTATATGAATCAGTGATAAATTCTGCTGAGTCAACAAGTTACACATCATATACCACCAAAGTGGTATAAAAGGAAGAGTGAAACGTGTATTTCGGCTCATTTCAGTTCTAGCAACAACAACAACAACAGTGATGGCTACAGTCTACTGTCATGATTGCTATATAGCATTTCCATCTCTGGAATTGTTCGTAGCACATACATGCAAACCAGCTAGGATGAAACGTGCTCATGAAGAGCTTGTTGAGCAGATTGAAGCCAAGAGACGAAAGACGGCACAAGATGGTGTTGACAGACCTGATCCAGTCCTCTGCTGTGGATGTGCAAAAATATTTTCATCTTTGGATGCGTTTGAGACACATGCATGCATACCAGCTGAGATGGAAAATGTGTCTCATGAAGAACATGTTTCAAAGAAAGAAAAGACAGGACAACTAGGCAGAGGCAGAAGAGTGAGTCTTGGTGAAAACGCACAGGAAAGACGGTTTGAGCCTGAAGATGGATCGGATTTACTACTTGAAATGCGGCAACAAGAGAATCGGATCAAGAGACATTTGCTAGAAACGTTAAGCAATGGCATGAAGTGGTACATTGTCGTACATGCGCGCTTCAAGAAACTGACGGCGAATGCTGAAGGCATTATGACATAACAAGTGGATAATGCCTTTATCAGCAGTCCAACATATACCGCATACAATCCAGCGGATATTGAACAGGACTTGCCAGAAGCCTATAAAGAATTGTTTACCAAGTTTGACGAACATGAGTGACAAGGTTCTGGCTGGGTGTTGGATAACATACTGTACATTGAAGTGCATACAGCTACGTCAGCGCCACTGGAAGCGAGTAGTTTTATCCCACTACCGAAGAAAGTGAAGAATACAAAGGCTGTATTAAACATTCAGAATGATGATAAAAAGTGCTTCTTATGGTCCGTATTGGCTCATCTTCACCCTTCAACAAACACCCCATACCGTGTGAATCAATACAAGAGATTTGAGAAGGAATTGAAGGTAGAAGGAATGACATTTCCCACACCGATTACGGACATTCCAAAATTTGAAAAGGAGAATGATGTATCTATCAATGTGTTTGGATATGAAGATGATGTAGTTGTTCCGATACAACTGAGTCGAAACACCAGGGTGAGAGAAATCAACTTACTTTTGATTAGCAATGACAAGAAAAGACATTACTGCCTATCAAGAATTTCACCAGACTTATGGCTTATCGATCAAAGTGAAAGAATGCAGCATTTTATTGTTTCAACTGTCTTCACGGGTTTATGCGACAAGATCTTTTAGACAAGCATCGTGAAGTGTATGGCAAGCATGGATCACAACGTTTATCATTCCCCAAGGAACCCTTCATCAAGTTCAAGAATGTGGCCAAACAACAGCGAGCACCTTTTGTGATTTATGCAGACTTTGAATGTTTCACGAAAAAGCAGGAAGGATACAAGTATTAGCATCGTCGTCCAAACAGCTTTGACTGATCGTATTGTGCATGGTTTACAACAACAAAAAATGGTCATGACTCGTGAAGATGAAGAGCATTTCAAGAACGCTGTTGATTGCTTCATTTGTCATGAGCCTCTAGGAGCAGATCGTGTGAGAGATCATGGCCATATCAATGGCAAACACCGCGGAGCTGCACATAGTGAATGCAATTTACAATTCCGATTTCGAAAGGATAAGCAGGACGTTAAAGATTCTTTTATCATTCCTGTGTTTTTCCACAATTTACGAGGCTATGACAGTCATTTGATCATGGAAAAAATTGGAAAGTTCACAAATGAAACCATTACAGTCATTCCCAACACCGTTGAGAAATATATTGCATTCACCATGAGCAATCTGAAATTTAGATAACTTTTATAACATGACGTCACACATTCATGATAGCGACCAACAAGATTTATTGTTGAGAAAGGGAATGTACCCCTTTGATTATGTGGATGTACCAAGTTTGCTGCAACACAACTGCCGTCCAAGGATAAGTTTTACAGTCTGTTTTGTGAAGAAGACATTAGCGATGAGGATTATGCGCATGCGCAGAAGGTGTGGGATACATTCCACTGTACTACATTTGGCGAATACCATGACCTGTACCTGAAATCGGATGTGCTGCTGCTGGCTGACGTGTTTGAAAACTTTCGTCAAGTATGTCTCAACACATATGAATTGGACCCTGCTCACTACTATACAGCGCCAGGACTGTCGTGGGATGCCATGTTGAAAGCGACAAAGGTGAAATTGCAATTGATTAACGACATTGACATGTACCAAATGGTTGAACAAGGTCTACGTGGAGGAATATCTGTCATCACACACAAATATGCGAAAGCAAATAACCCCTACGTAGCAGATTACGATCCCTTGAAACCAACCAACTACTTGACATACCTCGACGCAAACAACTTGTATGGCTGGGCCATGTCACAAAGCATGCCAGAAAGTGCACTTATGTGGGTGAGTGAACCAGAATCCATTGACTTCATGAATGTGGATGAAGATGACGAGATTGGATACATTTTAGAAGTAGATTTAGAATACCCATATTCAATCCATGATCGTCATAATCACTATCCAGAGGCTCCAGAACGGAAATGTGTTAAGGTGGGAGAGGTGGGATTGTCAAAACATAGTCAGAAGCTACAGAAAGATCTGAACATGAAAGGCAAACCTATTGAAAAGCTCATTCCCAACTTGTGTGACAAGAAGAAAAATGTGCTTCATTAAAGAAATTTACAGCAATATGTCTCACTGGGATTGAAATTCACTAAGGTGCATCGTGCCATCATGTTTGCACAGAGCAAATGGTTGGCAAAATACATCTCCTTGAACACGGAAAAGAGAAAATTGGCCAAGAACCCGTTTGAGAAAGACTTTTTCAAATCGATGAACAACTCTGTGTTTGGCAAAACCATGGAAAATGTGAGAAAGCGTATGAATGTGGAACTTGTTCACAAAGAAAAGCGGTTCAAGAAACTTGTAGCCAAACCTTCTGTTGCATAAGTTTTCCCTGCGTGTAAAAACAGCCTGTTTTTACGTAGAAAAGGCCTTTTCTACGGCCAAACCCGTAAAATCTACCTGTCAACGCATTGTCTGTAATATTGTCCTGTGCATAGAAGGGTGCTATAAAGGGAAAACTTACGCTTCAGGAGCGTAATTTTTCCCTGTGTCAATAAAATTCAGCTTTAGACATTGTGTCTCCCTATCGAAAAAGGAACAAAGAAACAGCATATGGAGAGAAAATCATTGAAGTAATGCGCTCACAGGTGAAATATACAGTCTTGCCCGTAGAAAAGGCCTTTTCTACGTAAAAACAGCCTGTCATTTCAGTAATTAAACTAGACATGAATTTCTGCAGCACGGAGTATTTTTACGCCACTAATGCGTAAAAAAGTCCTTTTATCTTGTAACTATCAGGCCTTAAAGCAAGATAAATTTAAATCTATCTGTAAGTGAAAAGGGCAATTTTTACGTCTCGAAGGGCGTAAGAAAGTCATTTCAACAACAAAACTAGACATGAATTTCTGACGCACAGGGTATTTTTACGCCACTAATGCGTAAAAAAGTCCTTTTTTCTTGTAACTATCAGGCCTTAAATCAAGATAAATTTAAATCTATCTGTAAGTGAAAAGGGCAATATTTACGCCTCGAAGGGCGTAAGAAAGTCATTTCAACAACAAAACTAGACATGAATTTCTGACGCACAGGGTATTTTTACGCCACTAATGCGTAAAAAAGTCCTTTTTTCTTGTAACTATCAGGCCTTAAATCAAGATAAATTTAAATCTATCTGTAAGTGAAAAGGGCATTTTTTACGCCTTAATGGGCGTAAAAAAGTCATTTCAACCACAATACTAGACATGAATTTCTGACGCACAGGGTATTTTTACGCCACTAATGCGTAAAAAAGTCCTTTTTTCTTGTAACTATCAGGCCTTAAATCAAGATAAATTTAAATCTATCTGTAAGTGAAAAGGGCAATTTTTACGCCTTAATGGGCGTAAGAAAGTCATTTCAACAACAAAACTGGACATGAATTTCTGACGCACAGGGTATTTTTACGCCACTAATGCGTAAAAAAGTCCTTTTTTCTTGTAACTATCAGGCCTTAAAGCAAGATAAATTTAAATCTATCTGTAAGTAAAAGGGCATTTTTTACGCCTTAATGGGCGTAAAAAAATCATTTCGACCACAAAACTAGACATGAATTTCTGACGCACAGGGTATTTTTACGCCACTAATGCGTAAAAAAGTCCTTTTATCTTGTAACTATCAGGCCTTAAAGCAAGATAAATTTAAATCTATCTGTAAGTGAAAAGGGCAATTTTTACGTCTCGAAGGGCGTAAGAAAGTCATTTCAACAACAAAACTAGACATGAATTTCTGACGCACAGGGTATTTTTACGCCACTAATGCGTAAAAAAGTCCTTTTTTCTTGTAACTATCAGGCCTTAAATCAAGATAAATTTAAATCTATCTGTAAGTGAAAAGGGCAATATTAACGCCTCGAAGGGCGTAAGAAAGTCATTTCAACAACAAAACTAGACATGAATTTCTGACGCACAGGGTATTTTTACGCCACTAATGCGTAAAAAAGTCCTTTTTTCTTGTAACTATCAGGCCTTAAATCAAGATAAATTTAAATCTATCTGTAAGTGAAAAGGGCATTTTTTACGCCTTAATGGGCGTAAAAAAGTCATTTCAACCACAATACTAGACATGAATTTCTGACGCACAGGGTATTTTTACGCCACTAATGCGTAAAAAAGTCCTTTTTTCTTGTAACTATCAGGCCTTAAATCAAGATAATTTTAAATCTATCTGTAAGTGAAAAGGGCATTTATCACGCCTTAATGGGCGTAAGAAAGTCATTTCAACAACAAAACTGGACATGAATTTCTGACGCACAGGGTATTTTTACGCCTCTAATGCGTAAAAAAGTCCTTTTTTCTTGTAACTATCAGGCCTTAAAGCAAGATAAATTTAAATCTATCTGTAAGTGAAAAGGGCAATATTTACGCCTCGAAGGGCGTAAGAAAGTCATTTCAACAACAAAACTAGACATGAATTTCTGACGCACAGGGTATTTTTACGCCACTAATGCGTAAAAAAGTCCTTTTTTCTTGTAACTATCAGGCCTTAAATCAAGATAATTTCAAATCTATCTGTAAGTGATAAGGGCATTTTTTACGCCTTAATGGGCGTAAGAAAGTCATTTCAACAACAAAACTAGACATGAATTTCTGACGCACAGGGTATTTTTACGCCACTAATGCGTAAAAAAGTCCTTTTTTCTTGTAACTATCAGGCCTTAAATCAAGATAAATTTAAATCTATCTGTAAGTAAAAGGGAATTTTTCACGCCTTAATGGGCGTAAAAAAATCATTTCAACCACAAAACTAGACATGAATTTCTGACGCACAGGGTATTTTTACGCCACTAATGCGTAAAAAAGTCCTTTTTTCTTGTAACTATCAGGCCTTAAAGCAAGATAAATTTAAATCTATCTGTAAGTGAAAAGGGCAATATTTACGCCTCGAAGGGCGTAAGAAAGTCATTTCAACAACAAAACTAGACATGAATTTCTGACGCACAGGGTATTTTTACGCCACTAATGCGTAAAAAAGTCCTTTTTTCTTGTAACTATCAGGCCTTAAATCAAGATAATTTTAAATCTATCTGTAAGTGAAGAGGGCATTTTTTACGCCTTAATGGGCGTAAGAAAGTCATTTCAACAACAAAACTAGACATGAATTTCTGACGCACAGGGTATTTTTACGCCACTAATGCGTGAAAAAGTCCTTTTTTCTTGTAACTATCAGGCCTTAAATCAAGATAAATTTAAATCTATCTGTAAGTAAAAGGGCATTTTTTTCGCCTTAATGGGCGTAAAAAAATCATTTCAACCACAAAACTAGACATGAATTTCTGACGCACAGGGTATTTTTACGCCACTAATGCGTAAAAAAGTCCTTTTTTCTTGTAACTATCAGGCCTTAAAGCAAGATAAATTTAAATCTATCTGTAAGTGAAAAGGGCAATATTTACCCCTCGAAGGGCGTAAGAAAGTCATTTCAACAACAAAACTAGACATGAATTTCTGACGCACAGGGTATTTTTACGCCACTAATGCGTAAAAAAGTCCTTTTTTCTTGTAACTATCAGGCCTTAAAGCAAGATAAATTTAAATCTATCTGTAAGTGAAAAGGGCAATCATTACGCCTCGAAGGGCGTAAGAAAGTCATTTTAACAACAAAACTAGACATGAATTTCTGACGCACAGGGTATTTTTACGCCACTAATGCGTAAAAAAGTCCTTTTTTCTTGTTACTATCAGGCCTTAAATCAAGATAAATTTAAATCTATCTGTAAGTGAAAAGGGCATTTTTTACGCCTTAATGGGCGTAAGAAAGTCATTTCAACAACAAAACTAGACATGAATTTCTGACGCACAGGGTATTTTTACGCCACTAATGCGTGAAAAAGTCCTTTTTTCTTGTAACTATCAGGCCTTAAATCAAGATAAATTTAAATCTATCTGTAAGTAAAAGGGCATTTTTTACGCCTTAATGGGCGTAAAAAAATCATTTCAACCACAAAACTAGACATGAATTTCTGACGCACAGGGTATTTTTACGCCACTAATGCGTAAAAAAGTCCTTTTTTCTTGTAACTATCAGGCCTTAAAGCAAGATAAATTTAAATCTATCTGTAAGTGAAAAGGGCAATATTTACGCCTCGAAGGGCGTAAGAAAGTCATTTCAACAACAAAACTAGACATGAATTTCTGACGCACAGGGTATTTTTACGCCACTAATGCGTAAAAAAGTCCTTTTTTCTTGTAACTATCAGGCCTTAAATCAAGATAAATTTAAATCTATCTGTAAGTGAAAAGGGCAATATTTACCCCTCGAAGGGCGTAAGAAAGTCATTTCAACAACAAAACTAGACATGAATTTCTGACGCACAGGGTATTTTTACGCCACTAATGCGTAAAAAAGTCCTTTTTTCTTGTAACTATCAGGCCTTAAAGCAAGATAAATTTAAATCTATCTGTAAGTGAAAAGGGCAATATTTACGCCTCGAAGGGCGTAAGAAAGTCATTTCAACAACAAAACTAGACATGAATTTCTGACGCACAGGGTATTTTTACGCCACTAATGCGTAAAAAAGTCCTTTTTTCTTGTAACTATCAGGCCTTAAAGCAAGATAAATTTAAATCTATCTGTAAGTGAAAAGGGCAATATTTACCCCTCGAAGGGCGTAAGAAAGTCATTTCAACAACAAAACTAGACATGAATTTCTGACGCACAGGGTATTTTTACGCCACTAATGCGTAAAAAAGTCCTTTTTTCTTGTAACTATCAGGCCTTAAAGCAAGATAAATTTAAATCTATCTGTAAGTGAAAAGGGCAATCATTACGCCTCGAAGGGCGTAAGAAAGTCATTTTAACAACAAAACTAGACATGAATTTCTGACGCACAGGGTATTTTTACGCCACTAATGCGTAAAAAAGTCCTTTTTTCTTGTTACTATCAGGCCTTAAATCAAGATAAATTTAAATCTATCTGTAAGTGAAAAGGGCATTTTTTACGCCTTAATGGGCGTAAGAAAGTCATTTCAACAACAAAACTGGACATGAATTTCTGACGCACAGGGTATTTTTACGCCACTAATGCGTAAAAAAGTCCTTTTTTCTTGTAACTATCAGGCCTTAAAGCAAGATAAATTTAAATCTATCTGTAAGTGAAAAGGGCAATATTTACGCCTCGAAGGGCGTAAGAAAGTCATTTCAACAACAAAACTAGACATGAATTTCTGACACACAGGGTATTTTTACGCCACTAATGCGTAAAAAAGTCCTTTTTTCTTGTAACTATCAGGCCTTAAATCAAGATAAATTTAAATCTATCTGTAAGTAAAAGGGCATTTTTTACGCCTTAATGGGCGTAAAAAAATCATTTCAACCATAAAACTAGACATGAATTTCTGACGCACAGGGTATTTTTACGCAACTAAAGCGTAAAAAAGTCCTTTTTTCTTGTAACTATCAGGCCTAAAAGCAAGATAAATTTAAATCTATCTGTAAGTGAAAAGGGCAATATTTACGCCTCGAAGGGCGTAAGAAAGTCATTTCAACAACAAAACTAGACATGAATTTCTGACGCACAGGGTATTTTTACGCCACTAATGCGTAAAAAAGTCCTTTTTTCTTGTAACTATCAGGCCTTAAAGCAAGATAAATTTAAATCTATCTGTAAGTGAAAAGGGCAATATTTACCCCTCGAAGGGCGTAAGAAAGTCATTTCAACAACAAAACTAGACATGAATTTCTGACGCACAGGGTATTTTTACGCCACTAATGCGTAAAAAAGTCCTTTTTTCTTGTAACTATCAGGCCTTAAATCAAGATAATTTTAAATCTATCTGTAAGTGAAAAGGGCATTTATCACGCCTTAATGGGCGTAAGAAAGTCATTTCAACAACAAAACTGGACATGAATTTCTGACGCACAGGGTATTTTTACGCCACTAATGCGTAAAAAAGTCCTTTTTTCTTGTAACTATCAGGCCTTAAAGCAAGATAAATTTAAATCTATCTGTAAGTGAAAAGGGCAATATTAACGCCTCGAAGGGCGTAAGAAAGTCATTTCAACAACAAAACTAGACATGAATTTCTGACGCACAGGGTATTTTTACGCCACTAATGCGTAAAAAAGTCCTTTTTTCTTGTAACTATCAGGCCTTAAATCAAGATAATTTCAAATCTATCTGTAAGTGATAAGGGCATTTTTTACGCCTTAATGGGCGCAAGAAAGTCATTTCAACAACAAAACTAGACATGAATTTCTGACGCACAGGGTATTTTTACGCCACTAATGCGTAAAAAAGTCCTTTTTTCTTGTAACTATCAGGCCTTAAATCAAGATAAATTTAAATCTATCTGTAAGTAAAAGGGCATTTTTCACGCCTTAATGGGCGTAAAAAAATCATTTCCACCACAAAACTAGACATGAATTTCTGACGCACAGGGTATTTTTACGCCACTAATGCGTAAAAAAGTCCTTTTTTCTTGTAACTATCAGGCCTTAAAGCAAGATAAATTTAAATCTATCTGTAAGTGAAAAGGGCAATATTTACGCCTCGAAGGGCGTAAGAAAGTCATTTCAACAACAAAACTAGACATGAATTTCTGACGCACAGGGTATTTTTACGCCACTAATGCGTAAAAAAGTCCTTTTTTCTTGTAACTATCAGGCCTTAAAGCAAGATAAATTTAAATCTATCTGTAAGTGAAAAGGGCAATATTTACGCCTCGAAGGGCGTAAGAAAGTCATTTCAACAATAAAACTAGACATGAATTTCTGACGCACAGGGTATTTTTACGCCACTAATGCGTAAAAAAGTCCTTTTTTCTTGTAACTATCAGGCCTTAAAGCAAGATAAATTTAAATCTATCTGTAAGTGAAAAGGGCAATCATTAGGCCTCGAAGGGCGTAAGAAAGTCATTTCAACAACAAAACTAGACATGAATTTCTGACGCACAGGGTATTTTTACGCCACTAATGCGTAAAAAATTCCTTTTTTCTTGTAACTATCAGGCCTTAAATCAAGATAAATTTAAATCTATCTGTAAGTGAAATGGGCATTTTTTACGCCTTAATGGGCGTAAAAAAGTCATTTCAACCACAAAACTAGACATGAATTTCTGACGCACAGGGTATTTTTACGCCACTAATGCGTAAAAAAGTCCTTTTTTCTTGTAACTATCAGGCCTTAAAGCAAGATAAATTTAAATCTATCTGTAAGTGAAAAGGGCAATATTTACGCCTCGAAGGGCGTAAGAAAGTCATTTCAACAACAAAACTAGACATGAATTTCTGACGCACAGGGTATTTTTACGCCACTAATGCGTAAAAAAGTCCTTTTTTCTTGTAACTATCAGGCCTTAAATCAAGATAAATTTAAATCTATCTGTAAGTGAAAAGGGCATTTTTCACGCCTTAATGGGCGTAAAAAAATCATTTCAACCACAAAACTAGACATGAATTTCTGACGCACAGGGTATTTTTACGCCACTAATGCGTAAAACAGTCCTTTTTTCTTGTAACTATCAGGCCTTAAATCAAGATAAATTTAAATCTATCTGTAAGTGAAAAGGGCAATCATTACGCCTCGAAGGGCGTAAGA
The DNA here is from genome assembly GCA_949752745.1 of Protula sp. h YS-2021. Classification (NCBI taxonomy): domain Eukaryota; kingdom Metazoa; phylum Annelida; class Polychaeta; order Sabellida; family Serpulidae; genus Protula; species Protula sp. h YS-2021. Next base: position 65,167,799 of record OX457031.1, on the reverse strand, counting down.
AAGTCATTTCAACAACAAAAATAGACATGAATTTCTGACGCACATGGTATTTTTACGCCACTAATGCGTAAAAAAGTCCCTTTTTCTTGTAACTATCAGGCCTTAAAGCAAGATAAATTTAAATCTATCTGTAAGTGAAAAGGGCAATCATTACGCCTCGAAGGGCGTAAGAAAGTCATTTCAACAACAAAACTAGACATGAATTTCTGACGCACAGGGTATTTTTACGCCACTAATGCGTAAAAAAGTCCTTTTTTCTTGTAACTATCAGGCCTTAAATCAAGATAAATTTAAATCTATCTGTAAGTGAAATGGGCATTTTTTACGCCTTAATGGGCGTAAAAAAGTCATTTCAACCACAAAACTAGACATGAATTTCTGACGCACAGGGTATTTTTACGCCACTAATGCGTTAAAAAGTCCTTTTTCCTTGCAACTATCAGGCCTTAAAGCAAGATAAATTTAAATCTATCTGTAAGTGAAAAGGGCAATATTTACGCCTCGAAGGGCGTAAGAAAGTCATTTCAACAACAAAACTAGACATGAATTTCTGACGCACAGGGTATTTTTACGCCACTAATGCGTAAAAAAGTCCTTTTTTCTTGTAACTATCAGGCCTTAAATCAAGATAAATTTAAATCTATCTGTAAGTGAAAATGGCATTTTTCACGCCTTAATGGGCGTAAAAAAATCATTTCAACCACAAAACTAGACATGAATTTCTGACGCACAGGGTATTTTTACGCCACTAATGCGTAAAAAAGTCCTTTTTTCTTGTAACTATCAGGCCTTAAAGCAAGATAAATTTAAATCTATCTGTAAGTGAAAAGGGCAATATTTACGCCTCGAAGGGCGTAAGAAAGTCATTTCAACAACAAAACTAGACATGAATTTCTGATGCACAGGGTATTTTTACGCCACTAATGCGTAAAAAAGTCCTTTTTTCTTGTAACTATCAGGCCTTAAATCAAGATAAATTTAAATCAATCTGTAAGTGGAAAGGGCATTTTTCACGCCTTAATGGGCGTAAAAAAATCATTTCAACCACAAAACTAGACATGAATTTCTGACACACAGGGTATTTTTACGCCACTAATGCGTAAAAAAGTCCTTTTTTCTTGTAACTATCAGGCCTTAAATCAAGATAAATTTAAATCTATCTGTAAGTGGAAAGGGCATTTTTCACGCCTTAATGGGCGTAAAAAAATCATTTCAACCACAAAACTAGACATGAATTTCTGACGCACAGGGTATTTTTACGCCACTAATGCGTAAAAAAGTTCTTTTTTCTTGTAACTATCAGGCCTTAAAGCAAGATAAATTTAAATCTATCTGTAAGTGAAAAGGGCAATATTTACGCCTCGAAGGGCGTAAGAAAGTCATTTCAACAACAAAACTAGACATGAATTTCTGACGCACAGGGTATTTTTACGCCACTAATGCGTAAAAAAGTCCTTTTTTCTTGTAATGTTGTTGAAATGACTTTCTTACGCCCTTCGAGGCGTAAATATTGCCCTTTTCACTTACAGATAGATTTAAATTTATCTTGATTTAAGGCCTGATAGTTACAAGAGAAAAGGACTTTTTTACGCATTAGTGGCGTAAAAATACCCTGTGCGTCAGAAATTCATGTCTAGTTTTGTTGTTGAAATGACTTTCTTAAGCCCTTCGAGGCGTAAATATTGCCCTTTTCACTTACAGATAGATTTAAATTTATCTTGATTTAAGGCCTGATAGTTACAAGAAAAAAGGACTTTTTTACGCATTAGTGGCGTAAAAATACCCTGTGCGTCAGAAATTCATGTCTAGTTTTGTTGTTGAAATGATTTTTTTACGCCCATTAAGGCGTGAAAAATGCCCTTTCCACTTACAGATAGATTTAAATTTATCTTGATTTAAGGCCTGATAGTTACAAGAAAAAAGGACTTTTTTACGCATTAGTGGCGTAAAAATACCCTGTGCATCAGAAATTCATGTCTAGTTTTGTTGTTGAAATGACTTTCTTACGCCCTTCGAGGCGTAAATATTGCCCTTTTCACTTACAGATAGATTTAAATTTATCTTGCTTTAAGGCCTGATAGTTACAAGAAAAAAGGACTTTTTTACGCGTTAGTGGCGTAAAAATACCCTGTGCGTCAGAAATTCATGTCTAGTTTTGTGGTTGAAATGATTTTTTTACGCCCATTAAGGCGTGAAAAATGCCCTTTCCACTTACAGATAGATTTAAATTTATCTTGATTTAAGGCCTGATAGTTACAAGAAAAAAGGACTTTTTTACGCATTAGTGGCGTAAAAATACCCTGTGCATCAGAAATTCATGTCTAGTTTTGTTGTTGAAATGACTTTCTTACGCCCTTCGAGGCGTAAATATTGCCCTTTTCACTTACAGATAGATTTAAATTTATCTTGCTTTAAGGCCTGATAGTTACAAGAAAAAAGGACTTTTTTACGCATTAGTGGCGTAAAAATACCCTGTGCATCAGAAATTCATGTCTAGTTTTGTTGTTGAAATGACTTTCTTACGCCCTTCGAGGCGTAAATATTGCCCTTTTCACTTACAGATAGATTTAAATTTATCTTGCTTTAAGGCCTGATAGTTACAAGGAAAAAGGACTTTTTTACGCATTAGTGGCGTAAAAATACCCTGTGCGTCAGAAATTCATGTCTAGTTTTGTGGTTGAAATGACTTTTTTACGCCCATTAAGGCGTAAAAAATGCCCACTTCACTTACAGATAGATTTAAATTTATCTTGATTTAAGGCCTGATAGTTACAAGAAAAAAGGACTTTTTTACGCATTAGTGGCGTAAAAATACCCTGTGCGTCAGAAATTCATGTCTAGTTTTGTTGTTGAAATGACTTTCTTACGCCCTTCGAGGCGTAATGATTGCCCTTTTCACTTACAGATAGATTTAAATTTATCTTGCTTTAAGGCCTGATAGTTACAAGAAAAAGGGACTTTTTTACGCATTAGTGGCGTAAAAATACCATGTGCGTCAGAAATTCATGTCTATTTTTGTTGTTGAAATGACTTTCTTACGCCCTTCGAGGCGTAAATATTGCCCTTTTCACTTACAGATAGATTTAAATTTATCTTGATTTAAGGCCTGATAGTTACAAGAAAAAAGGACTTTTTTACGCATTAGTGGCGTAAAAATACCCTGTGCGTCAGAAATTCATGTCTAGTTTTGTGGTTGAAATGATTTTTTTACGCCCATTAAGGCGTGAAAAATGCCCTTTTCACTTACAGATAGATTTAAATTTATCTTGATTTAAGGCCTGATAGTTACAAGAAAAAAGGACTTTTTTACGCATTAGTGGCGTAAAAATACCCTGTGCGTCAGAAATTCATGTCTAGTTTTGTTGTTGAAATGACTTTCTTACGCCCTTCGAGGCGTAAATATTGCCCTTTTCACTTACAGATAGATTTAAATTTATCTTGCTTTAAGGCCTGATAGTTACAAGAAAAAAGGACTTTTTTACGCATTAGTGGCGTAAAAATACCCTGTGCGTCAGAAATTCATGTCTAGTTTTGTTGTTGAAATGACTTTCTTAAGCCCTTCGAGGCGTAAAAAAGTCCTTTTTTCTTGTAACTATCAGGCCTTAAAGCAAGATAAATTTAAATCTATCTGTAAGTGAAAAGGGCAATATTTACGCCTCGAAGGGCGTAAGAAAGTCATTTCAACATCAAAACTAGACATGAATTTCTGACGCACAGGGTATTTTTACGCCACTAATGCGTAAAAAAGTCCTTTTTTCTTGTAACTATCAGGCCTTAAATCATGATAAATTTAAATCTATCTGTAAGTGAAAAGAGCATTTTTTACGCCTTAATGGGCGTAAAAAAGTCATTTCAACCACAAAACTAGACATGAATTTCTGACGCACAGGGTATTTTTACGCCACTAATGCGTAAAAAAGTCCTTTTTTCTTGTAACTATCAGGCCTTAAAGCAAGATAAATTTAAATCTATCTGTAAGTGAAAAGGGCAATATTTACGCCTCGAAGGGCGTAAGAAAGTCATTTCAACAACAAAACTAGACATGAATTTCTGACGCACAGGGTATTTTTACGCCACTAATGCGTAAAAAAGTCCTTTTTTCTTGTAACTATTAGGCCTTAAATCAAGATAAATTTAAATATATCTGTAATTGAAAAGGGCATTTTTTACGCCTTAATGGGCGTAAGAAAGTCATTTCAACCACAAAACTAGACATGAATTTCTGACGCACATGGTATTTTTACGCCACTAATGCGTAAAAAAGTCCTTTTTTCTTGTAACTATCAGGCCTTTAAGCAAGATAAATTTAAATCTATCTGTAAGTGAAAAGGGCAATATTTACGCCTCGAAGGGCGTAAGAAAGTCATTTCAACATCAAAACTAGACATGAATTTCTGACGCACAGGGTATTTTTACGCCACTAATGCGTAAAAAAGTCCTTTTTTCTTGTAACTATCAGGCCTTAAATCAAGATAAATTTAAATCTATCTGTAAGTGAAAAGAGCATTTTTTACGCCTTAATGGGCGTAAGAAAGTCATTTCAACCACAAAACTAGACATGAATTTCTGACGCACAGGGTATTTTTACGCCACTAATGCGTAAAAAAGTCCTTTTTTCTTGTAACTATCAGGCCTTAAAGCAAGATAAATTTAAATCTATCTGTAAGTGAAAAGGGCAATATTTACGCCTCGAAGGGCGTAAGAAAGTCATTTCAACAACAAAACTAGACATGAATTTCTGACACACAGGGTATTTTACGCCACTAATGCGTAAAAAAGTCCTTTTTTCTTGTAACTATCAGGCCTTAAATCAAGATAAATTTAAATCTATCTGTAATTGAAAAGGGCATTTTTTACGCCTTAATGGGCGTAAGAAAGTCATTTCAACCACAAAACTAGACATGAATTTCTGACGCACATGGTATTTTTACGCCACTAATGCGTAAAAAAGTCCTTTTTTCTTGTAACTATCAGGCCTTTAAGCAAGATAAATTTAAATCTATCTGTAAGTGAAAAGGGCAATATTTACGCCTCGAAGGGCGTAAGAAAGTCATTTCAACATCAAAACTAGACATGAATTTCTGACGCACAGGGTATTTTTACGCCACTAATGCGTAAAAAAGTCCTTTTTTCTTGTAACTATCAGGCCTTAAATCAAGATAAATTTAAATCTATCTGTAAGTGAAAAGAGCAATTTTTACGCCTTAATGGGCGTAAGAAAGTCATTTCAACCACAAAACTAGACATGAATTTCTGACGCACAGGGTATTTTTACGCCACTAATGCGTAAAAAAGTCCTTTTTTCTTGTAACTATCAGGCCTTAAATCAAGATAAATTTAAATCTATCTGTAACTGAAAAGGGCAATATTTACGCCTCGAAGGGCGTAAGAAAGTCATTTCAACAACAAAACTAGACATGAATTTCTGACGCACAGGGTATTTTTGCGCCACTAATGCGTAAAAAAGTCCTTTTTTCTTGTAACTATCAGGCCTTAAAGCAAGATAAATTTAAATCAATCTGTAAGTGAAAAGGGCAATATTTACGCCTCGAAGGGCGTAAGAAAGTCATTTCAACAACAAAACTAGACATGAGTTTCTGACACACAGGGTATTTCACGCCACTAATGCGTAAAAAAGTCCTTTTTTCTTGTAACTATCAGGCCTTAAATCAAGATAAATTTAAATCTATCTGTAAGTGAAAAGGGCATTTTTCACGCCTTAATGGGCGTAAAAAAATCATTTCAACCACAAAACTAGACATGAATTTCTGACGCACAGGGTATTTTTACGCCACTAATGCGTAAAAAAGTCCTTTTTTCTTGCAACTATCAGGCCTTAAATCAAGATAAATTTAAATCTATCTGTAAGTGAAAAGGGCAATATTTACGCCTCGAAGGGCGTAAGAAAGTCATTTCAACATCAAAACTAGACATGAATTTGTGACGCACAGGGTATTTTTACGCCACTAATGCGTAAAAAAGTCCTTTTTTCTTGTAACTATCAGGCCTTAAAGCAAGATAAATTTAAATCTATCTGTAAGTGAAAAGGGCAATATTTACGCCTCGAAGGGCGTAAGAAAGTCATTTCAACATCAAAACTAGACATGAATTTGTGACGCACAGGGTATTTTTACGCCACTAATGCGTAAAAAAGTCCTTTTTTCTTGTAACTATCAGGCCTTAAATCAAGATAAATTTAATTCTATCTGTAAGTGGAAAGGGCATTTTTCACGCCTTAATGGGCGTAAAAAAATCATTTCATCCACAAAACTAGACATGAATTTCTGACGCACAGGGTATTTTTACGCCACTAATGCGTAAAAAAGTCCTTTTTTCTTGTAACTATCAGGCCTTAAATCAAGATAAATTTAAATCTATCTGTAAGTGAAAAGGGCAATATTTACGCCTCGAAGGGCGTAAGAAAGTCATTTCAACATCAAAACTAGACATGAATTTGTGACGCACAGGGTATTTTTACGCCACTAATGCGTAAAAAAGTCCTTTTTTCTTGTAACTATCAGGCCTTAAATCAAGATAAATTTGAATCTATCTGTAAGTGAAAAGAGCATTTTTTACGCCTTAATGGGCGTAAAAAAGTCATTTCAACCACAAAACTAGACATGAATTTCTGACGCACAGGGTATTTTTACGCCACTAATGCGTAAAAAAGTCCTTTTTTCTTGTAACTATCAGGCCTTAAAGCAAGATAAATTTAAATCTATCTGTAAGTGAAAAGGGCAATATTTACGCCTCGAAGGGCGTAAGAAAGTCATTTCAACAACAAAACTAGACATGAATTTCTGACGCACAGGGTATTTTTACGCCACTAATGCGTAAAAAAGTCCTTTTTTCTTGTAACTATCAGGCCTTAAATTAAGATAAATTTAAATCTATCTGTAAGTGAAAATGGCATTTTTCACGCCTTAATGGGCGTAAAAAAATCATTCCAACCACAAAACTAGACATGAATTTCTGACGCACAGGGTATTTTTACGCCACTAATGCGTAAAAAAGTCCTTTTTTCTTGTAACTATCAGGCCTTAAATCAAGATAAATTTAAATCTATCTGTAAGTGAAAAGAGCATTTTTTACGCCTTAATGGGCGTAAAAAAGTCATTTCAACCACAAAACTAGACATGAATTTCTGACGCACAGGGTATTTTTACGCCACTAATGCGTAAAAAAGTCCTTTTTTCTTGTAACTATCAGGCCTTAAAGCAAGATAAATTTAAATCTATCTGTAAGTGAAAAGGGCAATATTTACGCCTCGAAGGGCGTAAGAAAGTCATTTCAACAACAAAACTAGACATGAATTTCTGACGCACAGGGTATTTTTACGCCACTAATGCGTAAAAAAGTCCTTTTTTCTTGTAACTATCAGGCCTTAAATTAAGATAAATTTAAATCTATCTGTAAGTGAAAATGGCATTTTTCACGCCTTAATGGGCGTAAAAAAATCATTCCAACCACAAAACTAGACATGAATTTCTGACGCACAGGGTATTTTTACGCCACTAATGCGTAAAAAAGTCCTTTTTTCTTGTAACTATCAGGCCTTTAAGCAAGATAAATTTAAATCTATCTGTAAGTGAAAAGGGCAATATTTACGCCTCGAAGGGCGTAAGAAAGTCATTTCAACAACAAAACTAGACATGAATTTGTGACGCACAGGGTATTTTTACGTCACTAATGCGTAAAAAAGTCCTTTTTTCTTGTAACTATCAGGCCTTAAATCAAGATAAATTTAAATCTATCTGTAAGTGAAAAGAGCATTTTTTACGCCTTAATGGGCGTAAGAAAGTCATTTCAACCACAAAACTAGACATGAATTTCTGACGCACAGGGTATTTTTACGCCACTAATGCGTAAAAAAGTCCTTTTTTCTTGTAACTATCAGGCCTTTAAGCAAGATAAATTTAAATCTATCTGTAAGTGAAAAGAGCAATATTTACGCCTCGAAGGGCTTAAGAAAGTCATTTCAACAACAAAACTAGACATGAATTTCTGATGCACAGGGTATTTTTACGCCACTAATGCGTAAAAAAGTCCTTTTTTCTTGTAACTATCAGGCCTTAAATCAAGATAAATTTAAATCTATCTGTAATTGAAAAGGGCATTTTTTACGCCTTAATGGGCGTAAGAAAGTCATTTCAACCACAAAACTAGACATGAATTTCTGACGCACAGGGTATTTTTACGCCACTAATGCGTAAAAAAGTCCTTTTTTCTTGTAACTATCAGGCCTTAAAGCAAGATAAATTTAAATCTATCTGTAAGTGAAAAGGGCAATATTTACGCCTCGAAGGGCGTAAGAAAGTCATTTCAACAACAAAACTAGACATGAATTTCTGACGCACAGGGTATTTTTACGCCACTAATGCGTAAAAAAGTCCTTTTTTCTTGTAACTATCAGGCCTTAAATTAAGATAAATTTAAATCTATCTGTAAGTGAAAATGGCATTTTTCACGCCTTAATGGGCGTAAAAAAATCATTTCAACCACAAAACTAGACATGAATTTCTGACGCACAGGGTATTTTTACGCCACTAATGCGTAAAAAAGTCCTTTTTTCTTGTAACTATCAGGCCTTAAATCAAGATAAATTTAAATCTATCTGTAAGTGAAAAGGGCAATATTTACGCCTCGAAGGGCGTAAGAAAGTCATTTCAACAACAAAACTAGACATGAATTTCTGACGCACAGGGTATTTTTACGCCCCTGATACGTAAAAAAGTCCTTTTTTCTTGTAACTATCAGGCTTTTAAGCAAGATAAATTTAAATCTATCTGTAAGTGAAAAGGGCAATATTTACGCCTCGAAGGGCGTAAGAAAGTCATTTCAACAACAAAACTAGACATGAATTTCTGACGCACAGGGTATTTTTACGCCACTAATGCGTAAAAAAGTCCTTTTTTCTTGTAACTATCAGGCCTTAAAGCAAGATAAATTTAAATCTATCTGTAAGTGAAAAGGGCAATATTTACACCTCGAAGGGCGTAAGAAAGTCATTTCAACAACAAAACTAGACATGAATTTCTGACGCACAGGGTATTTTTACGCCACTAATGCGTAAAAAAGTCCTTTTTTCTTGTAACTATCAGGCCTTAAATCAAGATAAATTTAAATCTATCTGTAAGTGAAAAGGGCAATATTTACGGCTCGAAGGGCATAAGAAAGTCATTTCAACAACAAAACTAGACATGAATTTCTGACGCACAGGGTATTTTTACGCCTCTAATGCGTAAAAAAGTCCTTTTTTCCTGTAACTATCAGGCCTTAAATCTAGATAAATTTAAATCTATCTCTAATTGAAAAGGGCATTTTTTACGCCTTAATGGGCGTAAGAAAGTCATTTCAACCAAAAACTAGACATGAATTTCTGATGCACAGGGTATTTTTACGCCACTAATGCGTAAAAAAGTCCTTTTTTCTTGTAACTATCAGGCCTTTAAGCAAGATAAATTTAAATCTATCTGTAAGTGAAAAGGGCAATATTTACGCCTCGAAGGGCGTAAGAAATTCATTTCAACAACAAAACTAGACATGAATTTGTGACGCACAGGGTATTTTTACGTCACTAATGCGTAAAAAAGTCCTTTTTTCTTGTAACTATCAGGCCTTAAATCAAGATAAATTTAAATCTATCTGTAAGTGAAAAGAGCATTTTTTACGCCTTAATGGGCGTAAGAAAGTCATTTCAACCACAAAACTAGACATGAATTTCTGACGCACAGGGTATTTTTACGCCACTAATGCGTAAAAAAGTCCTTTTTTCTTGTAACTATCAGGCCTTAAAGCAAGATAAATTTAAATCTATCTGTAAGTGAAAAGGGCAATATTTACGCCTCGAAGGGCGTAAGAAAGTCATTTCAACAACAAAACTAGACATGAATTTCTGACGCACAGGGTATTTTTACGCCACTAATGCGTAAAAAAGTCCTTTCTCTTGTAACTATCAGGCCTTAAAGCAAGATAAATTTAAATCTATATGTAAGTGAAAAGGGCAATATTTACGCCTCGAAGGGCGTAAGAAAGTCATTTCAACAACAAAACTAGACATGAATTTCTGACGCACAGGGTATTTTTACGCCACTAATGCGTAAAAAAGTCCTTTTTTCTTGTAACTATCAGGCCTTAAATCAAGATAAATTTAAATCTATCTGTAAGTGAAAAGGGCATTTTTTACGCCTTAATGGGCGTAAAAAAGTCATTTCAACCACAAAACTAGACATGAATTTCTGACGCACAGGGTATTTTTACGCCACTAATTCGTAAAAAAGTCCTTTTTTCTTGTAACTATCAGGCCTTAAAGCAAGATAAATTTAAATCTATCTGTAAGTGAAAAGGGCAATATTTACGCCTCGAAGGGCGTAAGAAAGTCATTTCAACAACAAAACTAGACATGAATTTCTGACGCACAGGGTATTTTTACGCCACTAATGCGTAAAAAAGTTCTTTTTTCTTGTAACTATCAGGCCTTAAAGCAAGATAAATTTAAATCTATCTGTAAGTGAAAAGAGCAATTTTTACGCCTCGAAGGGCGTAAGAAAGTCATTTGAAGTGGTATTTTTACGACTCAGTCTCAGTAGTTGTACAATAGTCTCAGTGATCTGCTATATATTATTACAAATAGAGTACGAGTGATTTTGAGAGATATTTGAGTGGTATTTGGTTGTAAGAATCAGAAGAATCAATTCAGAAAAATGCCAATTAATACATTGAAATATTTCCTCACTTTTTATTATTATTTGATAAAATGCATGCAAGTTTCATGTTTTTGCCCTTTTTACTCATTTCAAGGAATCTCCTCACTTAAATAAAAACAATTAAAATATTTTCAAATATCAGTTTCAGAGCAATATATCGAAGAAATCCACTTAAATATCTAGATCAGAACAAATAATTCTCATACTTGTGTACTCTACTCGAAAACTAAGTATATAATCTTACTAAACAAAGTGTGTCATATGCTTCTACCTTTTAGGAAGAACAATTGAATAAACTACGCTTTATGGCATGCACTCCGTTGATTTAAATAAAAAGGCACACCAATGGTATTACCTTAGTGTGCAAAATACGTAGCATATAGTCTACAGTCTTATTTTCCATACACCAATGTTAACGTGCTTCAATAAATTTATCGAATACTGCATTTTGCTCTTTATTAAAAGAGAGGATATTCCCCAGTTTGTTCTCTTCTACAACACAGAAACTTAAAACAATTAACCAAGGTACTAAAAACGTGGTACAAATTAATATTTCACGAAATTCCTGTCGTTTGTCTTTTTCAAATATTTATGGGTGAATCAAATGCCAAATTGAAACTGCCGATGAAGTTTTGCAACGCTGTTTTGTTACTTTCCATCTTTAAAATCAGCCAAAATTGAGCAAAATTTACATTAACACGAGCACATCTTAAACAGCTTTAAAAAGCTCTAAATAGATTTTAACATATTCAAACAGGTACAAATTATTGGAATCTCGCGGCAGAACGCCAAAAGAAAACGATTTTAAACTCGCAATTTTTTGTGAAATATCATGATTTTGGAAATAAGTTAATGATATAACACTACACTCTCGCCTGGCTACAAATAAATGCCTGCACAGTTTCCATTACCAAGTGCTAATACTATACAAGACAGAGCGTTCTGTAAAACCCATTCTGTTACCTTAAAGTTAAAATGCTACTATGACTGTACACCTTTTTCTTCTGGTTCTATGTTAAGTAAATCTTCGTTAATTCATTTCGTAACTTAATACTAACTGTACTGTTTGCTTATTTGCTTGGATAGACATATGCCAAATTGTTAACACGTTCTTTAAAATAATGTCTAATTAGCATTTTCATTATGAAGTAAAGTTCCTTCTAAAAATTCTACATTAATATCTTAAGGCCCAAAACTGCCAAATTCCTTATTCCACTGCACATAGAAGTCCATGTCACCCTGGGAAACACTGGCTCGGACTTGTTTAAATGCTGCCTCAAAATCTTTAAGCAAGATTGCCGGTACCTGCAAGAATGCCAACAGAATATTTATTGAACCAATAATTGGAATAGCCTAGTTGTCGATGCATTTAAATTAAATATTAGTCAGAAACAATTGCTACCCTTGAGGATTTTTAACCCCCATTTTCCACTGAATTCGTAGAGAAAGTGTTTGTTTGTTATTTCTTTTTCTGCCAGCATCTTTGCGATAATCTAGTCTGTGACGGTTAAGGATAGGACAGCCACATTTTGTACAGGCATACTGTAGCACGCCTAGCACGAGTTTTGTTAAAATTCATTAAGTATAAAAAAATTAAATTAAGGGTTAAAAGAATGCTGCTTTTTATTTTTTATTATTTTGTCATTTTCATGTTACTAAACTTTACCAAAACAACTCCTTAGAAATTAAACCTTTTCACACTAGAAGAGTGAATGGCCAGTATGATTCCAGATTGGTATGCTGTGACGGTGTATTAATTCCTTTGACTTACAATATTTATTCACCATTTTGACGTTGTACCAAATTTTATTTTGGTCTAAAACGGTCTACTTTCACTTTTTATTTTTATTTACATTTATATACAAACCTCGTTGCTGCGTATTGTCAAAAGGTGTTGAACAGATACAGTTCTCATTGGTTCAAACGCGGCTTCTCTGCAAAGACTGGCCATGTCTGCACCAGAGTATCCTGCCGCAAGCAAATTATAAGACAAATACAATTTTTGTCTCATTTGTTCATCATTTGATGCTTAGTTACCAAACGAATAATTTCCATTGCCATTAAATTTTTTCTGTATTAAATAGTTTTCTGAAACCATCAATGTTTCACTGAATGATATAGAGAAGGAATAAAATGTAATTTCATTGTTTGCTGGCTATATCTACAGAAGGATAAGTAGTTTCTATTTTTCTTAATCTACCTTCAGACCGCTCAACTATTCGGTCGATGTCACTTCCGTCTAGTTTGTAGTTTTCTTTTCGAAGCAAATTCAAAACAATTCGTCTTCGTGCTTCGCTATCTGGTAGCGGTATGTAAAGCCGCTTTACGAAACGTCTTCGGGCGGCTTCATCAAGCTCTTGTGGCCTTTCATACAGACAAAATCATTTCAATTTATATTTTATGTTCAGACACATCTGTTATGATTTGATACATAAATTTGAGAATTAACTTGTGTTGTAATGAAACAGATTCTATTATATTTTACTCCTTAGAAATGCTCTTTTATGAAAATATCGAATTTATTACGGGAAAAAAATTCGTAATACATTTTTAAAATACCTGTTTGTTGCTCCCACGATTAGTATGCGATCGTTGTCATGACATGTTGCTCCATCCTATAATTTAAATATACTTACATATTAGTGTAATTTGGAGGTGCTGTCTCTATCAACTCGAAACTCAAGTGAAAAATCATAAAGAATTTATGAAATTGTAATGTAAAAATTTCAAGCAGAATGTAGCACATACCACCTGAACAAAAAATTCCGTTTTCATTCTTCGCGATGCTTCGTGCTCATTGCTAGATCGCTGAGAGAGCAGAGAATCAATTTCGTCTACGAAGATGACTGAGGGTTGTTTGGATCGGGCAACAGCAAATAATGCTTTCACAATTTTTTCACCCTCACCAACCTGTCACATGAATGCAAATTTTATTGTTTTTTTAATTTAAAATGTTTTTTGTTCGAAATTATAATATCAAATTGCATTTCATTATTTAAAATTGCAATCAATTTATTTGGACTTATTAAATAATGTAACGTGGATATGCAAAGATGCAAACTTACCCATTTTGAGGTGGGAGACGAGGCACTTATAGAGAAGAACGTTGCTTTCGCTTGGCTAGCAATACACTTGCCTGTGACAAAAACATTTATGCGGAAAATAATAAATATGGCTGAAATCTGCCAAGTTTTGTTTTATGGCAACTTTCATAAAAGCTAAAGAGAGCAACGGTATAGTAACTAAGCCTGAAGTGTAACAATGCAATAATATAATACCGTAACCTATTAAAGTCTTTCCAGTGCCGGGAGGTCCAAATAGCAACAGGCCTTTTGCTGGTGATCTGAGACCGGTGAACAAATCTCTGTTTTAAGTACAAAGAACATTATTTGTGACCGTTCGGAAGAAATTGATGAACGGGGCCTTAAAAAATAACATTCTACAAATACAGGGTGAAACAAATGTCTGAACGCAGCTTATGAAAATTTACTGTTCTTGTATATTTGGCTAATAATCAAAAGGGGAAAGTTTAACGTAAGTTTGAAATGCTCAGTTTATTTTCCAATAAGAAACTGAATCATTACTATTCTGGAAACTTACGGGCGCTGCAGCGGCCAAATCACAGTTTCTTTCACCGTTTTCTTGGCAAATTCAAGTCCGGCAATATCGTCCCATACCAAGGAGGTTCTTCTGTGCATAATCTTCATGTAAAAAAATAAACTGTTATTTTAGGACTTTTTAAAAATCATGTATCTTTTTATCTAAGATCTAATGATTTTTCATATTTTCATGTTTTTATTAAGAACAATTATTTTTTCTTTTTTTGACCAAAAACTATGACACAAGCTTTTCAAAAAAGTGCAGCAAGCAATATATACTTCTGATTCAATACGATCAACCAAGTTGCTGTCTATCCCGAGTAAGCAGTCTGGATCTGCAGTGATATCACTCTCCTCATCGATGGAATCCTAACATTTGAAATAATAAACGGAAATAGTTAGCATTTAAAATACGTAGTTAATGTTTGCTTTTATTATTCAATTTAAAAAAGACATTTCATTGGTCTGTTTATAGTTAATAGTTTGAAACATCTATGTCATAATTTCACTAAATATTTTATTAAATTTATTTTCATGAAAAGATTCAAACAACTAGAACAAATTAACAAACAAAGAAACAGTTAATATTAAAAAGACATTCAGTATTACATATTCTCTTCAAAGGTGTCATCGAGACATATGTAGTTTTAAACAATAAGAAATTGATAAATATAAAGCTAAAACAATTACCGGCGTATCACTACCGGATTCAGATTCTACCATCTTTTTCGCATTTGACTTCTTCAATTTCAGTCTGGGAATTTTGGCCACTTTCTTGCGTTTTGTGTTACGTTCGTTCACCTTTGTAAGTTAAAAAGGAGTTACTATTAAAACAGTTTTATATATGCAATTTCTTGCAGCAAGAGATATAAGTTGTAAAGCAAATCCAACATAACATTTATTAACGGTCTCTATGTTTCATTTGACAAACCCCTGCGTCTTCTTTCTTTACCTTTTATGAAGAGTTTTGCGCATTTTGGTAAGCATATATGCAATACGAACACAAGAGGATATACAAGTTTTTCACGGATATTTTCTAAATATAAATACTTTTTGGTTCTAACAAATTCTTAAAAGACTGTTAATATCTTTAATTGCTGCATTTTGTAAATTACCTTATTTTGTACCGGACGCAAGCGTTTCTTTGCCCCTGATGATCTCTTTAAATTAATAAATTAGCATGCTGTAAGGCATTCACCCAAAGTCGTATATTTGTCCTTGTAGATGGCCAGTTATAGGAAATTTTAAAGACTTATATTTCTAGATTATAGCAAGAACGTTTAAAATTAAAATTTCCTTCATTAAGTTGAACAAGTTATTACGTTTGAATGACTTTAAAACATGTTACAGGACAACAAAGCACCTTTTCAAAACTGCCTTTAAAATTCCGTTCAATGCTTGCTTTGGGTGTAGAGCTCTGAAAAGATTGATTTCAATAAATATACGGACACACGAATAGCATAAGCATACAAATACCTTGTAATAGCTTTGATTTGTTCACTGATGTTTATCTTAACAATAAATTGTGTTCTATGAAAATAAGAAGCCTGCTTAACAAACAATATGTTCACAAAAAATTATTTATTGACCAATTTAATAATTAATTAATATATGTTACATATATAGTAGTTAAAGGCATTGTCACAAGCTTAATTTTGCAGCTGTGTTAACACTTACACGTAGTAGGTTTAGAGGTAGGGTGTCGTCAGATGTCCCTGCAATATCATCTGATGAGATCGTAACCACAAGCTGCAAAAAAGATGAGTATAAAAATAACATCGATTTAAAAAAGTTAGGCAATTTATTCTGATTTTGTGTTGTAAAGGTTGCAAGTTTTTTCTGCGTGTACTTTTTTCAAATAATAAACATTAATATTTACCTGTTTTGCTTCATGTGTTGTTGTTGCAACTTCTTCTGTTGATGCCGCATAAAACAAGCAGTCTTGTTTTAAATCTTATAAAGGAAAGTAAGTTTGTGAGTACAGCTTAAACTTTTCTTTCATGTTAAAGAGACATAAGTTTACTTGAATTATTTGCTCTTAAAATGTTTAACTTAATGCATTATAAAAGAATACAGGCACTTTCATTAAGGATTGCGTCCACTTCTCCGGCCTCCACGGCAACGCAAGAACTGCCATCATATTTCAACCTAAAACAAAAATAAATAAATAACACTTTGCGCAAAAGATTGACAAAAAACTGTTGTTCTATAATATATAATAATTGATGAAACCTACCATCCTGTTTCTTCTTTCACAAGAGCAGTGAAGTGGCTTGCCAATTGTCCATAGCAAACTGCAGAAGAAAGTTTGTACAAATATTTCGAATACTGGGAAGCAATTGATGCTTGAAAAGTCATGGGTACTGCTGTCTTTGATTGTGCTTCCTAAAAGAACAAAAAGAAGAAAGTTGTATTCTTTGCAATTACGTATAGCATTTTAAAATAATGCATTCGTTAAGATTGCAAAATAGTAACGATATACAAGCTATCATTTCATTATTTTACCAAAAAAGAGTTTGTCATAATAACAAAAAATACTTACAGCATGATGCGATTAGCCGTGTAGTTGAATTGTTAGGTAGTTTCCAAGTCTTGGGGGGGCTTTCGAGCTGAAATACAACATTAAATAAAACTATAACGTATTAAATCATTTTCACATGTCATGTAGAGCTAAGCAGTTGGAAATAATGCTCTCCGTAAACTACTGTTGTATCATAAAAGAAACGCAAGAAAATATGCAATAAAAGGTTGTTACAAACCCCTTTTACACTCGCTTGAATCCCTGTTTCTAGAGTTCTGTGCAATATATAACCAGATGCGTTTACTTCGGTGAATTTCGGGACACGAAGTACAACATCAAAGCCTTAAACGAGAAGAAGTTAAATTTAACACAATACATATTTTAAAAATTTCCATCGGTGCAGAATAAATGCAGAATAAATAGTTCAATGTTTTTATCATACAACGCGGTGAAAACAATCTTATCCTCTGCTTTTGAGTGAATATTGTATATTAAAGTATAGTTTAAATTTTCAAATGTTCAAGGTTGCAATGTAAATTTTTAAATGTCAAGGCTTGCAATCTAAATTCTAATGAAAAAGTTATAAAATTTATTTAAATGTATATATGGGGAAAAGAGTAGTAGTCTATCAAACTGCTATGAAATAGAAAATAAATAGACTGAACACTTAATTACAAAAACACTTATAATAGGTAATGTTTTATATCTTATCAATAACAAAATAATATTCAAACACTTGTAGCTCCTAAATATAAAAATACCAGTGGTATGAGAGTACAGAACGCAAATTTCTCTCTTTAATTCCTGACTTTTCGTAGGATCTATCTGTATCAAGTCAATACTCATAAATAATTAAACTGTTATACCATTATTATTATTATTATTATTGTTATTATTATTATTATTGTCCAAATTATTATTATTATTTGCTGAAAAAGTCCAAACATAAGCCATGCGTATTACATATCTCACCGTCCTGTAAAATACACAAATCAAATAATAAATACATAATTCAAAGATAAAATTGTCAAGCATACTTTTTCGAGATCATCAAGAAGTTTTTCTATTAGTACTTCGTAGAACTCGGCGGCATCATTCGAACTTCCTGTCCCTGGTCTCGATGAGTCATCCCATTTCAGATATGTCAGTAATTCAGAGAACTTCAAGAGCAACTCAGTTCATCATGATGATGCTAAAGATAAATTCGAATAACAGATTTCGACAAGCACAACTGGCAGCAATTTTGCTATTTAATAAATAACTGGTAAGTAATATTTTCTTACGAAATTTCCAGTTACAGTTGTTATTATTTCATATATTGTTGTCACTTCATTGTGGTAATTAAATTTAAACCTGCGTTCCTTCGCCAAACTTCAAGAGAAAATTGCTATTGGCCGCCAGAAGTGACGAAACCCGTTGGACAGTAGGTAGTGTTGGCCAGGTTTCCACCATCATTTCCCACCAGATTTGCTTTCGCAAACAGCAGAGCACTGCTCCAGCATAGCAGTTATTCGCAAATTGTGCTAAACCTTTGCTACCTAAATATCACATGAATGAGTTAAAGTAACAAGGAAGCAAAGAAAGAATTAAGTAATGAAGGAATGTAATTTAAACTTTGCACAACATTGAAACGCTGCTATACAAAATTATAAACTTTGCACAACATTGAAACGCTGCTATACAAAATTAAATCTCTTAATGTTTATTTTATCTTTATTGATTTTTATGCAGCAATATTTGTTTCAATTTCATTCCTAACAAAATACTAATTATAGCACATCTAAGCAGTGTTTAGTTCAAGTTAAGAATTTATAACTACGATGTATTACTACTGCTATTTACTCACTGTCAGGGGGACTTTGGTCGTTAACGTTCTGCTTGCTGCTTTTATTCACCTTGAAAGACAAGGGTATTGGTAAAGTAAATATTTGAACGGGTATATAGTTATAAATCGACAAGGTTAAGTACTATTTCAGTCTTCACCTTTTCTGGAACAGCTTGATTTTTGCAATTTCCCAAACATCCACATTTGTCCTTGCATAGGCATTGACCTTTTCTACAAGAGCATCTCATTGTTTTACATGGTGATCCAGCCCTGCACTTGCATTTTTGATTCCGATTCGCAAAGACCCCTTGAAATAGGAATTCGGCAGCCTTCTTCATTGACACCTATAAAATATTCATTGTTCATCGTTGTAACAAGTTCCCAACAAATGTCATTCTCTAATTAAATTTTGTAGCGCCCCCATTAGGAATTGTTAATAAAAAGGAAACAGGAAATGGGAATAGAAAATCCAGTTTGACGTACTAATTTCTTGTTTTCCTTCTCTGTGGTCACCACCTTTGTCCCTTCCTGTAGAAATTCGCTCCTGTCGCTTTCAAGGTCAGTTTCGGTATCCTCATACTGCACACTCTTCGCTAATAGTTGCAATCGTTTGCTTTTGACGTATGGCCATACACAGCATATAATATATTCACTTGTTTTGGATGAGCAGGAAAGACGTGGCAGGTACTTCTCGATGTATAAAGCACATTCGTTTGGCATACAACTGCGATTTATTTCCATGCTGCTACTTTTTGCATTTCCAAAATGTTGGGTCAAATGGAAAATGAGCGAAAGAAGGTGTAATTGATCATAGTTGCAATTCGTCAAGAAATCTGTGCACCATTGAGATATTTCCTCTGGAATGATTTGTGGGGTGTTTACTGAAAAGTTAAACGGCAATAACCAATATGTGATGTTATATAGCAATAAATACATGATAAAATTTCAGATGATACATTTTAAATTTATAAAGTGTACTGCTAATTACACGATTAAAGTACGTAAGACTGATCTTCCCTGTGTTGAGCTGTTTCTTTTTCCTCCTGTGTAATTTGTTCCGTGCTCTAGATATGGATTCAACTCACACAAAGAAAGAAGCGATGGAGTATTTCTGATGGCGTAATATATCTTGCCAAGCATTTCTAATCTGTCTGTTTGTCCCACTTGTTTGGCACAATCACTTGTCTTATTATCCGATACACCTTTGTCTAGCGAGAGAAATAAATGGCATCGCATAAATTTAATTTGTAGGTTTAAGCATGTATTCCTAATACTGTAAGTCCCTTTTTCTATCAGAAAGTATAGAAATATATTTTAGTTATATCTTGTAACGCGGTGAAATTTAAGCATTTTCTCAAAGTTAACAAGAGTTCTCAACTGCATTCAAATTTAATGGTTTTGATGACCAGAATATCTACCTGTGCTCTTCCCTGTTTCTTTCACATTCAGTGTGTCATCAGCATTTCTTTTGTCATTCTTAGCGTCTCTCATTTGTTCATTGGCAATTTTGCTTAAAGATGCGGGTGCTTCACTTTCACTCATTGTTTGATTGTTTTCTTTATTTTCATTGTTGTTACTTGGAGCCTGCTGATAACTTGGGGAAGCTCTGCCTTTTGACTGCTTGTGAGCAACTAAAACATATTGCAGTCGGGATATTTTCAAAACAGAGTTAAGCGAAATTTAACAATGCACAATTTCTATATTTTAGCATCGCGAATTGCTTTATGAATGTGTTTTTAGGATTGTGTGCATAAATACAAATGTATATATCGTTTTAATATCAAAGTTGTTGTTCTTACATTTCTTGAACCTCTTCAGTTGAATAGGAGATGATATCTCAAAGCCTGTAGGTTCAAAATTTTTGTTGAGAGCTTCTACCCTTATAGTATTGTTGCTGGAAAATTTGGAAACCTTAACAGGTACATTTGGAGGTTGTCCTTTTTTTCGCAGCTTTCGCTCCAACGGTACTACGCCTACATCCCCAATGCGGACTTCAGTTATCTAAAATTTAAGAGAACTGAAATGCACGTATGAAGGAGCTCATTAAATACTTTAAATACATAAAGCTGCATTACAATAAATAAAATATTGAATAATGTAAACTTTTAAAAGAGAATACAAAATATAGATAAGCATTGTTTACATCAGCGTTGTTGTTGTTGATAATTCTGGATTCCGCTCGCATTACAGCTGCAGTACTTGATAATCCAGTTCTATGCAGAATGCCGCTGGCGTTCTCCCATATTGCCCTAAGTTCAGATTTCATGCATACTTCAAAAGTACACAAATATGTGAAAAAAACTTCAGTTGTGTATTGAAGCGACAAGTACATTTATATTTGCATCAGTCACATATTAGTGTATGAATTAGGCTAAAAGCACTACATCCTATTTAATTAAAACATACGTTACTTTTGATGCATTATAATTATCAATATGCAAAGACGCATTACATTTTAGATTTAAAAATTTGATATGCATAAAAGTAGAAAACGTTTGATATGTATTTCTTTGACAAAGCTGAACAATTATTTACTCATTAAAAGCAGGAGGAGGATGACCTGTTTCCTCAACCACACATGTATTTTCGGTACCGGCAGAGATAATTCTAGAGCGATCAACAATACCAGGCTGTCAGACTTGCAGTGGTGTTAAAATGTTCCCCTTGTAGGACAAGCTTTCGTGTGGAGTATTGCTGAAAATACAAATATTTAGTGGGTTGAAGATAAAGTAAGAAGTGGGTTGAAGATAAAGTAAGATGTACGAATAATGCACTTAATTTATTCAGAAATTCAGAACGAATTAAGAGTATACCTATTTTAAAGGTTATTGACCGAATGGGATAAACTAAACAAAATGTTTTTTTTTTTTATTCTTGGATTTACTAATAAGTTGGCATACTTGTACAGAAACAAGGCACTGTGCAAGGCTTCAGAATAGTCCAGTTGTGGATTTTCGTTGAGGACATAACTGATTTTGTCCTTGATAGTATGGTGCCACCTCTCGTAGCGTCCACCATGTTGGGGTGTGTATGGTGCAGCACGCTTCATTTGAACACCCATTGAGCCCATCAGACTTCTGAGATGAACAAAAGCCAACTTTGACAAAAATTATATTTGCTCAAAATTACGCTTTAATTGTTTCCGTACGTGACAAGAAAGAAGTAAAACCTAGTTAAATTACAGTAGAGATGGCATTACTTTTCAGAAAAAATTAACTAATGACAATGAACTATCTACAATGAAGAGCAGAAAAGGCTACCTAAGAACTTCGCTGGTAAATTGCGCCCCATTGTCTGTCTGTATCTCCAACGGTATCCTTCCTAACTGAAGGAATAGAGAGCGCAGACCAGAAGCAGTGGACTCTGCTGTTGTCGTATCCATAAGAAATGCCCAGCCAAAACTAGAATTTAAAATATGGTTTTGTAGTTAGCATGGGTTTTCCTTAGCTCGATCAGTTCAGAGAAGTGTTTAATTTCAGATACATGAATATATAGGCTTCTTATTTCCAACAGTTAGAGGCAGAAATATATACGTCTTGCAATTCTAAAATAAAATTTTCTCAGAAATATCATATTTACGTATATGTGACAAATTAAACATAAAATAGTAACTACCGACTGAAATAATCAATGACTGTCATTAGGTTGACACTGCTTGCTCCTGGGATGGGTGGAGTGTATAGAGTGAAATCTACTCCGATTCTTTGGAAAGGCGTATACACCTGTATTGGTGTGTTATGTATGCGCTTTCTGTTGACACTCTGGTAAGTAGATAATACATAAGCGGTAAATATAGTCCAAAAGTGTTTCAATATTACTGTTTTCAACGAGAAAATGTTTAACACTTGTCGACATTTCTCTGTGTTGACTTATTACGTATGCAAATACTTCGCCACATCCTAATAATGTACGAGGCCGTTGTTAAATTTATTTTGGGAATTGCAAACCAATAATTGTGCCCATGACCGTACTGGTAAATATTAAAATAAATATCAGTTCATATAAAAAATTACCTTGGTTAGAGCGCATGTTGTGCATTCATTTACAGCTTTTTTTTATATCTTCATTAAGCACTCCAAGGTATTTCTGCTTTACCTTGATAAATCATTTGATAATGGTGAGGAAACAGTAAAGGATTTCGTTATTAATATCAAATTGGAATATATATATATGTACTTTTAAAATATAAACTCTTCCTGTAAATGAAAGAAATAAGATTAATCAATAAATTACGTCTTCTCTAAATAAAGCAAATATAGCACTAATGCATTTGTTTCAGTTTCGTAAATACTTACAACGGCTCTTAACTTGTTTATACCAAGATGAGCGCTTTCAACATGTTCTCTTGCTGCAATGGCAAAACTTTCTTCTGCAGCTATAACTTTTACATGTAGGTCAATGCCTGTTGCTTTATCAAGGATCTTTGCTTTTAGATGTCCACCATCTGTATACATCTGATATTTGTCCAGGATAACTTTGAGGTCACGTCTTTAAGACAGAACATATCAGAAAACATGAAAACAGGCTATTTGATTCAATTAAAATGCCTTAGCAAAAAAATTAGTTTATTGTTCAAGAAGACATAAAATGATATGAATGTAAAAACATTTGTTTATTGCAAAAACTTTCAACAACACTTTTCTAGTATAATATCGATGCCATGTACGTAACATGACCATATAATATATTCTTGCCTTCTGCTCCGCACTAAGTTTTTTTCTGTGGCGCTGTAATGTGCGAGCTCCATAAATCCATTACTACTGCTGTAGCCTTTCTCTTCAGATAAAGAAATGAAGAGGGGGTTGCTCCAGTCTGGTGAAGGCGATGACACAAGATAGGAATAAGCCGTTAACAAACGACTCGTAAACGCCCATTGAGAGATGGCTGCTTTAGAAATATGCAGCAAAAAAATGGGTTGGGGCGTGAGTATTACCGGGATGGTGGCCGGCATATACACACGAATCAATGAGCGCTTTCAAAAAAAAGGGAAAATAAGACCCTGCAGATGAGAAGTTCACCGTGTTTAAGTATTACGAACAGTCAATTTTGTTTACAATACAGAAAAACTGTGAAAATCCCTTAGGCGAGGGAGTTGACGGAACAATCGGCGGTGTTTTGATCAGGCAAAACCAAAAGCGCAAAAATACCAAAACGGAAAAGAACACAAAAAATATGCGCATGCCTTTTCGGCTTTACCCAGTTGCCTTGAAAAGACATATCAGTCTGGAGCCGGTAAGGCCATTTTTGACGAGTACATAAACTTAATACTCGTAAAAAATTCAAAGAGTGCCTCTTGTGTCCAGTATGAAGCAATGCTTGTTTGAAGCAGTGAATTGGCGTTATATCTGTATAATGTTTTATCATAATTATTTATTTTCTTATTACTTCAAATGCACAGTCCACTCTTTCATTCTTTCATAACACGCGATTACAGTCAGCATGCAAGGCCGTATGTCTGGGAAATACCCTGCAAGTACATTACATATTTCGTCACGCAATATTGCCTGATGAGCTGTTCGTCGCGGGGGAGGGGGGGTGCGAAACCATTTAAATTAAAATATGAACACTTGTAATAAACACAGACACGGAAACACACACACACACACACACACACACATATATATATATATATATATATATATATATATATATATATATATATATATATATATATATATATATATATATATATATATATATATATATATATATCAGTACCAGAAAGTCTTCAGTACTCCCAAAAGCACACCAGTAACGAAGCACGCTATTTTGCGGGGAGACACCGTTTTGCTTGCAATAGCAGAGAAGGAATAAGCTGTCAATGAATACACAGGGAAAATTTACGCACAGGGAAAAGTTATGCAACTGTGAGCGTAAGTTTTCCCTGCGCGTAGAAAAGGCCTTTTTTACGAAGTGCAAATATTACGACAGGGAAAACTTACGGGACACCTTCATTCCACAAATTTAGAATTTTCAACGAAGATTTGACCGCGGTACATTTACGTAAAATGGATCTCTTCTGGATAAGCCCATTCAAGTCGGCTTCACCATTCTCTACCTCAGCAACGTGCTCATGTTCCACTTTCATTACAACTACATCATGACCAAGTATCCCGACGCCAAGCTCTTGTTCAGCGACACCGATAGTCTATGTTATGACATAGAAACGGAAGATATCTACAAAGATATGCAGGAAGAAGCTGACTTGTTCGACACAAGTGACTATCCCCCAGATCATTTCCTGCATTCCAACGTGAACAAGAAAGTGCTTAGGAAAATGAAAGATGAGACGGCGGGCATTCCCATAGAAGAGTTTGTTGGACTTCGACCGAAAATGTACAGTATGATGTATTGTGGGAAAGAAAAACGTACGGCCATAGGCATCACTCGAGCGTGCCAAAGACGTATGAAACATAAGCAGTATAGAGACAGTTTGTTCAACCAAACGCAAACGATGGTTATAGAGCACATCATTCGAAGTCATGACCACCAGATTTTCTCGGAGAAGTTGAGGAAAGTGGCTCTCTCTCCCTTTGATGACAAGCGATATGTGATGAGTGATGGCTATTCCACTTTGGCGCATGGGCATTACAGTATATAAGGGGGGACACTTCAATTTGAGAGTTAGTTGAGGTGTGAACACTGAAGCGAAAACATGAATCGGAAAGGATCTGCAACGGATATGGATACTCTTGCTGATACAGTAAAAGACATGAACGTGAAAAATCCTGATAATACCATTAAGAAATTATGGAATGCTTTCTCTAGGCAATGGAAAGTATATCAAGATTATGAAACAAAGCAATGAAGGAGTGGTGAACATTCGCAAATACCTCAGAGATGAGGGGACTGGAAGAAACCGTCCTACGAAAAAGGGTATCTTGCTGACAATACCTGAATGGAAAATGCTGAAGAAGCAAGTGAAAGAAGTGGATAAAAGGCTTCGCAGACAAGAAGAATAAGGTAAAATCATGAATGCACTCATGTTGAACGATGGTACTTACCTTACTGTAAATGATAGGAATGAAGTGATGATAGGTTCTCGGATAAGTTCTGATAACCGGTTTAAACCTGAAGTGTGGAAAGACATACCGCTTGAACCTGGGTTTGAACGCAGACTTGAAAATAAAGTTGAAGTGATGTTGATTGGACATGATTCTAACATACGCGTGAGATTCTGGAGAAATCTTTTACAGGATTATCCGGAGGAGTTGTGCCAGATACACCATATACACAGTTGATCCACTTTAATATCAAGAACTGGCGCGCAGTGTTACGATTCCTAGAAACTGTCCGCTGTTCAACATCATCCGAGCATAAAGATGGAAGACTATTTGTTGGATTATGAACCCATTACATATGGATTCTCATATATGAGAAACTTATGTGATGATATTGTGCTACGACATTTTGGAATGTTTATCATATTATCGCTTGACGAACAATCCGTGTTGAAGGATCACCTAGACAAGTTGAGAATACCCGGCTTTCTGCTTCACCTTTCAAATGATATAGAAGTGCGTGTTATTAAGAACTGTCTAGACGTGTTTGTACATATTTTCACCATGACGAGCTTACAGAACACTACGACATCATCACCCTCAGCACAGTGGAATGGAACACGCTGTTGCAAGCATTGGACTGGAAAGACCCTTGTGCTTGAATTCAAAGAGCATGGAATGGGGGTACCAAATCCATTGAGCTGACACCGTATACGGCTGATGGACTTAGAAGAAGGATATGAACTGAAACTGTCTGACCATGTAACTGTTAAAGTGATAAAGTTTGGTGATGTGCGTTATGTAAGCTTTCATAGCATTTACAAATACGGGTATAATGTCTATGATACCTATATCAATTTAGATTCTAATGAATGGCATTCATTGATGAATGTATTGAAAAATGAATGTGTTTGTGAAGAGAGTTTGTAAATAGAAGTTTGTAATTAAGTGTAAATAGGGTTTGTAAATAGTGTTTGTTAATTAAGAGTTTGTAAATAGTGTTTGTAGTTAAGAATTTGTAAATAGAGTTTGTAAATAGAGTTTGTAAATATAACACAATAAACAAGACTGTTTGAAACTTGGGTTGTTTTATTTAACAAAAGTAGTAGGGAAATGACAGTTCTGGACCACCCCTCCTAGGGGTCGACTGTCAGCGGTGAGGACCCCACCCCTAGGGGTCGACTGTCACCGGTGAGGACCCCCTCCTAGGGCTAGTTGCGTAGGTGGCTGTATGCATTTTTACCACCATTTTAACTTTGTAAAAAATTGGGATAACTTTCGTTATAGTTGGTCGATTTCAATGAAAATTTCACCATTTGATTCAGTTATTTCCTGTGCTATTTCGCGGATGAATACTATTTGGCTTCACCGTCAGATGTCTCTGCTTTACAGCTGTACAGCAGTACAACTATAAGTGAGACATTCATATCAAGCAGTGATACATTCTGCTGAGTCAGCAATTTTAACAATTTTTGAACAAAGTTACTCACCATATTTTGATTACATGGAAGTAGTATAAAAGCATGAGTGAAACATGTGAACTAGTCAACTAGTAATACATTCTGTCAACAAGTCAACAAGTGGAGATTGTGTGACGAGAAAATACTTCACAATGTCGGCATTACTTCTTGACAGATGTATGACTATGGACGACATCTTCAAAGTGAATTATACTAACTATGTATTTTCAAAGCTTCCTGCTTTTGAATGGGATTGGATGCAGCAAGTGAAGAATTTACATCTGCATTGGGAAGCTGTCGGAAAGGCTATTCCAAGTGATTGTTTCATCCACTCGTTTCTACGTGACTGTGAAGGTTTACATATACTATCAACTTATGACATTGATTCAGCATTTATCAACGCGAATACAATTTGGGCAGTGGAGCTCATGTTAGTTGTAGCTGCAAGAATCATTTTACTTTATGATGATGATGTTCCATTGACGACGAATGTATCAGACCTTGTTCGGTTCAACCATGGACGAGTTGAAGTGAATTCAAAGCTTTGCAAGAAGTTTGAAAAGCTTGATTCAGCAGATGGCTGGGTATAAAAGAACGGACCTCAAAGGTATTAGTACATTGTAGACAGATGTGCAGAGACTATGGGCGATGTGTTCAAAGTAAACTATATTGACTATGTGTTTTCAATGCTTCATGCTTTTGAATCGGAATGGATGTGGCAAGTGAAGAATTTGCATCTACATTGGGAAGCTGTTGGAAGGGCCATTCCAAGAGATCGTTTCATCCACTCATTTCTGAGTGAATGTGAAGACCTGAATTTACCAGGAAACACCTATGACATTGAATCAGCATTTATGAACGCCAAAACAATTTGGGCAGCTAATCTCATGCTACTTGTAGCTTCTAGAATTATTTTACATTATGATGATGACGTTCCATTGACGACGAATGTATCAGAACTTGTTCACTTCAACCATGGACAAGTTGAAGTGAATTCAAAACTTTGCAAGATGTTTGAAAAAGGAGCTAACTCAGCAGATATTTGGGTATAAAAGGAGTGGACTCAAAGTCATCATTACATTGTGCAGCCATGGAGAAGACAAGCAGTTTTAAAATTAGTGTCAACTTAACCATTACTGTGGAGCATGGAGAATTTGGGCCATATCTTCGAATCAAACGTGGAGAGAAATGGCTTGCTTTATCGCCATCTTTGTGGAATATTATGTGTCAAAACTTGAAAAATTTACGCGACATTGGCTTCAAACTGTACTTAACGCAGACGAAGTGGCTTGAAGTCATTTCATACCAAGACATGCGCTATGTGAGTTTTGTGCGCACATCGCTGTTTGAAGGGAAAGAATACAAGTATTACAACATGAATGACGGTGAATGGGAGACCCTGCTTCAGGAGTTGGATAACATCAACTCAGTCTTATTCGCCAAACCTGAGCCATGTACAGAATGCCATGGTGTGAAAACTGTCATCAAACTGCTAAAGGAAAATCGGATGAAGGTGTCAAAACTATCCAAGAAAAGACTGGTTGAAGTTGAATTGGAGAATATGAACGTGCAAAATCAGCTTGAACTTACGTGTGAATATTGCGGCGCTTGTGGATATGTCAGTGATTATGATTGTCACTGTCACAAGTATAATTGTAAGATGTGTGAACCAGACAACTTCTGTATCAAGTGTGGTTCGCTAACAGTATCACCTTTTTGAAAATCATTTACTCGCCAGCCGTCATAGTGTGCAGACGTGCCATATGAACATGTAGGATGGATGTAGAAACGTGTTTTAAGGAGAAGTATGTGGACTACATGTTAACTGAACTGGAACGTTTTGGATCTGTTCAACAACAACTACAACACTTTAGCATCTATTGGGAACTTGCTCATTTAGCGCTGAACTTGTCAAACTTACTCGAGGATTTCATCAAAGAGTGTGCGCTTTCAGGCATTGACGGAGCTGAGAATTTTGATGTGGAAGCAGCATTTCACTTTGCTCGATTTGATCCAAGACTGTTTGATGAAGTGAGAGAGTGGTTAATGTATATTGCAGTATAATGGCAGACATTACATTGAAACAGTATATTGTGCAAAAAACATATTGTGAAGAAAAGTGTCTATACATATTGGAATGAAGTATGGGTTAAATGCTATAACATTTGATGAATTAAGTAGTTGGTTAGTATGCATTGAAGATGAATGGACGCCAATTATTCACACCATTGTGTCTATACTTGATTTATAAAAACCTGTAACATGTGTTTATTGGACAACGAAATAAAATGTAAGATATGCTGATTGAGCTATGAGGTGAAATAAAATGTAGCGTATGTGTACAAGTGCTTTTCATTTAGTGTTAACATGTCAACGTGGAAGGAATACTTAACCAATATTTACTTTAAACCTGGTCAACCCGGTGC
Organism: Protula sp. h YS-2021; assembly: GCA_949752745.1. Classification (NCBI taxonomy): domain Eukaryota; kingdom Metazoa; phylum Annelida; class Polychaeta; order Sabellida; family Serpulidae; genus Protula; species Protula sp. h YS-2021. The sequence goes on along the minus strand of OX457031.1, from coordinate 65,138,261 downwards.
ATTTGCTGGTCCTTACAAACTTTATTACATATTAAAAAAACATGGTCAACCAATTACTCATTCCAAAGTGAAGACATGGTTACAGAATCAAGATGCATTCAGTTTACTACAACCTGTAAAATATAGGTTTAAAAGGCAACATGTCATTACACGCGGTATTGATGACATGTGGGATATTGATTTGGCTGACATGGGAAACCTAGCCTCTTATAACGATGACACCCGCTTTTTATTAGTTGTCATTGATGTGTTTTCGAAATATTTGTGGGTGCAGCCAATACCTAACAAATCACATACCAGCGTCATACAAGCTTTCCAGAATATTTTTCATGAAACACGCCGAAGACCGCGAACTCTAAGGTCAGATAAAGGAACTGAATTTAAAAATAGATGGGTAAAAGCATTTTTGAAGAATGAGGGAATTCATGCTTATACGTTAAAGAATGAAACTAAAGCCAACTTTGCTGAGAGAGTCATTCGTACTCTAAAGGGAATGATGTATCGATATTTTCTACATAATCAAACTTATCGGTATGTAGACATCCTTCAAGAATTGGTATACAATTACAACCATAGACCACATGGCTCTCTCCCTAATAAGTATGCTCCTGCAGATATTCGAAAGGAAAATGAATCTAAAGTGTGGAAGTATATGTATGTAGACAAATTGAAATTGAAACCAAAGAAGAAGAAAAAACCTTACAAATTTAAAATTGGTCAACATGTTCGCATTTCTCACTTGAAATATACATTTCAACGAGATTATCATATAAAATGGACACAAGAAGTGTTCATTATCACACATCGTTATAAGAAGCAAGGAATACACCTATATCGTGTGAAAGACTTTTTAGACGAAGATATTGATGGTCATTTCTATGAAGAAGAATTGCAAGCTGTTACAAAAGATATTGAATCCATCTTCAGAATTGAACAGGTCTTGAAAACACGAAAAAGACGAGGTGTAAAAGAATTATTTGTCAAGTGGTTAGGCTGGCAAAAGAAATTTAACAGTTGGGTAAAAGAAACAGACATTCAAAAATGAAGCATCCAGTCACATGTTTGGTCCTACAGGCAGTGGTAAAACTTCTCTGGTGAAGAAAATTCTAGAACAAAATTTAATTAAACCCTCTCCAAAAACCATTTTATGGCTCTATGCAGCAGATCAACCTTTGTACAAGGGAATGAAAGGTGTAGAATTTTACCAAGGCATTCCAGACGACATTGAAGAGCGTTTTATCCCGAAAAAACCAAACTTACTCATCATAGATGACTTATTGACTAAATGTCATAGTGATGAGCGTATGACACGCCTCTTTAGTGTAGGCAGCAGCCATCAAAATCTCAGCATTATTTTTATTGTGCATAATTTATTTCATCATGGTAGAGAAATGCGAAATATTAGTTTGAATACACATTACATCATTCTGTTTAAAAATCCTAGAGATAGTCAACAAATAAGTACATTAGCGCGACAAATGTATCCTGGAAAATCTCATTTTCTCATAGAAGCCTATCAAGATGCTACGAGCAAACCTCATGGCTATTTATTCATTGACTTGAAGCCGAAGACAAATGATCAACTACGTATTCGTACAGGCATTTTACCAAAAGATACACATTACGTATATGTTGATAAAGTAGTGTATGAGCAAGAACCAAGTCACTTAACCATTCGCAGCCAAGATGTCTAAACGTATTCAAGCGAATCAACCTTTTCTTCATTTGCTCGCACGCAGTGGGCCTAAACGACGTAAATACTTGTTAGAGCAAGCTACTAAGGAGGAATTAACTAGCTTGTTTGAAATTTGTTTGAATATATTGCGAGGACATTTACCCTTAAGCTCAAAAAGGTATAAGCAATTCAAGCGTGAGCGTCATACCCTTCGCACTCTAGCAGATAAGAAGATATCACTTCAAAGAAAAAAGAAGTTGGTTAATCAGAAAGGAGGATTCCTTGGAGCTATTGCTAAATTTGCATTACCTTTGTTAGCTCAGTTGCTGCTAAAATGAAACATACTTTGAAAATGGTCCTCATTCCTGAATATGAATATAAAATGTTGCTGGAAAAGAAGGGAAAAGATCGTGAAATCAAATCGAAAGTGAATAAACTTTTACGTGGGAAACGAACTCGTGAGAAGGCAATGGAAATGTCTCAACTTCTTGGTCGTCATTTACAAACAATTCAATCACTTCAACAACGACAAAAGTCTGTTACATCATCTGGTACAGCAAAATCAGAAAAGTCGAAACAGTTTCTAAGCTATTTTCAACCTATATATCATGGAAAACTAACACAACTTTTGGTAGAACTTAAGAAACATGGTACGAGATGGACAGATAAAAATGAACTTGTATTGAAAACTGGAAATATCATTGAGAATTCCAACATTATTGATTTGTTGAAAGAAGCATTGGTTGCTACAAGAAGAAAAGAACGACGACAACCACCGCAGGGGTGGAAGCAGTTTATTGAGGAAATTGTAGACGCTAATATCACAAAAGCTGTTTTTGGAAAAAAGACAACTCGTGAAGATATTGCAACAGAGATAAAACAGCGTCAACAAAGGTTGTTTCCAGAAGGATGGGAAACTTTTTAACATGGTTTAAACAGTTATGGTGTTGCTGTAAAGACAATGAAAATAAAAATAATATTCCTGTAAAAATTAGGTGTGTAAGCGCTTGTTGTCAAGGAGAAGTAGTAGACAGTAATATAGATCATGGAGACAGTGAAGACGACGTGAGCCAGACATAATGTATATACACATTCAGTCTATCTACATCACATAAACGATTTAGTCATCATGGAGTCAACAAGTTTTTACGTCACTTTGCCCAGCAATGCTAGTTTGAACTATTATCCTACTAATAAGGCGTCTAATTATCAAATTCGTTTACCTCGTACAATATATTTGAACGGAAAATATGAAGTAGCCTTAGCTGAAATTCAATACCCACACATATGGACGACAATGAGGCCAGGAATAGACTATACTCTGCATTATCGATCATCATCATCAGATGTATTTTATCCAGTTTATATTCCATATGGTTACTACAGAACCATACCTGAAATCTGTACTGCAATAAATGCAGAATTACAAAAATCTATTGATGCAAACCCTATTAGGTTAAAGTATGATAAAATTAGTAAAAGTTTCTCTTATTTTAAAAGAGGAATATGATATTGTCTTTTCTACTGGATTAGCTGAGATTTTAGGATTTAAACCAGGTAGATGGTATAGAGAATCCGGTCCTGCTGAACATCAATCCGATGTGAAACATGGATTTTATACACTTTATGTGTATTGTAGTATTTGTGAGCCACAAGTAGCTGGAGATTATTATGTTCCTTTACTAGCGTATGATGGTGATATTATTATGAAAACTTATGAAGAACCTCATTACGTCACTGTAAACACATCCAAATTTGACACAATAGAAATGAATATTAAGGATGACACAGGTTATAATGTGTCATTTCAAACTGGGAAAGTGATGTGCAAACTTCATTTTCGACCAAAAGCATTATGAAAGCATATAGACACGATCCGTCAGCATATCGCAACCATTTTCTTCGTCATGTGGGCGGGGAATTACCAGGATTTAAAGGAGCACGAATACAATATGGAGATGGTATTGGTTCAATATTAGGATCATTGGCTCGCAAAGCTATTCCACTGCTTAAGGCAGGGGCTAAAATCGTTGCACCACATCTTAAAAAGGCTGCGAAAGATGTCGCGAAAGATGTTACAGGTCGAGTAGCACAACGTGTTATTGGTGATGTCTTAGGAGTACAAAAGAGAGGACAACCTGCAAAACCTGTCAGAAGGCGAAAGGCAGCTAAACGGATAACATCAACAAAATATAAGAAAGATATTTTTTAAACATGTCTTTAATTCATAATAATTCTTGTGAATGTAGCCTTTCTCCATTAGAATGGTTTCACGTACCACCAACGCAAACTGCTGTAGAAAAAAGTTATAATGTCGACTATCAACCACTCACTACCATTAGGGAGGGCACTCTAATAGAATTCTACATTCCTGCGAGTACAGAAGAATATCTAGATTTAAAGAACAGTAGACTTCATATTGTATGTCGCATTGTAAAAGCTGATGGAACACCATGCGATGTTGATGATAATGTATCATGTATCAATGATTTGTTTAATGGGTTATGGTCCAATATTGAATTGTTTTTAAATGATCGTTTGGTATCGCATAGTAACAATACCCACGGTTATACCAGTATCATATCTCATCTCATTCATGACTCGGAAGAAAGTCTCAATTCTGAGCGCTCTATGCGTCTCATATATAAAGATACTGCCGGGTCAATGAATAGTCATGAGGTGAAAAGAGCTAATCATGAAAGATATATAGCAGGTTTTCATGTAAATGTTGAGGGTGGTGATGTAGATCTACAGGGAAATAATGGTTTACATAATCGTTATTTGTATACACGTCAAAGCCGTGAGTTTACGCTTACAGGCGGTTTAAGGGTAGATTTGTTTGAGCAAGAACGCTATCTTCCAAATGGTATTAGTATGAAATTACGTTTACATAGACAAAAAGATGAATATGTATTAATGGCTGCAAATAATGGTTATAAAGTAGAAGTGAGAGATGCGTTTTTAACCATTCGCAAAGTGAGGGTTAGTCCAGGTATTCAGTTAGGACATGCAGATGCATTGATGAAAAGTCCTGCTAAGTTTATTATTACTAGAAAAGAGTGTAAAGTGTTAGCTATTCCAGCTGGATTTCAATCTTTTGTGAAAGATAACATATTTTTAGGCCAATTACCCAAACGTATTGTCATTGGACTGGTTCATAATGAAGCCTTTGCTGGAACAGTAATGAGAAATCCATACAATCTTGATCATTTTCTTCTGAACTATATGCAACTTTACACGGATGGTGAACCAGTCCTATCCAAACCTCTCAAACTTGATATAAATCGAAGCAAATATCTTGATGCTTTTGAAACGCTTTACAAATCTTTTGATAGATTGAATGGTGAGAAAAGTTCCATTATAAAACGGGAAGATTGGCCTAGAGGTTATGCTTTATTTTCGTTTGACTTAACACCTGATTATGATGGTGATGATCATTATGCCCTTATCAAGCATGGGAATTTGCGACTAGAAATGAATTTTGCTGGTGCCTTGCAAAATACAGTCAATGTTATAGTGTATGCTGAATTTGATAACATTGTTGAAATAAGTGCAAATCGTAGCATGAACACGAAGCAAATAGAAGCCATCCTATCCCATGATGCCGCGACAAAAGACTTCTTTCAAGGTGTGTTTGCCATGGATCAGTTACCATCTTTACAACGCGGTGCCTATGTCATCAACTCAGACGATCATGATGAGCCAGGAGAGCATTGGGTGGCAGTATATTATGACAAAGACCCTGTAGAATATTTTGACTCTTATGGACTTTTACCTATAGACAGTCGCTTGAATAATTTTTAAAGTTTAATTTCATGTATAATTCAGTTCCATTACAAACACCGATATCATCTACATGTGGATTTTATTGTGTGTATTATATAATTCAAAGAGCTCGAGGACATAGTCCTTTTGAAATCATTGATGTATTAAGAAGAAGTGATGGTGATTTTGTAGTCAAAAATTTTGTATATGGACATTATAAACCATTATTTTATTGATGTATATAGATCACTATGTTGTATTAGTTAAGGTGTGGTAAATGTCATTCATAATAGGTAAAGGATTTTGTATATATACATTATTTTAATCATGGTGTATTAGTTGTGGTAATTGTCAATGTTCATTTATTATGAATAAAAACAAGGCAGTTCTATACAAGTTTTCTTTTTATTGTGTTATACATTATTTTGCATTCTTCTTTATTCAAAACATAGCATGAGGAATTAGTTACATTTCAAAACACTTATTTTACAAACCCATTCAATGCATCGATAAACAAATGCCATTCATACCAATCTAAATTAATATATGTATCATAGACATTACATCCACGTTTGTAAATGCTATGAAAACTAGCATAGCACTGTCCATTACTAAACTTTATCATTTTAACATCTTCGTGTTCAGAAAGTTTCAGTTCATATCCATAATCATTTATATCAATGTCCATCACCATAACACACATGGGATGTGTCAGGTCAATGGACTTGGTGCCCCGCATGAGTTGCACTCCTTCCTCTTTGAATTCAAGCGTCAGGTTCTTTCCAATCCAATGCTTGTAACAGAGCGTACCATTCCACTGTGTTGAGGGTGATGTAGTCGTATCGTTCTGCAAGCTCGTCATACTGACGAAATCGTACAAACACGTCTAGAGAGTTGTCAGTCACACGCACTTCTAAATCCTCTGAGAGTTTTAGAAGAAAGTCAGGTATCCTCAGCTTCTCTAGATGATCTTTCAAAACGGATTGTTCGTCAGGGGATAGAATGATATACTTTCCAAAATGTCTTAGCACAATGTCATCACATAAGTTTCTCAGATATGAGAATCCATGTGCAATTGGTTCATATTCCGATAAAAAGTCTTCCATCTCGTTCAACAGTCAGATCAACTATGAGCTGTCTTCTCTGCAAAGATCTTTTTATGCTCGGATGATGGTGAAGAGTGGGTGTTGTATAGCTTCTAGGAATCGTAAGACTGCGCGCCAATTCTTCATATCAAAGTGAATCATATCTGTATATGGAGTATCTGGCACAACTCCCTTATAGTGCTCTGAATAATCCTGTAAAAGATTTCTCCAAAATGTCACGCGTATGTTAGAATCATGTTCAGTCACAAACACTTCAACTTTATTTTCAAGTCTACGTTCAAACCCAGATTCAAGCGGTATGTTTTGAAAGTCTTTCCACACTTCAGGTTTGAACCGATGATAATTTATTCGAGAACCTATTATGACTTCATTCCTATCATTTACAGTAATGTAAGCACCATTGTTAAGCATGAGTGCATTCATGATTTTACCTTGTTATGCACTGTCTTCTTGCCTGCGAAGCCTTTTATCCACTTCTTTCACTTGCTTCTTCAGCATTTTTCCATTCAGGTATTGTCAGCAAAATTCCCTTTTTCGTAGGACGGTTTCTTCCAGTCCCCTCATCTCTGAGGTATTTGCGAATGTTTACCACTCCTTCATTGCTCTGTTTCATAATCCTGATATACTTTCCATTTCCTAGAGAAAGCATTCCATCCCATGACTGCGGTGTTGGTACCGTCGTCGCCGTCGTCTCCATTTTCAATTTCTTGATGGTGGTGGTAGGATTTTTCACTTTTAAGTCTTTCACTGTATCTGCAAGAGTGTCCACATCAGTTGCAGATCTTTTACGACTTTCACGTTCCATGTTAACGCTTCAGTGTCCACACCTCAAATAACTTACGTTGAAGTGTCTCCCCCCTTTTATAATGTCGTCTTGTAATGTCCATGCGCCAAGGTGGAATAGCCATCATTCAGCACGTACCGCTTGTCGTCATATGGAGAGAGGACTACTTTCTTCAACTTCTCCGAAAAAAGCTGGTGGCCATGACATCGAATAATGTGTCCTGTAGCCATCGTTTGAGCTTGATTGAGCAAACTGTCTCTATACTGCACATGTTGCATACGTCTTTGACAAGCTCGAGTGATGCCTTTGGCCGTATGTTTTTCTTTCCCGCCATACATCAAACTGTACATTTTCGGTCTGAGTCCAACAAATTCTTCAATGGGGATGCCCGCCGTCTCATCCTTCATTTTTCCAAGCACTTTTTTGTTCACGTTGGAATGTAGGAAATGATTTGAAGGATAGTCACTTGTGTCAAACAGGTCAGCATCTTGCTGCATATCTTTGTAGATATCTTCCGTTTCTATGTCATAACATAGACTGTCGGTATCGCTGAACAACAACTTGGCAATGGGATACTTGACCATGATGTAATTGTAATGAAAGTCAAACATAAGCACTTTGCTGAGATCGAGAATGGTACAACCAACTTGAATGGGCTTATCAAGAAGTAAATCCACTTTGCGTAAATGTACGGCGGTCAAATCTTCGTTGAAAATTTTGAATTTGTGGAAAGAAGGTTTAGCCACGAGTTTCTTGAACCGCTTTTCTTTGTGAACAAGTTTGACATTGATTCGCTTTCTCACATTTTCCATGGTTTTGCCAAACACGGAATTATTCATGAGTTTGAAGAAGTATTTCTCAAATGGGTTCTTGGCCAATTTTCTCTTCTCCGTGTTCAAGGTAATGTATTTCTCCAACCATTTGCTCTGTTCAAACATAATCGCACGGTGCACTTTGGTAACTTTCAACCCCAGTGAGACGTACTGCTGCAAATTCCTATAATGAAGCACATATTTCTTCTTGTTGTATAGGTTAGGTATGAGTTTTTCACCAGGTTTGCCTTTCATATTCAGATCTTTCCGTAACTTCTGACTGTACTCGGACAATTCTACTTTGACACATTTCCGTTCTTGAGCCACTGGGTAGTGATTATGACGATCATGGATTGAATGTGGGTATTCTAAATCCACTTCTAAAATGTACCCAATGTCGTCATCTTCAGCCACATCCATGAAGTCGAGGGATTCAGGCTCACTCACCCACATAAATCCACGTCGTGGCATGCTTTGCGACATGGCCCAGCCATACAGGTTGTTTGCGTCCAGGTACATCAGGTAGTTGTTTGGCATCTCAGAATTGTAATTTGACACGTAGGGATTATTTGCTTTCGCGTACTTGTGCGTGATCACAGATATTCCTCCACGTAGGCCTTGTTCAACCATTTGGTACATATCAATGTCAGTGATCAATTCCAATTTCACCTTCGTCACTTTCAGCATAGCATCCCACGACAGTCCTGGCGCTGTATAATAATGGGCAGGATCCAATTCATACGTGTTTAGGCATACTTGACGAAAGTTTTCAAACACGTCAGCCAGCAGCAACACATCTGATTTCAGGTACAGGTCATGGTATTCACCGAATGTGGCACACTTGAATGTATCCCACACCTTCTGCGCATGTGCATAATCCTCGTCGCTAATGTCTTCTTCACTGAGCAGACTGTAAAACTTATCCTTCGACGGTAGTTGTGTTTCAGCAAACTTGGATGACTCATCCACGTAATCATAGGGGTACACTCCCTCTCTCAGCAGTAAATCTTGTTGGTCGCTATCGTGAATGTGAGAGGTCATGTTGTAGAAATTGTCTTTTCCTTCTGCCGCAAAGTTGATATCAACTTCTGTAGAGAGGTACTCATAAACTGAAAACTCTCTGTAAATTTCAGATTGCTCATGGTGAATGCAATATATTTCTCAATGGTGTTGGGAATGACCGTAATCGTTTCATTTTTGAATTTCTTCCATGATCAGGTGACTGTCATAGCCTCGCAAATTGTGGAAAAACACAGGAATGATAAAAGAATCTTTATCCCCCTGCTTATCCTTTCTTAGTCGAAATTGTAGGTTACATTCATTATGCGCTGCTCCGCGATATTTACCATTGATATGGTCATGATCTCTCACACGATCTGCTCCTAGAGGCTCATGACAAATGTAGCAATCGATGGCGTTCTTAAAATTCTCTTGATCCTCATGGGTCATTACCATATCCTTCGGCAGCTCTAAACCACGCACAATATGGTCACGCTCGTTGACCATATGGTCTAAAAAGACTTTTACGTCATTGTCTCCTCGATACACGACTGGTGCGCGTGTTTCGTACTGGCTGACAACCACATAGGCAAAGCTGTTTGGACGATGATGTTGATACTTGTCTCCTTCAAAGTCAGCATAAATTACAAACGGTGCTCGCTGTTGTTTAGCCACATTCTTAAAATTGATAATAGGTTCCTTGGGAAATGATAAACGTTGCGCCCCATGCTTGCCACACACTTCACGATGCTCATCTAAAAGGTCTTGTCGTATAAACCCGTGAAGACAGTTGAAACAATAAAAAGCTGCACCATCATGCTTTGATCGGTAGGCCATAAGTCTGCTGAAATTCTTGATCAAGCAGTAATGCCTTTTCTTACCATTGCTAATCATAAGTAAGTTGATTTCTCTTGCACTGAGGTTTCGGCTCAGTTGTATTGGAACAACTACATCATGTTCATATCCAAACACGTTGATAGACACATCGTTCTCCTTTTCAAACCTTGGAATGTCCGTAATAGGTGTTGGAAATGTCATGCTCTCTACCTTTAATTCATTCTCAAATGGTGTGTAATGATTCACGCGATGGGAGTTGTTGTTATGAGGGTGGAGGTATGCCAATATAGACCATAAGAAACACTTGTTGTCATGATTCTTAATGTTTAATACACCCTTCGTATTCTTCACTTTCTTCGGCAGCGGGATAAAACTGTTCGCTTCCAGAGGTGCTAACGTAGCTGTATGTACTTCAATGTACAGTATATTATCCAGAAACCAGCCAGAGCCTTGTCGTTCATGTTCATCAAACTGGGTAAACAATTCTTTATAGGCTGTTGGTAAGTCCTGACCAATATCCGCTGGATTGTACGCTGCATACGTTGGACTGCTGATAAATGCATTATCCAATTGTTCTATCATGATACCTTCTGCATTTGGTGTCATTTTCTTGAAGCGAGCATGCACTACAATGTACCATTTCATTCCATGTTCTAAAGTCTCCAGCAAATGTGTCTTGATACGGTTCTTTTGCTGTCGCATTTCAAGCAGTAAATCCGTTCCATTGTCGGGCTCAAACCGTTTCTCCTGCGCGTTTTCACCAAGACTAATTCTTCTGCCTTTCCCTACTTGCCCCGTCTTTCGCCTCTTTACAGTTTGTTCTTCCTGAGGTGGAGTGCATGTATGCGCATCAAACACATCCATTGAGGGAAGTATTACATTGCATCCATGGCAGAGAACTGAACTCGGTATGAAAATGCCATCTTGCTCCATTTTTCGTCTCTTTGCTTCATTCTGTCGATCAAGCTCTTCAATAGCACGTTTCACAACAGTTGTCATCTCATTTTCAGCGCATGTATGCGACTCCAACAATTCCACTGATGGAAATGTTGCATAACACTCATGGCATAAGACTCGTGAGTCTGAACTATCAGCCATTGTTGCTGTCACATCAATTGCTTGAACTGAAATGCTTGAAATAGGTTCTCATACATTCCCTTTTATACCACTCAGACTTCGTCAAATTGACTCAAATTGCAAAATGTCTACAAACCAAAGTTGTCCAGAATGGCCTGAAAGATATAACTATGCTGAATCGTCAAATTTTCTTACCCCTGGGGGGTGGGAGGGGGGGTCCTCACATTTTCTTACCGTCGACCCCTAGGGGGGGGGGTCCTCACATTTTCTTACCGGTGACCGTCGACCCCTAGGGGGGGAGGTCATACAAACCAAAGTTCTTCAGAATCGTCTGAAACATATAACTATGCTGAAATCGCAAAATTTTCTTAGCCCTGGGGGGGTGGGGTCCTTAGATTTTCTTATCGGTGACAGTCGACCCCTAGGGGGGGTCCTCACCGCTGACAGTCGACCCCTAGGGGGGTCCTCACCGCTGACAGTCGACCCTAGGGGGGTGGTCCAGAACTGTCATTTCCCTACTACTAACAAACTTGAACAATTAACAACAACTTAACTACAACTTAACTACAACAACAACATTAATAAAACAATGGTTTATAATGTCTATATACAAAATCCTTTACAATAAAATTATCATCCTTTCTTTTTAATTTTTAATATATTGACAATATCAAACATACTCTGACCTCGAGCTCTATGCAATATATAATATACACAATAAAAACCACATGACGATGATATTGGCGTTTGTAATGATATGGAATTATACATATAGTCATTTCTTTAAAACATTTCTTAACGATCATCTAGAGGTAAAAGTCCATAAGAGTCAAAATATTCTACAGGGTCTTTGTCATAATACACTGCCACCCAATGTTCTCCTGGTTCAACTTGATCGCCTGTGTTGATGACATAGGCACCGCGTTGTAAAGATGGTAACTGGTCCATGGCAAACACGCCTTGAAACAAGTCTTTGGTCATGACATCATGACTCAATATGGCATCAATCTGCTTCGTGTTCATGACTGGTAGTCGAATTGGATGCTGCGATTTGCACTTATTTCAATAATGTTGTCAAATTCAGCATAGACGATGACATTGATTGTATGTTGCAAAGCCCTAGCAAAATTCATTTCTAGCCGCAAATTCCCATGTTTGATCGGGGGAAAATGATCATCGCCATCATAATCAGGTGTTAAGTAGAACGAAAATAAAACATAACCTCTAGGCCAATCTTCCCGTTTTATAATGGAACTTTTCTCACCATTCAATCTATCAAACGATTTGTAAAGCGTTTCAAAAGCGTCCAGGTATTTGTTCGGTGTAATGTCAAGCCTGAGAGGTTTGGATAGAATTTGTTCACCATCCGTGTACAGTTGCATAAAGTCCAAATCAAAATGTTTGAAATCAAATGGATTCCGCAATACTGATCCACCAAAGGCTTCATTATGAACCAGACCAATGACAATGCGATTTGGTAATTGACCCAAAAAGATGTTATCTTTCACAAAAGACTGAAATCCTGCTGGAATTGCCAACACTTTACATTCTTTTCTAGTGATGATCAACTTGGCAGGACTTTTCAGCAATGCATCTGTATGTCCTAACTGAATACCTGGACTAATCCTCACTTTGCGAATGGTTAAAAATGCCTCTTTCACTTCTACCTTATAGGTATTATTTGCAGCCATCAATACATAGTCATCTTTTTGTCTATGGAAACGCAATTTCAAACTGATGCCATTAGGAAGATAACGATCCTGCTCAAACGAATCTATCCTTAAACCACCTGTGAGCATAAAATCACGGCTAAGACGTGTATGCAAATAACGATTATGTAAGCTATTATTTCCTTGCTCAGCTAAGTCACCACCGTCAGCATTCTCATGAAACCCGGATACATATCGTTCATGATTCGGTCTTTTCACCTCATAACTATTCATCGACCCTGCAGTATCCTTGTACATGAGACACATAGAGCGCTCATAATGCAGACTTTCTTGCGAATCATGGATGAGATGAGAGATAATGCTGGTATAACCATGAGTATTGTTGCTATGAGAAACCAATCGATCATTCAGAAACAATTCAATATTAGCCCATAACCCATTAAAGACATCATTGATGCAAGAGACATTATCATCTGCGCCACAAGCTGTTCCATCGGCCTTTACAATGCGACATACAATATGAAGTTTGCTGTTCTTTAAATCCAGATATTCTTCTGTGCTCGCAGGAATGTAGAATTCTATTGGAGCGCCTTCTATAATGTTTGTGAGTGGTTGATAGTCGACATTATAACTTTTCTCTACAGCAGTTTGCGTTGGCGGTATGTGAAACCATTCCAATAGAGAAAGACTACATTCACACGAATGATTATGAATGAGAGACATGATTTCAAAAATAGCTGTCTTATGTTTTGATGTTATCCGTCTGGCTGTTTTTCGTCTTCTGGCACGTTTCATTGGTTGCACACGCTTTTGTTCACCAAACACACGTTCTGCTACTCGGCCCGTAACATCTTTCGCGACATTCTTTGCAGCCTTTCTAAGATGTGGCGCAACGATCTTAGCCCCAGCCTTAAGTAATAGAATAGCTTTATGAGCCAATGATCCCAGTATGGAACCAATACCATCGCCATATTGGATTCGCGCTCCTTTGAATCCTGGTAATTCTCCACCCACTTGACAAAGAAAATGGTTGCGATATGCAGACGGATCGTGTGTATAAGCTTTCATAATGCTTTTGGTCGAAAATGAAGTTTACAGATCACCTTTCCAGTTTGAAATGGAACATTATGGCCTGTGTCGTCCTTAATATTCATTTCTATCACGTCAAATTTGGACGTGTTTACAGGAACATAATGCGGTTGGCCGTAAGTTTTCATAACAATGTCTCCATCATGACCTTGTATTCCAACAGAACGTAGCAAAGGAACATAATGATCGCCTACAACTTGTGGTTCACAAATGCTACAATACACATAAAGTGTATAAAATCCCTGTTTCACATCAGCTTTATGTTCAGCTATACATGTTTCAGTATACCATTGATCTGGGAAAAATCCTAAAATTTCAGCTAATCCAGCGGAGAATGACACTTCAAAGCCATAATTTAGAAATAGAAAAACACGTCGTCTAATTTTATCATACTTTATGCGAATAGCTTCTTTAAGATCATCTTTCATAGAATTAGTCGCTTCTTCATTCATTGCATGACATATTTCTTGTATGGATCTATAGTAGCCATAGGGAATATTGATAGTGTCAAGGACAAGATCTACAAGTGGTTGTTGTCGATACTGAATAGAATAGTCCATGCCATGTCTCATGGTTGTCCATGAATGTGGATATTGAATTTCAGCTAAAGCCACTTCATATTTTTGATTCAGATAGATGGTTCGAGGCATCCGAATTGGGTAATTCGAAGCCTTGTTGTTGGGATAATAGTTCATACTAGCATTGCTAGGCAAAGTAATGTAAAAACTATTCGACTCCATGATGGACTAAATGGTAAATGTGTGTTGACGTTGTCTATATACATCACGATAGCGCGCGCCATTCGCAGATGTATGCAAATGGTGTTTTACATCATGATCTATGACTTCTCCTTCACAACACGCACTAGCACATCTTATTTTTACAGGAATTGTTGTTTCTTGACAACAACATAGCTCTTTCAGCCATGTTAAAAATTTTCCCATCCTTCAGGAAACTGTCGTTGTTTCATTTCTGTTGTAATGTCGTCACGAGTGGTCTTTTTACTAAACATTGTTTTTGGAATATTAGCATCTACAATTTCCTGGGTAAACGGATGCCAACCATGTAGTATGGCTCGTTCTTTTCTTCTTGTCGCCATCAATGCTTCTTTCATCAAATCAACAATGTTAGAATTTGTGATAATATCGCCCGTTTTCAACACAAGTTCATTCTTGTCTGTCCATTTCGTACCATGTTTCTTCAGTTCTGCTAAAAGTTGTATTACTTTTCCATGATAGATAGGTTGAAAATGACTTAAAAATAACTTTTCTGGTTTTTCAGGTGATGATGACTTTTGTCTAGACTGACTTTTTTGTAAATGACGGCCAAGAAGTTGAGACATTTCCATAGCCTTTCGTTTCCCACGTAAAAGTGTATTGACTTTTGTTTTGATATCATTTTTCTTTTCTAATAACAGTTTGTATTCATATTCAGGAATGAGGACCATTTTCATAGTATGTTTCATTTTAACAGCAGTTGGGCTAACAAGGGCAATGCAAATTTAGCAATAGCTCCAATGAATCTTCCTTTCTGATTAATCGACTTCTTTTTTCGTCGAAGTGATATCTTCTTATCTGTTAGAGTACGTAACGTATGACGTTCACGTTTAAATTCCTTAAACCGTTTTGAGCTTAAGGGTAAATGTCCTCGCAATATATTTAAACAAATTTCAAACAAGCTTGTTAATTCCTCCTTCGTAGCTTGCTGTAGCAAGGATTTACGTCGTTTAGGCCCACTGCGTGCAAGCAAGTGAAGAAACGGTTGTTTCGCTCGAATACGTTTAGACATCTTGACTGCGAATGGTTAAATGAGTTGGTTCTTGTTCATACACTACTTTATCAATATATACATAATGTGTATCTTTCGGTAAAATGCCTGTACGAATACGTAGTTGATCATTTGTCTTTGGTTTTAAATCAATGAATAAATAACCATGGGATTTGCTAGTAGCATCTTGATAGGCTTCTATGAGAGATTGAGATCTTCCAGGATACATTTGCCGTGCTAATGTAATAATTTGTTGACTATCTCGAGGATTTTTAAACAGAATGATATAATGTGTATTCAAACTAATATTTCGCATCTCTTTCCCATGATGGAATAAATTATGCACAATAAAGATAATGCTTAGATTTTGATGACTGCTGCCAACACTAAAGAGACGTGTCAGACGCTCATCACTATGACATTTCGTCATTAAGTCATCAATGATGAGTAAGTTTGCTTTTTTCGGATTAAACGCTCTTCAATGTCATTTGGAATGCCTTGGTAAAATTCCACGCCTTTCATTCCCTTGTAAAAAGGCTGATCTGCTGCATAAAGCCATAAGATGGTTTTTGGAGAGGGTTTAACCAACTTTTGTTCTAGAATTTCCTTCACCAGAGACGTTTTACCACTGCCTGTAGGTCCAGAGACTAAACCTGTAAATTGATGCTTCATTTTTGAATGTCTGTTTCTTTCACCCAACTGTTAAACTTCTTTAGCCAACCTAACCACTTGGCAAATAATTCTTTCACACCTCGTTTTTTACGTGTTTTCAAGACTTTTCAATTCTATAAATAGATTCAATATCTTAGGTCACTTTCTGCAGTTCTTCTTCATAGAAATGTCCATCAATATCTTCGTCTAAAAAGTCTGGAATACAAATGTATTCCTTGCTTCTTACAACGATGTGTGACAATGAAGACTTCTTGCGTCCATTTAATGTGATTATCCCGTTGAAACACATATTTGATGTGGGAAATACGAATATGATCACCAATTTTAAATTTAAAATTCTTCTTCTTCGGTACATATACTTCCACACTTTTGATTCGTTGTTTTTCTCAGGAAGAGAACCATGAGGTCTATGGTTGTAATTGTACACCAAGTCTGGAAGAATGTCTAAGTAACGGTAAGTTTGATTATGTAGAAAATACCGATACATCATTCCCTTTAGAGTACGAATGACTCTTTCAGCAAAGTTGGCTTTGGTTTCATTCTTTGTGGTATAAGCATGAATTCCCTCTTTCTTCAAAAAATGCTTTTACCCATCTGTTTTTTAATTCCGTTCCTTTATCAGATCTTAGAGTTCGCGGCCTTCGTCGTGTGTTATGAAAAATCTTTTGAAAGGCTTGTATGACGCTGCTATGTGATTTATTAGGTATTGGCTGTACCCATAAATATTTGGAAAACACATCATTGACAATGAGTAAAAAGCGTGTGTCATCATTATAGGGAGCTATGTTTCCCATATCAGCCAAATAAATATCCCACATGTCATCAATGCCACGTGTAATGACACGTTGTCTTTTGAACCTGTATTTTACAGGTTGTAGTAAACTGAATGCATCTTGGTCCTGTAGCCATTTCTTCACTAGTGAATGTGTGACTGGTTAATTATGTTGTCTTAAGATGTGATAAAGTCAAGTAGTCTTTCCACGTCGACTTGATGGATGAAAAAAACACTTCTCAACAGAACACTTTTATTTATAACTCAATCAACATAGTCTTAACTAACATCACTTAACTAACATGACAACAACATATATTTACAAATCAAGTATGGATACAATGGTATGAATAACTGGAGACCATTGGTCTTCAATGAACACTAACCAACTACTGAGTTCATCTAATGTAATAGCATCTACACCATATTTCTCACAACGTTGATTTGCATTCTCTAATACTTTATCTAAATGAATGTAATATTTAGCTTCATTCCAATATGTATAGACACATGCAGCATGACAAGTATGTTCTTGACACTCTTCATGTTGACAAGCAGGACAGACTAAACATGCAAACTTTTTTACAGCTAATAACATTTCTCCACAATAGGCTTTTTGCACAATATATTGTCTCAGTATCATGTCTGCCATTATGCAGTTTTTGCAGCACAAGTCTGTCAAGTTCAGCAAGTTTTTTCCTGTTGTTGTTCACTTAACACACATCAAATTTACATGTCCACACGTCTGCATACCAAGTCTGAAAAGTCCCTCTCACACAACTTTCCCATGATATTCTGACCAGGATATGAAGGAGATGACACTTGTTTCACACCAGCTCCCCACCAATGATCATACGTTGCTTCAACTAAAGTTTTGTCTTTACATTCTTTTAGCTTGTTGCGAAACAATACACACTGATTCAATTTGACATGTAAAACATCTTGCATTTTACTTCTCTTTACTGTATGCCATAAAGGACATGGCTATATCACTTTAGCAATACGTTTCGCTTCATATCCATTTCTACATGAAACAATGGCTGAAGCAATATCTTGACGATGATGAAAAACTGCTTTCTCATATTGATACAACGCTTCACTGGAGTTGAACACATGTCCATACTTTGCAAGTCGTGTTGGAAACATATTTGAAAGAACGTCCTTGTGATCGCTGAATAGCACAAGATTCTCCATGTTGACTTTGTTTCTGTTGTTTATTCTGACATGTCGATTTCTTCCTGTAATAAAATATCTTTTAATATATTTGCTGCCTCTTCTATCATATTATTTCTTTGTTTACGTTGAAACCACTCACATAATACTAAATTTGTTAGTAAGAAAAACATTGTTATCAAGTCGCATAATATTCACCATGTTGTTACAAAGATGTTAAAAGGTTCTCTTACCTGATAAAGCTGCTCGGTTTCCTCTTCTAGTCCAAAACAATCTCTCAAATGATCAACTACGGTGAAATATACTTCTACATCAGTACGAGCAGAATAAAGCGCAGAATCAAAGTCAAAGTCAGAATCTTCTTCTATTCCAATTTTATGACATTCTCCAAGAAATCTTGAATGCAGTTCAATCACATCAAGGCTATGATGTACAACATCCCAAAAAAGCGTCTAAATGCTAAAGTTGATAGTCTGGAGTGCCACAGCAAGCAAGTTTAGCAATCATCAAGTCAATATAAGCATTTTTAAAACATGCGTCCATCTTGTTTCAGTGTCTTCTGAGCTTTTTACTTTGCTTCACAGACTTTAAGTACTCCACACTTGCCGCAGAAGTTGTTTGGTTCACATATCTTGCAATTATACTTGTGGCAGTGACAACGATAATCCTCCACATATCCATAAGCACCACAACAGTCACACGTAAGTCCAAGTTGATTTTGCACGTTCATGTTCTCCAATTGAACTTCAGCCAGTCTTTTCTTGGATAGTTTTGACACCTTCATCCCACCATCCTTTTGAAGTCTGATGATAGTTTTCTTGTGATGACATTCTACACATGGGGATAGGGCTGTGTTGATGTTGTCCATCTCCTGAAGCAGTGTCTCCCATTCACCATCATTCATGTTGATGTAATGCGTGTATTCTTTCCCTTCAAACCGTGGCGTGCGCACAAAACTGACATAAGGCATATCCAAGTATGAAATGACTTCAAGCCACTTCGTTTGCGTTAAGTATAGTTTGAAGCCAATGTCACGCAAATTTTTCAAGCTTTGACATATATTCTTCCACAAAGATGGTGAATAAGCACACCATCTCTCTCCACGTGTGATGCGTAGAAATGGCCCATATTCTCCATGCTCCACAGTAATTGTTAAGTTGGCACTAATTTTAAAGCTGCTTATCTTGTTCTCCATGGCTGCACAATGTACTGATGACTTCACTCCATTTTATACCCAAGTATCTGCTGAGTCAGTCCACTTCTTCCAACTGTCTGCTGAGAAATGATGATGACTTCACTCCCTCCAACTGTCTGCTGAGAAATGATGACTTCACTCCCTTCAACAATCTGCTGAGTCAGTCCACTCCCTTCAACTATCTGCTGAGAAATGATGATGACTTCACTCCCTCCAACTGTCTGCTGAGAAATGATGACTTCACTCCCTTCAACAATCTGCTGAGTCAGTCCACTCCCTTCAACTATCTGCTGAGAAATGATGATGACTTCACTCTCTCCAACTGTCTGCTGAGTCAGTCCACTCCTTTTTATGCCCAACTATCTGCTGAGTCAGCTCCCTTTTCAAAGAACTTTTGAATTCACTTGAACTCGTCCATGGTTGAACCGAACAAGTTCTGATACATTATTTGGAACATCATCATCATAATGCAGAATAATTCTAGTAGCTACAGCTAACATGAGATCAGTTGCCCAAATTCTATTCGCGTTGATAAATGCTAAATCAATGTCATAAGTTGATGGTAAATGCAGTTCTTCACATTCACGTAGAAACGAGCGGATGAAACGATCTCTTGGAATAGCCTTTCCAACAGCTTCTCAATGCAGATGCAAATTCTTCACTTGCAATATCCAATCCGATTCAAAAGCAGGAAGCTTTGAAAACACATAGTCAATATACTTCACTTTGAAGACGTCATCCATAGTCATACATCTGTCAAGAAGTAATGTCGACATTGTGCAGTATTCTCTCGTCACACATGTATTTATACCACTTCCTTATAATCAAAATATGGTGTGTAACTTGTTCAAAATTTGTTAAAAATTGCTGACTCAGCAGAATTTATCACTGATAACGTCTTACTCATTAATACCACTTCAATGTAATCAAGATATGGTGTGTAACTTTTTAAACATGTTCAAAAATTGTTGACTCAGCAGATAGTTGCTTGAATGTCTCACCTGCAGCTGCACTGCAGAGACATCTAGCGGTGAAGTCAGATGGTATTCATCCGCCAAATGGTATTCATCCGCGAAGAACCACTGTAAGCTGAATCCAATGGCGAAATTTTTGTGTAAATCGGTCAGCTATAACGGAAGTTATATAAGTTTTTACAAAGTTAAAATGGCGGTAAATATGCATACAACACGCTGCGCAAATAGTCTATGATGACTTTATAGCAAAAATTTACATAAAACTGAATCAAAAAATGAAATCGAAGAAATATAACGAAAGTTATTGCTTTGTTTACAAAGTTTCAATGAGTTCCACTTACCGATATGGCTGTCACTGTTGTTGCGGGGTGTCGGGTGCTCATGCCTTATATACCCCTCTGATGTGATCAAATTGTGGTGTGTAACTTTTGCTGACGTGACATGCTGACTTGACAAAATGTTGCTTGCCTAGGGGGGCAGGAAGTCCACACTTTTTACCATAGGTTCTGTCCCGACTGCCGCCTAGAGGGGGGTGGGGGTTCGGTACATAGTATGTCCTAGGGGGGGGGGGCGTCGGTACATAGTATGTTCTAGGGGGGTCGGTACATCATATGTCCTAAGGATGGGGGGGGGGTCGCATATCGTATGTCCTAGGGGGGTTATCACTTTTTACCATAGGGTCTGTCCCGACTGCCGGCTAGGGGTGGGGGAGGTCCTCACTTATCATGGCTATGTCACCATGGCATGGCTATGCTTCGTTTCCATGACTACAGCACTTCGTTGCCATCACAACACTTCGTTGCCACGACAACGCCTATGATGTCACTTCCGGTCCAGACAGATGACGTCACTTCTGGTGAGTCAGAACCCTTGTTTTCCCCTACTATTGCCTCCCTTGATTAGATGCGGCCTTTTAGTTGCTTCAGACCGTATGTGTTACTTATGTATGACGGTCGGCCTGGCTTTTAAGACAAATAACAATTACGTCAAATCTCAAAATGGACGTCTCACTTCGGTTTGAAAAGTTTTCTGCATGTGTTTTTCAACGAGCAAGATATTTTAATGGAATGCTAAGGTCTTTCAATAAATTTGAACCACCTACGGAAGCCATGGCCAACAATATTTAAGAATTTTATTCAGTTATTTGTCGAACAAAATTTAAAATAAATCACTATTTGCACTGCTTATCTTACGTTATGGGTTGAATGTGAAAACATTCAGATCGATTTGAAGAAAATACACAGTATAAAGAAATGTTTCTATTTATAAATCAACAGCACATTATATCTAGATAAATTATTTCCTGCTGCTTATACACAGTTTTGACAATTATTTCTCTTTTTAAAAATGTCTGCTGTACTGTCTAGTCTACAACAGATTTTTAATTCTACTTGTTTACATGAAATATTCAAATAATTGATTGCAAAACATCAGGCTTTACCACTTCTTCTTTAAGGTAGCATATAGAGTATGATAATATAGTCCCCATGAGCTCCTCTCTGTCCTGACGGAAAACCCCTGGCATGGAACGCAAAGCTTGATTTTATGATACAAATACACTAAGCAGTGACTTAAGGCCAAATTTCAACCCCGAGAACATATCGACCGATGCAACCAGGGGAATTCTAAAAAATAGAACTTTATCCAATTTTGCACCTTCTGAATGCCCATGAGCTAACTTAACTAATTTATATCTAGTATTTTGAATAGTTTCCATGTGACTATCTTTATCCGTCGTTGCTATCCACGTCATGGCCTTTCAGGAACATGTTAGCAAAAAGCACAATTTACAAAGTGATTCTAATTGTGATTCACTCATTAAAATGAAGATATTTATGAAGCTGCTCTTTTAGATGGTGGCTTGTTTAAAGTTCGCCGTGTGATCTCTGGGGCTGAAAAAGCAAATTTTCCTATTGTAAACCAAAATGTAGCTTAAATAACTTTGCAATAATTTCCACATCAGATCAGTTTCTTAATTAAGGAAAATGTTATATTTAAACGAAACGGCCAATTATCATTGGGTTACGCCTTGTGTGCAAACCATTCAGGCAGCGTGTTGCAATGCGCCCCGACCCTCCCAAGCTTTGGTTGACTTCTTGACAAAATTAAAGAGGGAGTTGCGTTCTGGTCTTCTAACAAGAAACATCAAAATTCAGTAAAACCACCCTTCGGCCCTAAAAAAATTAACCGTTTGGAATTAGAAAACCTGCGAGAAATAACTTTAACACAATATTTTGGCCTTACTTGGTATCTTCATAGCATAACTTGTAGACTGGGAAACTTCCCCCTTCACCATGTTCTGTGGATTCTTGTCATGAACCCATAAAAGTATAATGTGTATTCTTCTACGGGAATATGCCAATTTATTAGTGCATAGTAATCTTCTAAATATTTCTTAAGCATTGACAACTTTATGGCCAATTTAAAGACAAGACAGGGTGATAAGATACTCACAAGAAAATATTTCTTCATCTTCTCCGGCAAATTAAGATGTAAAACTATGTAAAACTTAATTAATTTAATTATAGAGCTTATTCTAGTACACTTGATATAATAATATAACTTGCAAAAACATTTTTAATAACTTTTATAGGGAAATATAACTCTTTGGTGTATTTCATAATTGACAAAATAGATATTTAAAATATTTAAAATACACTACTCCAGCGGCTGTGAAAGTTAGGATTTTTATACTGATGACATATAAAAACTGTTAAAATCCTGCAGAAGATAATAAAAGTATGAGATAACAAAGAGAATAACTACTGGCGATATATCCAAATAACAGCGTTCTTATATAATAATAATAATAATAATAATAATAATAATAATAATAATAATAATAATAATAATAATAATAATAATAATAATAATAATAATAATAATAATAATAATAATAATTATAATAATAATAATAATTATAATAATTATAATAATAATAATAATATTAATAATAATAATAACAATAATACACATTTGAGCGACAAGGTATGCCGAACATGTGAAATTCCGTCCTGTTTTATTTTGGAAATCTGCCAGTAAGTAAAACCCCTTCCACTATGAAAACTCGTCAACTCCTCTCTTTATAATTATTGATTATTTTGAGAAGTATATTATCATTAAGTAACCGTTTATAAAAGAGAAGGCTACAAATTTGCTACTGGAGAATAAAAATATTTATCCAAAAATGCTAGATTGATCACAACTAATTCCTTATATTATTATAGAGCGCTTTTATAGAGCGATCGCTTCAACAAGAATGGCGTTTTGTGATGGATTTCTTGTATATTTTGATCTGTTTTGATCTTGATTCTGAGACTCTTCCAACTTTATTAGTTTATGCAAACACAAATAAAAAATCTAAACTTTATCAAATGGAGTACGAAGAGAACAAATAACGGATATGACTATTTTTAAGACATCTGTGTAAAATTACTCTGTCTAATGACCTTGGAATTGCTAAAAAAGTCAGCTCACGGTTTCAACTGAACATTCTCAGCTGAGGATACTTTTGACGATCTTAGAGTATAATGCATATAAAAGAGGACAAATATGACAAATATGGCAAATCTTTCAACTGTTAAACCAACTCTTCGCCTGTTAGTGATGCCTATCAGATCATGCGTGTATGAGTAATCAAGTTCTAGGAAATAGGTCCACTTTAGCTAACCACATTCATCCCTGTATTCTGTGCATGCTTACAAAAGATACATATAACTGAGTAGACGTGTTTTTTTATTAAATAAACTTAGTAATTGCTTATTAATTACTTGCATTCTTAATTGATGTACAACATACACACACCAGTAACATCGCCTCCAAGGTTCGATACCGCGAATTTTATTTTAAAAGACCCATAAAAGCTAGACTGAAAATAACATGCGCTCTCTTCATCGTTGCAGTTAAGCATGGCATCAATTATAGTTTTCCAAAGAAGAAAACCTAATTTTGCATCTTGACAGACATCTATTTTTATCAATGTGTCACGTAAAAGCATGAAAAATTTGAATATACAATTTGAAAGTCTAAAGAAAGTCAGTATCTGTTATATCGATATTCTAACATTGGAGTGATAAGACTTTAGTGCAGAAAAAGTTATATTTTTATAATACACTTTTAAACTTATGCTGTTAGAAAAAAACCATTAAAATTATTTTGAGGAATATTAATAATCAACGGACAAGAGGAATTTCCTTTTAACTTCCGGGACAAAAGATTAGCATTCTTCTGATTACTTATAATTGTGGTATATTAAATAAATATATTTGTCGTCGAACTGGAAAAAAGGCACAAATAAGACCCAAGCTTTTGAAAAGTTTAACGAAGAATACAACAGGAAATGTAATAACATCAATGAAGGTGTAGCTATGTGTAGGAGAGGATTGAATAAGGGTTGAATCCTATTTAGTTGCCAACGTGGCTACAAAAATCGGTCGATCCACAATAACTCTTTGTGCTTCTATATATTTTTGTGCTTTACTAAAACCTTTACTAAAGTTATTTTAAGTGAAGAAATGCCAAGCAGTCCTTACTTTAATTTGTGCCTATTCATAATTACAGTAAAAGAACACTTCAATAACATTATCGCTTGGCGTTTCCATGTAAAAGAGCTAAGTGTGGGTGCGTTTGAGTTCTTTTCGAGTTCTCGTTTATTATCAGATTCAGTCTTTGAGTCTTGAAATTTAACGAAAAAAGTCACGATCTTTAATGATTTCACAAAATTACTCAAATAAAATTTACCTTTTTTGTTTCAAGATCAGTCTCTAAACAGGTAGCTTATAAATATCTCAAGAACCATTAGATCGATGCACCTCGTTGGCCATTACCTTATCCTTTCGGCGGTTGAAATTTTAAATGAGTCTATAAACAGCTAGCGAGATGCGATATAATTTCCACAGTACTCTTGAAAGATTTAAAGCACTTTCACTGAGTCTTAAAACGTTCCACCCTGTTGGCTTTACAATTGCTATGGTTATTGTACAACATCATGACCTCATAGCACCATCACCGCATGGCGTGACACTAAATACTTTCCTAAAAAGCGTTCTTAATAGATAAAAACTGCTTCATTGACTAATCCATTATAAATAGAAAAATAGTGTTTCCTAACAACGCAGTCTTAATGTTGATAGTCAGCATATGTAGAATTTCATTAAAGTGATTATTTTATTAGAATTGCGGCAACACTAATACTACTAGTAGTAACAGTAGAATTGGTATTAGTATTTTCTTTTAATAGGCCATAAAGTGTCAAGTGTCAAGTGGTTTGTAACCACTTTAGTAATAACTTTAAGACAGATTATAGTGGATGGGTGGGTGGGTGGGTGGAAAGGATAAAAAGACACCAGGGAAGGCGAGGATAAAACTTAACGTTTTTGTCATCCTCCAACCTGATCACTAAAATCGCAAATAAAGGAACGAAGTAAAAATCTATTCTTTCTGGTCTAAGGTGCATATTAGTGCTACTGTTTGAGATAAAGATAAGCACAAACAAATAAAACAAAGATTAGTGTGAATGTGTCATTTTTGCATCAGTGTTTTTTTTTGGCATACTTGTATTTTTAAACTGTAGGCTTTATTCTAAGATGACAAAGGTATTTTAACGAGGCTTTTGAAGGTCAAATATTTACTATGCAACTATATTACTATAGATTATCACATCGATCAATCAAAGTTAAGTACACCAAAGAAAACATATTAGACTGAAATATTCAGTTTTAATAAATAATGTCTCTGTGTTAGTGCTTGACAGATGTTAAAAAGTCCGGACTGACCGGCATATAGAGGTAACATGTACGGTCATAATAAATTACGTAACACTTCAGCCCGTGTGCGTTTCATTCCTCGTATTGTTCCAGCAGTGCATGAGAACTAAAATGAAAAAAGTCATTGACGCCTCAGAGCATTCTTAACAACAGCACTGCTTTTATGGTTCGCATTTTCTCTCTACAAATGACATCCTAAATAGGTCAATTGTATGACAAAAAACAAAGAATAAGCCCCTTTTTAAGCTGTTCACTCTTCGGAAGTCAGATCACGACTCAAGTTTTGTTTTTGTTTCTAAACGTTTATTTACCAAAACAAGGACAAGGACACGACACTAGACGCCACATACTTTTCACCTCAGCACACTCATCTGATGGCAAGAAACAGACGACACAATTTACAACCGCTGGATGTCACAGCATCCACATTTACTCCATGTGTTATTAAATTATTTCACAAAAACAATAATTCATATACATATTATATGTTCATATGTATTTTTTCTATCACCTTCCTCACAGCGTACGCATAAAGAGAAAATCCTCAGTTAAAATGTGATATTATTTAACAGGATTTGAAATAAAGGAATGTATTAACCATCTGAACGCTTTTCCTATGAGATTACTGTCTGTGATATGACTTAAGTTTGTGATTGATCAAACCTCTATATTATCAACAGAAAACTCTATCTCGATACCCAAAACGATAAACATTCAGATAGAAAACAAAGTGTTTGTTCACAAAAATATGCGAATAAATTACCAGGGATCTTTACAATCAATACGGGCTTCATTTCAATCATTACAAATCAAAAGCACAAACTGTGGGCACAATGGAAGAGTGTGAACCGCTGTTCAAGAAAACCACTGTTAGTGCACATTGTAATATTTTTAAAGCCCCGTTCATGTAACACGCTTCCTTATTGACAAAAAACTCCTCAAATAAACTGATATAACACAGTGAACATATGAACTGTACTTCTTCAAGGAGACTATTAGCAAACAAAATCTCACAAGGCCTTTACATAACTGCACTGATGCCTGTTCACGTTGTATAGGCTACTGATATGCGATTTTCGTGTGTTCAACAGAATAGGGAGGACAATACTTCCTTGTACAAGGCGACAACAGTCATGTTTTCATGCTTCTCTTAAATTTCCTCTTATATATGTCATCAACGGTTCATGCAAGTTAAAAAGGGACAAAGCAATTGCAATGGATATTTTAAATATATGTATCATTTTGGCTATAGTTATTTTATTGAAACCGTTGAAACCTTAAGGAGAAGGTAAGTATTTTATTTTAATTTTCAATAAAATTACCTCTGACAGCTGGCAGTAATGAAAAAAACACTATTTGATACTGAAAAGAAGCATACTTATGATTAACGTCTCGTCGGTGTTTCGTTTTTTACTTTTTTTTTGTTATACATATATATATATATATATATATATATATATATATATATATATATATATATATATATATATATATATATATATATATATATATATATATATATAAATGGCAACGTAGAGAAATTTAGGTAAAAATTAGTTTGTGCAAATAACATATAATTATTAATTAGAGACCATTTTAGTTGTGATTGAGAACCTTTATGATCGCTATTTTAGACAACAGCCGTCAGACCTTGTAATGTATTGGCATTTGGTAAAGTGGTTGAGAACTTTGGTTCCATATATTTCCCTGTGTACCAAAATTAATTCCAATTCTTAATTCCAATTCTAATTAAAGACGAGCTTTTAACAACAA
This sequence comes from Protula sp. h YS-2021, assembly GCA_949752745.1. Taxonomy (NCBI): domain Eukaryota; kingdom Metazoa; phylum Annelida; class Polychaeta; order Sabellida; family Serpulidae; genus Protula; species Protula sp. h YS-2021. The sequence goes on along the minus strand of OX457031.1, from coordinate 65,110,356 downwards.
TGAATAGCAGGCTACCAATCCAATGAGCTGCAGATTTCTTACATTACCTGAAAAAAATAGGAGAGAATTATATTCTATTAATTATATTGCATACTTAAAGTATTTTGCCATCACCTGTCACGTGTTCTGTGTTATCTCTAACTATTCAAAGCAACATAATAATGTTTAATGTTTAGTTCATCTTGATTTCTATTCAGATGGTCGATGGATTTTGCACGGCAATTTCTGCTATTATTTTCCACATGAAGATGACAAAGTTAACGCAGCTGGCGCACGCAGAAAATGCAGAGACCTGGGCTCAGGAGTTGATTTGTTGAGTATTCAAACAGAGGAGGAGAATATCTTCATCATGGAAAACAAGGGCAATATGTAACTATAATAATAACTTTTCACTCCTAAAATACGCTTAACCCCCCCCCCCCGAGATCTCGAAAATTCACCGAGAACTACGAAAGAGCGGATGGTCATTTTCTTCTATGATGTTTCCACGTCCCTTACAAGAAATTCAGTTGAATTTTTTTTAACTTCCAAGAAGTTCAATGAAATTTCTTGAAAATTTCATTGAAGTTCTCACTTCACTTTCGAGAACTTCCAAGACCAGGAAATGTCTTCCAAAACATCTTATTCAGTATGAAAAGTTAAAAAATTCCAAGAAATTTCCAAGAAAGTTGATGAAGCTGGTGCACGCAGAAAATGCAGAGATCTGGGCTCAGGCGTTGATTTGTTGAGTATTCAAACGGAGGAAGAGAATATCTTCATCATGCAAAACAAAGGCAACATGTAACTGTGTTACATATGTTCATAACCTTTCACTCTTCAAAAACATGTTTAAAACCTTGCGAATCATTCCAGTTATTTTGAAGAAATCCAGGCATATGCGTGTAATGTAGTAATAATGGCCACCGTTGCTATCACCATAACTTTTCTTATAACTAGACATTATGTTTAAACAGTTGTAATAAATTTTCACATTAACCTCAAATTATTTCTTGCTTATAAAATAAGTTATATCTTACACGTCTTCCAATACATAATAAATCTAATTTTTCTTTAATATATAAATGATAGCATTTACTACAATTATGTTTTAAAAAACTTTGTGGAAGCATATAGTAAAGCTAAAACTGGTGTTGTCTCAACACAGATTTGTGCAAACATATACGCACACTACCCAGAAAATAATACGATTCCATTAATTCTTTTTTTTGTACATTTTTAGCTAAATATAAAATAGTTCTGAAATAGAACCTGAAAATAAGCATAACTAATAATATTATAGTAGTAGGGAAGAAACGAGAGTTCTGGCACAGGAAGTGACGTCATCATGACGTCACGAGGTGTGCTAGAACTCTCATGAGAGTTCAAGCACAGGAAGTGACGTCATCATGACGTCACGAGGTGTGCTAGAACTCTCATGAGAGTTTAAGCACAGTGAGTCATAATGACGTCATAGGATGTTCTGGAACAGATATTAAAGCGCGCGCCCGTGTCAATGACGTCATCATGACGTTATAATGAAGTCATCACGACATCATCATCATGACGTTATAATGACGTCATAATGACCGTATGACGTCATGACATCATACTAAGACAGTCCTAAGCAGCATACCCCTAAGTCACCTGTCAATCACCATGACGTCATCAGTCACGTGACCTGTCAATTATCGGTCACGTGACCCTAACCCTAACAAGAGCTCCAGACCACTTTTTGACGTCATAATGACGTCAGACCCCTAGGAGACGTCCCTTCTACCATCTGTCTATCATACCTTCATAATACACATTCATAATGCACTCTATGGTTTAGGGTTAGGCTGCCCATACCCGGGCTCGAACCACCAACCTTCCGAGCATGGGTCCGACCAGGAGTCCCACGCTCTAACAACTGAGCTATTCCGGACTGAACCAAAATGTTTTGTGAAAACATGCCATATATATAAGGCTATAATGCACAATGCACGATAAATTTCAGAGTGCACTCGTTCAGAGCGTGGGGGAAACCGATCGATAAATTTCAGAGTGCACTCGTTCAGAGCGTGGGGGAAACCGATCGATAAATTTCAGAGTGCACTCGTTCAGAGCGTGGGGGAAACCGATCGATAAATTTCAGAGTGCACTCGTTCAGAGTGTGGGGGAAACCGATCGATAAATTTCAGAGTGCACTAGTTTAGAGCGTGGGAACGATCAATAAATTTGAGAAGGAATGGGATTTTCCCTACGTTAAGTCCAATGTTATGTTTTATGTTATAGTAGTTGGAAAATGGTGCTTCTAGACCAACTTAAGCAAATGAAGTTTTTGGAAAACATATAATGTATAAAATAGGTTTTAGCATTTACCATGCTACTTATTCAAATGTTCTAAAGTTATAGTAGTGCGAAAATGGTGGTTCTAGATCAACTTTAACAAATTTAGTTTTTTATAACATATGATGTATAAAATAGGTTTTAGCATTTTACCAAGCTACTTATTTGAATGTTCTAAAGTTATAGTAGTTGAAAAATGGTGGTTCTAGACCAATTTTAACAAATTTTGTTTTTTGACAACATATGATGTATAAAATAAGTTTGAACATTTTACCATGGTGTAGTAGGGTAAAAATAAGGGTTCTAGATCAACTTTAACAAATTTTGTTTTTGACAACATATGATGTATAAAATAAGTTTGAACATTTTTACCATGGTGTAGTAAGGTAAAAATCAGGGTTTCAAACCAACTTTAACAAATTTAGTTTTTTACACGTTTCAGACGATTCTACCACTTGGTTGATCGGTTGATTGTTGGAAAATGAAAAGTAAAAATGTGGATAGTTATGTAGGAAAACTGCGCCCATTCAAAAGACGTGTTCGAATGGCAAGCCCATTTTAAAGACGTGTTCGAATGGCAAGCCCATTCAAAACACATGTTCGAATAATTTTTGGAAGATATTACGTCGTGGTATTGTTCAACAAATTGTTCAACATGTTCAACATGTTCAACAAGTTCAACATGTTGTTGTCTAACATGTTGTTGTTCAACATGTTGTTCAACATGTTCAACAAGTTCAACATGTTCAACATGTTCAACATGTTCAACATGTTCAACAAGTTCAACATGTTCAACATGTTCAACATGTTCAACATGTTGTTGTTCAACATGTTCAATAAGTTCAACATGTTCAACATGTTGTTGTTCAACATGTTGTTCAACATGTTCAACAAGTTGTTGCTCAACAAGTTGTATATAAAGCTATGTTTAAAGACTTTCTCATCATTTGAATAGTGTAGGTTGAACCGAAAGGATGTATAAATGCAACATTTGTTCGAAATCTTACAATTGGTCACAAAGTTACATGTGATAAAGCTATTTCTAAACATATTAAGACAACTATAAAGTATAAAAGGCAGCCGCCTTCAGACGTAACACACATTCTGTATCCAGATACTGAAGAGTGAACATGTCTGCAGTGAGTGAACAACAACAACTACAATCTATGGCAATGCCTGCAGAAAATTTTATAGCAAAGCCTGAGACAATACCTACAGCAAAGTCTAAGGCAATGCCCATGGTAAAGTCCAAGGTGAAGTCACGTCAGCAGCGTCAAAAGCGACCACATCTTAGAAAGATAAAAAGAGATGAGTTACCAGCTATGACGCCGCAGTGTAAAATGCGAAAAAATACGACAGAGCCTAATATGAAGCGAGAACCGGAGTGTAAAGCTGATACCACTATGAAGAAGATGCGTGTAGACGATTCACCGGTTATGATACCCATTAATGGAGAAACATATATTAAATTGGTGAAATATCAACAGAAAGTGATGGTTAACATTCGTAAATATATTACGAATCATGCATCTGGGAGGTTATATCCTACCAAGAAGGGAATTTTGTTATCATTGAAAGACTGGCACATGTTGAAAAAGCAAATGACGTCAGTGGATCTCATGCTTCAGAAAATGGACCTGTATAAATGTAGTGACTGTCAGAAGATGGTTGAGTAGAAAGTCATATGTAACTGTATGCAATTGTAACAGTATGACTATGAAATGAGTTAACATTATCTATGTTGATGTAAAGTTAGTTTTTATAACATTTGTAAACTTATCAATTTAAGTTCTTATGAGTGGGTACATGTATTAGCATAATATGTATTTGAAATAGTTTTGTTTTTATCATAATTGTACATATTTGTAATATTTAATAAAAGAAACACATATGATACTTTTCAACTTTTTATTTTTCTCATACAATACCTGGATATAATACATAATAAAACAATACTTGGATATAATACATAATAAAACAATACTTGAATATAATACATAATAATACAATTCTTGAATACAATACATAATAATACAAAATTAACTATAATACCTAATATATGATATATGGTTTACGGGTCAATTAAAACCGTGCCAGGAACCTTACGACTTTATATGTTGCAAAGCAAGACATATATTAATACACAACGCTTAACTTAATAAAATATTACAACATTTATAAAGTCTTTATTATAAAGTTTAGTCAAATAAGTCTATTTTTCTGCATCTGTTTCACTCTGTTCACTGTCCATGCCACTTTCTTCGTCACTGCTACCATCCTCCTCCTCCTCCTCCTCCATATCTAGTAGCTCTTCAAAGAATGCATTGTTCTTCCTTATAGCCGCCTTTAATGCCTTTGAATACTTATAATGTTTTTCATCAACAAAGTAATTAAAGTCCTCTAAAATCTTTTGATAATGTTGGCTTTGTTGTAGACGCTGGGTATAGTTGAACAGTCTCATAAACAGTTGTTTTAGTCCATGCTTATAAATGGGTCGAAGGTCATAACTTGCTATTTCACGCGCATCTTCAAGTCCTTGTTCTTCATATTCTAAAACCTTTTCTTGAAATATGTTATCATAGTCATCGTAGACTTCTTGAACCATATCATGCCAAACAGAGTCTATTTCTGACTCACTTTCAGAGTCTGTTTCTGACTCACTTTCAGAACTCCTGTCATCAGCCTCCTCGGCACACTGCTCCATATGTTTGAGCAAAGCTTCTTCGCTGTTGTATAATGCACCACATTCTGTACAAGCATGTGCATTCTTTTCAGCCATGTTGACGTTTTGACTTTCCATAGAAGACTCATCTAAAGTTTCCGTGAAAGGTAGTTTTACAGGGTTTTCCATATCCGATTCTTCATCCACTTCTGAAGTGTGAGCAATCTTTAAGTGTCTTTTAAGACTTTGTGGCCAATTGTAAGATTTCGAACAAATGTTGCATTTATACATCCTTTCGGTTCAACCTACACTATTCAAATGATGAGAAAGTCTTTAAACATAGCTTTATATACAACTTGTTGAACATGTTGAACAACATGTTGAACAACAACATGTTGAACAACACGTTGAACAACAACATGTTGAACATGTTGAACATGTTGAACAATTTGTTGAACAATACCACGACGTAATATCTTCCAAAAATTATTCGAACATGTGTTTTGAATGGGCTTGCCATTCGAACACGTCTTTAAAATGGGCTTGCCATTCGAACACGTCTTTTGAATGGGCGCAGTTTTCCTACATAATTATCCACATTTTTACTTTTCATTTTCCAACAATCAACCGATCAACCAAGTGGTAGAATCGTCTGAAACGTGTAAAAAACTAAATTTGTTAAAGTTGGTTTAGAACCCTGATTTTTACCTTACTACACCATGGTAAAAATGTTCAAACTTATTTTATACATCATATGTTGTCAAAAAACAAAATTTGTTAAAGTTGATCTAGAACCCTTATTTTTACCCTACTACACCATGGTAAAATGTTCAAACTTATTTTATACATCATATGTTGTCAAAAAACAAAATTTGTTAAAATTGGTCTAGAACCACCATTTTTCAACTACTATAACTTTAGAACATTCAAATAAGTAGCTTGGTAAAATGCTAAAACCTATTTTATACATCATATGTTATAAAAAACTAAATTTGTTAAAGTTGATCTAGAACCACCATTTTCGCACTACTATAACTTTAGAACATTTGAATAAGTAGCATGGTAAATGCTAAAACCTATTTTATACATTATATGTTTTCCAAAAACTTCATTTGCTTAAGTTGGTCTAGAAGCACCATTTTCCAACTACTATAACATAAAACATAACATTGGACTTAACGTAGGGAAAATCCCATTCCTTCTCAAATTTATTGATCGTTCCCACGCTCTAAACTAGTGCACTCTGAAATTTATCGATCGGTTTCCCCCACACTCTGAACGAGTGCACTCTGAAATTTATCGATCGGTTTCCCCCACGCTCTGAACGAGTGCACTCTGAAATTTATCGATCGGTTTCCCCCACGCTCTGAACGAGTGCACTCTGAAATTTATCGATCGGTTTCCCCCACGCTCTGAACGAGTGCACTCTGAAATTTATCGTGCATTGTGCATTATAGCCTTATATGGCATGTTTTCACAAAACATTTTGGTTCAGTCCGGAATAGCTCAGTTGTTAGAGCGTGGGACTCCTGGTCGGACCCATGCTCGGAAGGTTGGTGGTTCGAGCCCGGGTATGGGCAGCCTAACCCTAAACCATAGAGTGCATTATGAATGTGTATTATGAAGGTATGATAGACAGATGGTAGAAGGGACGTCTCCTAGGGGTCTGACGTCATTATGACGTCAAAAAGTGGTCTGGAGCTCTTGTTAGGGTTAGGGTCACGTGACCGATAATTGACAGGTCACGTGACTGATGACGTCATGGTGATTGACAGGTGACTTAGGGTTATGCTGCTTAGGACTGTCTTAGTATGATGTCATGACGTCATACGGTCATTATGACGTCATTATAACGTCATGATGATGATGTCGTGATGACTTCATTATAACGTCATGATGACGTCATTGACACGGGCGCGCGCTTTAATATCTGTTCCAGAACATCCTATGACGTCATTATGACTCACTGTGCTTAAACTCTCATGAGAGTTCTAGCACACCTCGTGACGTCATGATGACGTCACTTCCTGTGCTTGAACTCTCATGAGAGTTCTAGCACACCTCGTGACGTCATGATGACGTCACTTCCTGTGCCAGAACTCTCGTTTCTTCCCTACTTATAGTGAAGGGGCATGGATGGGCCTTATCACGGACAATAGATGCAACAGCTGTAGTAACGAAGGGGAAAGTGACGCATGCATGCGCTGCAGGAACATGTGGCGCTGGTATGACGACAGGCCGTATTCATATCAGAACTGGAAACCTAATAAGCCTGATGACAGTAATCATAAATGTGGAAGACTGTATGGTAACGGACAATGGAGAAACGCAGATTGCAACAGCGCGAACAGGCACCCTTCAATTTGCAAGAGAAAAGGTAAACAGTAAAGGCATTAAATGTATTTCATGGTTACCAATGCCTTTGCGTCGAATACAGTAGTATTTGTTGCCGTGTATATGAAGAAAAAACACACACAGTTCTATTCTCCTTTCTTGTGTTTAAAGTGTCACATCTCACTACTGAAAATGTGTCCTTGAGATGGACATAACAAAGTAAAAACATAGAATTGCAAACAGTATCCAATTTTGAAAAGACCATATTTATACAAGGATTCTTGGCTCACACTCGTGTTTGCACTATGTATCCTAAGCTCGCCCTCAGTATATGAGGCTCAAGTTGTCAATAGTACAGATTGTGCGGGTGTTTTCGGATCAGTCTATCCGTTCTCGTGGTTTAAATACATTTGCCAGATAAATGCCTAGTCTCTAATCTAACATGTTTGGATAACATCAATTGTAAATATATGAATTATAAAATGGTACCGTAGATCCATGCTCAATCTCTTCATATATAAACGGGATAAAATAAAATCACACTCTCGTTTGCACCAATCTAAAATCCTTCCATCAGCCTTTAAGGCTCGAGTTGTCAGTAGGACAGGTTGTCGGAGTGTGGGATCAATCCAATTCCTTACGGTTAAATTCATAGTTTAAGGATAAATGACGGATATCATGCAATGAATCTAATGTTTGAATACCTTCAACGGTAAATCAAAAATATAAAATTTTATCTTAGATCCATGCTCATCCTCGCCATGCGTAAACGGCACATGTTCAAGCCAATGGGCGAATGGAGAGTACACGTGCGCTTGTGAAAGCGGGTTCACAGGAAGAAGATGTCAAACAAGTATATAATTTAAGATTACTTTACAGATACACCATGCTTTTGAAAATATACAAATACTTGATCATTATTGTTATAATTTATAAGATATAAAAATAACAAACATCATCTCGAACTTTATTATTTAGAGTTTAATGTGCTATACTATTTATCCTAGAAATACGTTTATCTTTCGTTTGCTTTGAAACTATAGCCATTGATGACTGTCCACAACACGCGTGTAATTAGCAAGGAGAGTGCATTGATGGACATAATTATTTTATCTGTCAGTGCGAAAGCGGCTACACTGGAGAACACTGCGAAACAGGTTAGTAGGATCTAACGAAATAATTGTTGCACCAGTTATACCAGTTACTTTGTTGTAACGTTTCTGAATACCATTAAGTCTGCATGTACTTTTTATGTCAAAGTGATTATGTTGTTACATATTCTGCTAAAATGTGGCGTTGTAATATGGTATTCAAACAAATTTGCATGAATTGCACAATTGATTACAATAAATTAGAAAATCTCATTCACATTTTATTACTTTGCTTCTTTACACGATTATGTTATTCCCAAATTATGGGAATTATTAATGGAATAATTCAAAGCATTTTTCCTTAATTTGACTTTTACTTAATAATTCCGATACCCTTTAAGATTGGTTGCATTACCACGCAAATCATATGTTTTGAAACAGTCCTTTAAAAAAATTCTTTAGATATAAATGAGTGCCTGCCAAAGACATGCAATAGGCGTGGTGAGTGCGTAGACCGCGTGAACTCTTTCACATGCCAATGTAACACTGGATACACTGGATACACTGGATACACAAATAAGGAGTTTAATTCATTTTCTTGTTAAGTGCATGCAAGAGAATAGCATTAAACAAGAAAAAACACCAATTGAACGTAAAATATCTCGAAGAGCTTATTATATACTTATATCGAACAATTCAAATTTGCCAATACCATTAACATAGAAAAATGATTCAGGATATGCCTTACTTTGCAAAGGACAGTCTTTGTGAAATGAAATACCCGGTGCTTCAGTTTGTGCTTACCTTATCATTCCACATTTATTTTACAAAGACATAAACTATTGCCTGGATCAGATGTGTTTGAATGATGCAACATGCCTTGACGGGCTTACGTCATTTTCATGTGAGTGCCCTACTGGATTCACGGGTAATCGTTGCGAAACAGGTTAGCTGCGTATTTTAAATATTTTATGAATATACACAATTAGATGACTTATCCCGTTTTATCCAACACGCAGGGGACTTGCTTGCTTGGGAAATTCGTATGCGAATCCGGCATCCCTCATGACAGTTTGGAAAGACGATTGTAAGGGAGTGGGATCACATTCCACTTCACAAATACGGAACTTGATTACATATATATATATATATATATATATATATATATATATATATATATATATATATATATATATATATATATGTGTGTGTGTGTGTGTGTGTGTGTGTTTGCGTGTGTGAAACCAGTCATAGAGGGACCATGCCTTATATATAGCACTTAGGGAGGCCGTTCGAAAAAAATAATATATCTTTTTCGGCTTGTTATTAAATGACAACATACAAATTTAATTTTAAAACAAAATATATTATATTAACTATGCTATAGAATCATTCGTTTTTTTTGTTTACTGTGTAGTTTCATAACGTTTAAGCACGCTAAGAATTAAGAAGACCTATTTTAATTATTATTATTATTATTTTTATTATAGTCTTTATATTGCGCCCATTAAGAACTTGCAACTATGCGCACAACAAGATTAAAACGACATAAAAGAAAAAAAGTCATGAAAAAGTAATTCGGCAATACTATTACTGACTAGGAGCAAATTTAAAATAGCTTAAATATATAATACTAACAAAGACAAACACAGATACAATGTAATACTGCCAATACTAAAGGTGCAAATTTAAATAGCTTTAAATACATAATTCTGACAAAGATTGACACAGACCCATTGTAATACTGACATACAGCATAAAGTAAATGTTATATTAATTACCACCATAGCACAAAATAAAAAGATCGTTTTGAGGGTGCGCTTAAAGTCTCTCAAGGCAACTTATTCCACAGATTGGGGGCGATGGCGGAACCCGCTCTATCACCGTATTTGTTACGTGTTCTCTGGCATTTGAGTAGAAGCTGGTCTGTAGAACGCAAGTTACGAGCTGGTTGATACCACACCAGCAAATCCGATATATAATCGGGTGCCATGCGATGTCGCGATTTAAAAAACAAGTTTTTGGCACTTTGAAATCAGCCCTTTCCTTGATGGGTAACCAATACAAATTTTGGAGGATGTTCGTGATACTCACACTTGAGTCACGTCTTAGATTCACTACAATACGGGCAGCGTCATTCATAAGCATTTGTAACTCATGCAACAGGTGTTTAGGAAGCGCTGCTAACAAACCGTTGCAATAATAAGCCTAGATATTACTAACGCGTCGACTATCAGCTTTGCGGTCTCGATGGTGAGTCTGACCTTGCGTATCCAAAAACAAACAACAGTAACAACTCTTGCGAATGTCATTTACGTGAGCGTCCATACTTAAAGAGGAGTCCATTAATACGCCTAAGATTTTTTTACCACTTCCGATCTTTTAATAGTTTCCCAGATAAAGAGCGTCGGAGTAGTTGATAAGTAGGCATAGTAAAACAATATATAATGGGCAAAGTAAAACAATGACGTGAAAATGACGTCATGACTGTTTTAGTACGCCCATGGACATACTAAAACAGTGACGTTATAATGACGCTATATTGACGTCACATGGATGGCGGGCAGATGAACAGACGACTCGACGCGGGCAGACTCGGGAGACGCGGCAGACGCGGACAGACGCGGACAGACGAGGGCAGACGGACAGACGGCAACTTTTTTTCTCTTTCACTCTCTCTCCACACACACACACCATCACCTCGACAGACGGACTGCCGGGCAGACGGCAACTTTTTTTCTCTCTTTGACTCTCTCTCTCTCCACACACACGCCATCACCACGAGAGACAGGCAAACGGACACCTCCCCAAACGTACAAGCTTCCCAACTGTTTTTTAAGCAGAAGGCCTCCTAGCCACATGGTTAGAGCTCACCTATGAAGCCTCCCTTAAAGTCAAACGGGGTTATAAAAAGGGGGGTATAAAAATAGCCCCTTTTTAGCATTTCCCACACTCTCATCCATACACACACATACCAACACCATGACACGTTTAGCGCTTATTTCGTATTAGTGGGTGGCCCTAAAAAGGACCGAAGGTCTTTTCCTGCTGTAGGTCCCGGGCTTAGAAGAACGACGTCTTGTATCGGTCTTGCACATGCCGTCATGCCGTCATTTGCTGCCCGCAGAATATGTAGTGATCAGTTCGCAGTCCGCATGTAAAGCACCTCAGGGTATACTGGTGTCGCAGATCGGAATGGTAAGTCCAGATACCCGCACAGTAGAGGCAGAGCTGATGGCCACAGCGTGCCATTATTACCCGGTCTGGGGAAATCATGCATCCACAGCCGATGCAAAACTCGATATCTTCCTGCAGGAAATATCTTCCCCGGACCAGATATTCCTCATCTTCTAGGCGGGACGGAAGCTCTTCTCTAAGTATGCGTGGCGGTAGCGGCCGTCTTCTATGTCCCGCAGACGTTCTCCTTTCATCACCGTTCTGTTATAGAAGGCAGGCACGAATAACGCCGTGGCGTGAGCCGGGTCCGGCAGCAGGTGGAAGAAGGAAACGCGTTCAGGCGGATGCACTGGCGGCGTCACTGGCAGATGCACCTCCATGATCTCACGAATTGTCAGCGTGTGGTCAATTGCAACAAGCAGCTCCATCTTCACAGCTCAAAGCAGTAAGCGATTGTGAAGCTCAACTGAAATGACAAGCCAATATATATACTAGCCCTATGTTATCATTTAGTGAGTAGGGTGGGTCGACCCTCAGCCGACCGACCGACCCCCCCCCCCCCCGGATGATTTTTGCGATTTTTGCAAATTTCTACGTTTTAAACAATTCTGAACATTTTTGGTTTTTGGATTGACCTCCCCCCCCCCCCCCCGGGGCGAATTTGTGATTTTTACACATTTATACGTTTCAGGCAATTCTGAACATGTTTGTTTTTGGACCGACCACCTGCCCCGGGTCTAATTTGTGATTTTTGCATATTTATACGTTTCAGGCAATTCAGAACAATTTTTGTTTTTGGACCCCACCCCCGGACCTGCTTGCGGTATATAATGTGAGGGTGGCTGCTTAAAAGTAGTGTATAAATGAGGGTTAAACACCACATTTTCCAAAATAAGCGGCAAGATGTCTACAACTCGCACATTCACAGTGATGCGGAACTTCAGGGCAGTGACGCTGACAACAGAATGGTTCAAGTGTTGGGTGTGGTTAGAATATCCAGAACAACCACACAACTGCCCGGTACACCACAATGCACGGCGTCGATACTGTTGCAAAACCTGTGGCGGCTTGCTATGGTAAAATTTTACGGCAACATTACCTGGACCAGAACCGCCGTGATCGGACTGCTGGTGGTGCGATGCGACTCTGAGATACATCAAGTATTATAACTGTCATCCTTTCAAGTGCTCAAGAAGACCTTTCACGATGAAGCAGTTTTATAGATACCAGTGCAGTTGCGGAAACGCGACTTGTTGGTGAAGAGCCAACTTACTAAAATCCTTCGGCCCTTCTACGGGCCATCCTCTTTTGTGAAATGAAAAGCAAATACTGTCTATGTATGAGTGTGTATAAAAGGGATGTCTGAGATTACATTTCAGCATTTCAGTTTCATAACAACAACAGCAATGTCATCTAATTCATACACATCAGTCTTTTGCCATTATTGCAATGTGACATTTCCATCTCTGGAATTGTTTGTAGCACATACATGTAAACCAGCTAAGATGAAACGTGACGAGCATGGGAAAGGAGTAAAGATGGAACAAGATGACATTTAGCCATACGGTCCAGTCCTCAGTATGAACTGCAATGTGGAATTTCCCTCTATGGATACCTTTGAGGCACATAAATGTAAAGCTGAGATGAAAACTATAGTGAAACATGTTCGTGAAGAGCCTGGGAAAGGAGCAAAGAGACGAAAGATGGAACAAGATGACATTTGGCCATACGGTCCAGTCCTCTGTATGAAATGCAATGTGGAATTTCCATCTATGGATACATTTGAGGCACATGCATGTAAAGCTGATATGACAACTACAGCGAAACATGCTCATGAAGAGCATGGGAAAGGAGTAAAGATGGAACAAGATGACATTTGGCCATACGGTCGAGTCCTCTGTATGGAATGCAATGTGGAATTTCTATCTATTGATGCGTTTGAAGCACAAGCATGCATACCAGCTGAGATGGAAAATGTGCCTCATGGAGAACATGAACATGAAGACATGACAAGTAGGCAGAGGTAGAAGGGTTAATTCTTTATAAAAAACGCGCAGGAAAAACGGTTTGAGTCTGAGGATGGATCGGATTTACTGCTTGAAATGCGACAGCAAGCGAACCGTATTAAGACACATTTGTTGGAGACCTTAAACCATGGAATGAAGTGTATATTGTAGTGCATGCACGCTTCAAGAAACTGACGGCGAACGGCCTCTAGGAGCAGATCGTGTCAGAGATCATGATCACACAAATGGCAAATATCGCGGAGCAGCGCATAGTGAATGCAACTTGCAATTTCGACTTAGAAAAGATCAGCAGCGGGGTAAAGATTCTTTTATCATTCCTGTGTTTTACCACAATTTGCGAGGCTATGACAGTCATTTAATCATGGAGGAAATTTGGAAATTCAAAGATGAAACGATAACAGTCATTCCCAACACCATTGTGAAATATTGCATTCACCATGAGCAATGAGCAATCTAAAATTTACGGACAGTTTATGAATACCTCTCTACAGAAGTTGGTATCATTTTGTAACATCTTTCCAGACATCTTTTGCAGCCTTTTTAAGATGTGATGCAACGATTTTAACCCCTGCCTTTAGCAGTGGAATAGCTTTGCGAGCCAATAATCTAAGTATTGAACCAATAGCATCTCCATATTGTATTCGCGCTTATATAAATCCTGGTAATTCCCCACCCACTTGACGAAGAAAATGGTTGCGATACGTAGACGGATCGTATGTATATGCTTTCATAATGAGAATAAGATAAACTCTTCGACTAATTTTATCATACTTTAACTGAATAGGCTTTGCATTAATAGATTTTTGTAATTCTTTATTTATTGCTCTACATATTTCAGGTGGATCTGTAGTAACCATATGGAAAGGTAACTGCATAAAATATTTCTATTGATGATCGATAATTAAGAGTATAGTCTATTCCTGGCCTGATTGTCGTCCATGTGTGTGGGTATTGAATTTCAGCTAAGGCTACTTCATATTTTCCTTTCAAATATAATGTACGAGGTAAACGAATTTGATAAGGAGAAGCCTTATTAGTAGGATAATAGTTCATACTAGCATTGCTGGGTAAAGTAATGTAAAAACTTGTTGACTCCATGATGGCTAAATCGTTTGTGTGATGTAGATAGACTAGATGTGTCTATACATTACTTTATGTTTGACACTCGTCATCTACACTGTCTACATCGCTGTCTACATTGTTGTCTAAATTGCTATCTATATGATCTACATTGGTATCTACTACTTCTCCTTGACAACAAGCACTGACACACCAATTTTTTACAGGAAGAGTATTTTTATTTCCATTTTCTTTACAACAACAACACCATAACTCTTTAATCGATGTTAAAAAGTTTCCCATCCTTCTGGAAACAACCTTTGTTGACGTTGTTGTATCTCTTTTCTAATATCTTCACTAGTTGTCTTTTTGCCAAAACAGTTTTTTTGAATATTAAGCGTCTACAATTTCCTCGATAAACTGCTTCCAACCATGTGGTGGTTCTCGTCGTTCTTTTCTTCTTGTTGCAACCAATGCTTCTTTCATCAAATCAATAATGTGTAAATTTGTAATGATAGTACCCGTTTTTAAAACAAGTTCATTTTTGTCTGTCCATCTCGTACCATATTTCTTAAGTTCTGCCAGAAGTTGTGTTAGTTTTACATGATAAATAGAATGAAAATGGTTTAGAAAGTTTTGGGACTTTTCTGATTTTTCTGCCTTGGATGCTGTAACAGACCTTTGTCGTTGTTGTTGTGACTGAAGTGTTCCTAAATGAGGGCCAAGAACTTGAGACATTTCTATTGCCTTTTCACGAGTTCGTTTCCCACGTAAAAGTTTATTCACTTTCGTTTTGATTTCACCATCTTTTTCCTTCTTTTCTAACAACATTTTATATTCAGGAATGAGGACCATTTTCACATTATGTTTCATTTGATCTTCATAGGCTTCCATGAGAAATTGAGATTTTCCAGGATACATTTGTTGAGCTAATGTACTATTTGTTGACTGTCTCTAGGATTTTTTAAACAGAATGATGTAATGCGTAATCAAACTAATATTTCGCATTTCTCTACCATGATGGAACAAATTATGCACAATAAAAATTATGCTTAGATTTTGATGACTGCTGCCAACACTAAAGAGACGTTATACTCTCATCACTATGAAATTTGGTCATTAAGTCATCAATAATGAGTAAGTTTGGTTTTTTCGGGTTAAAGCGCTCTTCAATGTCATCTGAAATGCCTCGGGAAAATACCACACCTGTCATTTCCTTGTAAAAAGGCTGATCAGCTGCATAGAGTCATAAAATGGTTTTTGGAGGGGCTTTAATTAACTTTTGTTCTAGAATTTCTCTAACTAGAGAAGTTTTACCACTACCTGTAGGTCCAGAGACGAAACATGTGAATGGATGCTTCATTTTCGAATATCAGTTAATTTCGCCCAACCGTTAAACTTATTTGGCCAACCTAACCACTTCACAAATAATTTTTAACTCCTCGTCTTTTTCGTGTTTTCAAGACCTTTTCAATTCTGTAGACAGATTCACTTTCTGCAGTTCGTCTTCATAGAAATATCCATCAATATGTTCGTCCAAAAAGTCTTTCACACGATACAAGTGTATTCCTTGCTTCTTACAACGCTTTTACCCATCTGGTTTTAAATTCAGTTCCTTTATTCGACCTTAGAGTTCGTGGTCTTCGTTCTGTTTCATGAAAAATCTTTTGAAAGGACTCTATGACGCTGGTATGTGATTTATTAGGTATTGGCTGCACCCACAAATATTTCTAAAACACATCAATGACAACCAATAAAAAGCGGGTGTCATCATTATCGGGATCTATTTTTCCCATGTCAGCTAAATCAATACCCCACATGTCATCAATACCACGTGTAATGACACGTTGCCTTTTAAACCTGTATTTTACAGGTTGTAGTAAAGTGAAGGCATCTTGATCCTGTAACCATTTCTTCACTTGTGAATGAGTGACTGGTTGATCATGTTTTTATAATATATGATAAAGTTTGTTAGGACCAGCAAATGCCCCGAGTTGACCAGGTTGAAAGTAAATATTGGTTAAGTAGTCTTTCCACGTCGACATGTTAACACTAAATGATCAACATATCTTGCATTTTATTTTGTTAACATATCTTGCATTTTATTTTATCAACATATCTTGCATTTTATCAACATATCTTAAATTTTAATTTTTCAACTTTTTATTTTGTCTTACAATTCAATAAATATGTTTTTATAACTCAATCAACATATCTTACAAATCAAGTATTGATACAATGGTGTGAATAATTGGAGTTCATTGATCTTCAATGTCTATTAACCAACTACTTAATTCATATAATGTGATAGCACCTACACCATATTTTTCACAACGTTGATTTGCATTATCTAACACTTTATCTAAATGAATGTAATATTTAGCTTCATTCCAATATGTATAGACACATGCAGAATGACAAGTATGTTCTGAACACACTTCATATTTTGACAAGCAGGACACACTAAACATGCAAATTTGTTTACAGCTTATAACATTTCTTCGCAATATGTTTTTTGCACAATATATTGTCTCAATGTAATGTCTGCCATTATACTGCAACAGAGATTAACCACTCCCTCACTTCATCGAACAGTCTTGGATCAAATCAAATCGAGCAAAACAATATGCTGCTTCCACATCAAACTCCTCAGCTTCGTCAATGTTTGAAAGCACACACTCTTTGATGAAATCCTCGCGTAAGTTTGGTACGTTCAACGTGGAATGTGCAAGTTTCCAATAGATATCAAAGTGCTGCAGTTGTTGTTGTTGAATAGATCCAAAACGTGCCAGTTCACTTATCATGTAGTCCACATACTTCTCCTTGAAACACGTTTCTACATCCATCTTTGTTTCACATATCCATATAACACGTCTCCACACTATGACGGCTGGTAAGCAAATGACTCTCAGTCTTACTCCGCAGATACTGTTTGTGAGCCGCACTTGTCGCAGAAGTTGTCTGGTTCACACAAGTTGCAATTGTACTTGTGGCAGTGACAATCATAATCCTCAGCATATCCGTAAGCACCACAATATTCACAGGTAAGTTCAAGTTGATTTTGCACATCCATATTCTCCAATAGAACTTCAGCCAGTCTTTTCTTAGATAGCTTTGACACTTTCATCCGATTGTCCTTTTGCAGCTTGATAGGAGCTTTCTTGCCATGACATTCCGTACATGGCTCAGGTTTGGCGAATAATACTGAGTTGATGTTTTCCATTTCCTGAAGCAATGTCTCCCATTCACCATCATTCATGTTGATGTAACGCGTATATTCTTTCCCTTCAAACAGTGATGTGCGCACAAAAGTCACATAGCGCATGTCTTGGTCTGAAATGACTTCAAGCCACTTCGTGTGCGTTAAGTACAGTTTGAAGCCAATATTGCGTAATCTTGTTAAGTTCAGACACACCATCTTCCACAAGGATGGTGATAAAGCAAGCCATCTCTCTCCACGTTTGATTCGAAGAAATAGCCCAAACTGTCCATGATCCACAGTAATGATTAATTTGCACTAATTTTAAAGCTGCTTGTCTTCTCCATGGCTGCGCGTTGAATGATAGCTTCACTTTGCATCTCACTCCTTTTATATAGACATTACATGTATGTTTTCATGAGATGTTTGTAAAATCGCGGAGTGATCGCGTTGAAACCATCAAGAAAGGCTGTTGGCAAACCATCTGTTAGAGATTGTTGCATGACGATCACTAAAAAGTCTCCTCGCTTGAGACCACCAATTATCTATTCAAAGAGCAATGGCATGGTGAAATGTCATTTTCATAGAGGTAGGCCATCATATCATACACCTTAATACGTTCTTCAAGGTACTTGAAGCCATATAGCAGGACCTTTGCACATTTGGAATCCCGATCTTAAAAAGTCTTAAAAAGTTCCTCATGAAGACTTCTAATAAGTTGAACAAAACGCCTTGTTATGGCTTCGGAGAACTGTGGCTCTGATGCGGGAAGATGCTGTAGGTTTCCTTCTAGCATGTAGATAAGCTGAATGGTAGTGTTCACTTCTTCCGTTAGGTATATGTACGTATGTTGGTCGAAAAATCCTTCTTCACATAAAAGCCAAAATATGTTGCAATCGATTAGAGGAAGCACTGCTCGAAAGTTTCGTTTCAGCAGCGTGACGTCTTCCTCACTAACGGAACGTCACGCAGTAGTTTAGATTTGAGATGCTTGTCGTTGTCACCGTCGTCGCTGCTGTCATCGTTGTCGTTGTCGTCATCGTCGTCGTTGTCGTAATCGTCGCCGTTGTCGTCATCGTCGTCGTTGTCGCCATCGCTTGACATAACAACTTCTTTTTCGTCAAGATGTTCTAGATGTGCCTTTAATTTTGTGCTGCGTGGCTTGGCGCTACAAGCGCATTTGCTACAAGCGCATTTGTAAACCAGAACGGTTGCAAGGATCTGGCATTTCGTGCTGCACTGTAGACACGTCTCTTTCAGCTTCTGCCAGTGTACTTAGGAACGTAACAGTTTCTTCGCAGTTAAAAATGCATCTGTAAAAGCCGTTGTTTCGTTGTTGAACAAGCTATCAATTTCAATGTTGCCAGCTGAAGTTGATATCAGAAACGTTCTCAGGATGTCTTGGCGATGCAATTGCCATAGAATTCACGAAGGTTCGTTTTTATACTACTCATTGGTGAGCCCACTGGGGGGAGGGGGGGGTCAAAAAACCAAAAAATGTCAGAATTGTCTGAAACGCGAAAATATGCATAAATCGCAAATTCGTCCCCCAGGAGGGGGGGGGGATCGGTCCAAAAATCAAAAATGTTCAGAATTGTTTGAAAAGTGTAAATATGCAAAAATCGCAAATTCGCCCCGGGGGGAGGGGAAGGTCGGTCCAAAAACCAGAAGTGTTCAGAATTGTTTGAAACGTGTAAACATGGAAAAATCGCAAATTCGCCCCCGGGTAGGGAGGGGGGAGGTCGGTCGAAAAACCGAAAATGTTCAGTATTGTCTGAAACCTATAAATATGCAAAAATCGCAAATTCGTTTTGGGTCGGGGGAGGTCGGTCGCTCGGTCGAGGGTCCACCCACCCTACTCACTGAATGATAACATGTATACCATGGTTAATTTGGTTACATTTGGTGAAATTTTGCTCTACTGGGGGGGGGGGGGAGGGGGAAGGGGGGGAAGGGGGGAGGGGGGTCGACTTACTGTCTTCTAGCTACTAGCTGCCTCTCTCTCTCCCTGTGGGACAGTCCCACGCTTTGCCTCTTGCCTTAATTGATTCTCACGCTGTGGGCTCTTTCATCTATTGATTTTGCCGCCTGCCTGTATATATATGGCTGGCTCACATCGCTGACTTCTCACACTTGTCAAAACTTCCTCTGCAGCCATGGAGTTCTGTGAACAGTTTTTTACACCCGAAAGGAAGCAAAAATATCTGCTCTCTGAGAAGGATTGGAATCTTATCGAAAAAATCTACATAGATTATGAACTGTTCAAACTAGAAATGTGGAAGATTTGCATAAATCGTGAAGAAGAATACCACAGATTTGGCAGGGCGGCGGTAGAGTCGCACCAGCATGCAAGACATCGTTCTCCTGCTGTGAATGAGCCGCAACCGCCTCCTGCCACGGTCACGAAGCCTACAGCTACACCTGCGCCTAAGTCTAGAACTACACCTGCTCCTAAGAGTACACCTAAGAAAGCAACTGTCACTAAGCTGCTGATGCGACCGGTTCCAGCTTGTCAGAATTACCAATAGCTTTCGACATGCTTGTCAGCAGTCCGCAGCCGGTCGCCCTTAGAGATGATGAGACCGCAGCAGCAGTTGCAGCACACTTCCGACTCGCGTTTACCGAAACAGTTCGTTGACTTAAATCTGGTAGACCCCAGTAAAGAGTCTCTGAAAGAAGCCGCGCAACTCCTCGACTCAGTTAACGAATATTCTAATTTCTGTGACTTCTGCAGGTACCTGATTACGCAGGGAGTCACGAGGAGTTTGCACGAGGCATCCTGTGAGAACGCAAAAAAAAACCTGAGTCATACTTCTGCAGCGTTCTAGGCAGACAGTTTAAGTCAACGGCGGGGACGGTTGCAGCGCATAGGAGAAAGTGTCGCTGCAACAGAAACACACAGTGAGCAGAGGAGGAGCAGCCAAATAAAATTCCCCGGTCCTTTTTAGGACCACCCACCAATACGAAATGAAACGCTAATCGTGTCATGGTGTTGGTATGTTTGTGTATGCATGAGAGTGTGGGAAATGCTAAAAAACTGTCTGTCCGTCTGTCCGTAAGTCTGTCTGTCATCCCTGGAAAAAAAGTTGCCATCTGAGGTTAAAACACCTAGGAGGCTTATGAAATGAAACGCTAACTCAGTCGTGGTGTGTGTGTGTGTGTGTGTGTGTGTGTGTGTGTGTGTGTGTGTGTGTGTGTGTGTGTGTGTGTGTGTGTGTGTGTGTGTGTGTGTGTGCCTGTGTGTGTGTGTGTGTGTGTGTGGAGAGAGAGAGAGAGAGTGAAAGAGACTGAGAAAAAAGTTGCCATCTGGAATTAAAATACCTAGAAGGCTTATGAAATGAAACGCTAACTAGCCACCCAGTAATACGAAATAAGCGGTAAACGCATGAGAGTGTGGGAAATGCTAAAAAAGGGGACTTTTCTATACCCCCTTTTCATACCCCTTTGACTTTAAGGGGGGCTTCATAGGTGAGCTCTAACCATGTGGCTATGAGGTCCTCTGCTTAAAAAACAGTTGGGGAGCTTGTACTTGGGTAGGTGTCCGTCTGCCCGGCAGTCCGTCTGTCGTGGCGATGGTGTGTGTATGTGTGTGTGGAGAGAGAGAGTGAAAGAGAGAAAAAAGTTGCCGTCTGTCCGTCTGTCCGCGTCTGTCCGCGTCGAGCCGTCTGTCCGTCTGCAAACCATCCATGTGACGTCAATATAACGTCATTATAGCGTCACTGTTTTAGTATGCCCATGGGCGTACTAAAGCAGTCATGACATCATTTTCACGTCATTGTTTTACTATGCCCATTATGTATATTTTTTTATGCCTACTTATCAACTACTCGTCGGTCACAATTTTGTTTTGGTTACGCATGCTTGGCAAAACTAAAAACTCAGTTTTTTTCAAGATTCAATTTTATCTCATTTCGAAACATCCATTTTTGTATAGATGTTATGGATGTCTCTAAAATTTGCCCAGTGATGAAATTTTCAGTGGTTGTGTGTCAACCTCGTAGCAATGAAATATAAGCATTAAAAATTTGACAAGTTGGCCAAGAGGTATCGTATAATCACTAAACAGTCTAGGGCCAAGTTTGCTTCCCTGTGGAACCGAACAGTCAAGGCTCACTGGCTCGGAATATTCCGAGACGACTTTGACTTCGACCAGACAGGCAAGATTTAAACCATTCCAAGGCGACACCCTGAATCTTTAGGATATATTCTAGTGTGTGAAGTAAAATCTGATGGTCCACCGTATCAAATGCCGCTGAAAGGTCTAGTAAGGACATAAGTATAATCTCATTGCTATCCATATAGATATTATTGAACACAGAAGTAAGAGCAGTTTCGGTGCTGTGTCTTGCTCAATACGCCGATTGGAATTTTTTGCGTAAGGAATTTATGTCTCAGTGTTTAGTTATTTGAAGCCCTACTGCATCCTCAATCACCTTGCTAATGTAGGGTAAATTCGAGACGGGTCTGTAATTTTTAAGCACCCGGTCCAATGACGGTTTCTTAAGCAGAGGCTTCACAATTACTTTCTTATAAATAGGTGGCACGTATCCAGACTGCAGAGACAGATTGACTATTCTCGTAACAACTGGTGTAAGATCATCTACACAACGTTTAATTATTTGTGTAGGCAATGGATCGAGTTTGCAGTATTTATCTCCGGATTTTAATAAAAGCGCTTTTACCTCATCTGTCGTAAGCTCGTCGTAGTTTTGCATTGGCGGAGCATCTACGGCTGAATCGAATCCGAAGGCACCGGCTATGTCCACAGTAAAGTAAGCTCGTATGCAATCAAGCTTAGCTCTAAAAAACTCACTAAATTGTTGAGCGAGTGCGGACGCGGATTTCTGCTCAGGCAGTGGGTTAACCCTTTTTCTATTCATGATCTGATTAATAAGGCAGTAAAGTTCACGAGAGTTGCCTGTTTTCTCCACCATCAGATTTTGGTAATATTTGGATTTTTCAGCACTGGATATGTTTTTCCATTAATTTCTGCTGCGACAGTACCACCAGTAGTCACTTATATTACCCCTTTTACGGTACCGACGTTCCTTCGCCCGAGCTATGCGTTTTGCCTGTAGCACAGTTTCATTGTACCATGGTTCCCGTTTCTTTATCCTAGCGAGACGTTTTACAATCGATGCATGCTCGTCTAAAAGTTGTTTCAGATTGCCGTTATATGACAATGATAGCTCGTCCAAGGTCATGCTTTGGTAATTCGTCACTAGGTCACTAAGACAGGTCATGCTTAAATGAGCCGATATCAATGATATTTAGTTTGCGTTATGATATCTCCCTTCTCTGAGGGTCCGGAATAGGCATTGATACCTCGCAACTAACCAGGAAGGGATCTGAAATAAGTGCACCATGTTGTTTATGGTAAGCTCGTCCCAATTCCGGGTGATGAAAAGATCCATTGTATGACATTTAACATGCGTGGGTTTATCTACATGCTGTTGTAATCCAAAATCACTTAACAGATCGCTAAACTTTTGCGCATAGCTGTTTCTGCTATTGTCCCAGTGAATGTTAAAATCTCTGGTAAAAATAATTGGTGAAACTACTAGAGTTATATCCTCCAAAAAAGCAGTAAACTCCTCTAACAACAAAGATGGAGATGTCGATGGCGGACGACAACCAAGCGCAGGTAGTGTGGAGGTGTAGATAGGGATATCATTGCTTGTTCAAAGGTAGAATGTTGACTGTTGATTAGTGCTAATTAATACGGGCTTTTCGTCTCCCTCAATTTTTGATCTCGCTAATACTGTTGTTTTAGCAAAAATTGTGCCCACATTTCTGGAATTACACTATTATCTGCAAACGACAATAGGTAAACGGAAAATGTCATCAGAGTGACAGGGAGAATGCAAAATTCTAAACGCAAAAAATGTAAACCATTTAGATATAGATGAATGTAGCGAAGAAAACAGGAAAGACTTTTGCATTCATGGAGTTTGCACAAACGTAGACGGAAGTTACATTTGTTCATGTTACGACAATTACCATGGAGATATGTGTGATGGGAGACTTGATGATTCATCAGCTGGTAATGTCACCACTTGTAGACATTGATTCATAAAAACACATTTCAAAAAGTGCACAGTAATTGCAAATCTAGATATATTTGCATGTCTTATTTATATTTTACTGCTCAAATTCATCTGAATTGTATAATTACATATAACTGGAATCAACGAACATATTATGGTATGGTATTACAATTTTTAAAATCATCTCATTTTCTGCAGTAAAGAAACTTGACAACTCCTTGGCACTATACATAGCCATCTCAGTGACTGTAACACTGCTGGTGGCTTTTATTGTTGCATTTGCCGTTGTATTGTATAAGCTTTTGAGGTACGCATTGAACTGAAGCAGATTATCAATTTTATTTGAAATGATCAGTTGAATATTAACAAATTTGGCATTTCATAGCTATTTCAGTTAAATTTACATTTGCTTAAATTTCCTTAATTTAGCTTATTTTTATTTAATGAAATTCATATAACTTTCTAGAAGAGGTCGTGCTTCCAAGGAAATTGGCTCAAATGATGCTCGTGATTGCTACAATATGTCTTTGATACAGAGCCACAATCCCCCATTTGAGTCAGAAGAATGCCAGACCAATTCTCAGTACCAAACCCTAGGCGAGAAACAAGATATTCATACCACATATGCCCATCTGGACCTCTATGAAAATTAACATTGTTACTGAGACAGATTGATGACTGAAAAACAAAATTTTAAAATGTCCCTTGACTACTCTAAATCTTAGTTTTATATTTGCACATATTTTAATATTTTAATACTGCACATTTGTTGTATGATTCATATCTGTCTAAAATCCGAAATCTTAGTTCTAGAATTAACCCTGGAAATTGCAGTTGATAAAGTGTCCTACTTTCATACACACAACAAGTTATATTTAGAATCTGTTTCGTTCGCACAGAAATAGTGCCAGTCTGACGATTAACTGTTGCTAAGGTTGCCTCATCTGTGCGAATACAATTGATTAGATCATGTTATCACGAAATTCTAAATAATTTTATATTTCGTCTTTCCTCGGTTCTTTTAGCAAAATACACGGGCAACTGTATTCAATGTTTATTATGAACACTGTTTAAGGAATCAAGAACTTTAAAGGCGCTGAATTGCGAGACAAATAATTTAATTCAATGTGTTGGCTTAGCCATTGGATTTCAACTGATGCTGTTTGAGCTAGGGAGGGCTAGATCTTAATTATGTAAATAGAAATTACTAATACCTGATACTTTCTCACGCTAGACAAACTATGAAACCGACTTTTTGAAACTTTGACAAATTAAATAATTTACATTCATGGACATCTGAGAAATAATTTAAGAAATTGTTACCTCTTACAGTGACAAAAAAAATTGTGATTAATTGTAGCAAAAGCTTCTATTTATAAGTAATGGCTATGTTAATAACAATGGTCAACAATGTTACTAAATTATATACATTAGTCTACATGTTTTATGTATAAAATAACAGCTTCAAAAGGTCAGAGCATCAGCCAAAAAGTAACATTCAATGTCTCATTGCTATTTAATGGCCGAAAACTACAATTTTTACAATTTCTCTGTTAATTTCCTGAAGGTTAGTTCCAGAACTTAAGGTATGTGGGCAAAATGCCTGATGTTTTGGAGTGAGGGCGTATTGAAGACTAAACCATAGGCTATGTTGATTGTGGCTCAATTTGGAAAAATAGTTATTGAGTTTGAAAACATTTTGTGGCATGCAGGAAAATATTTAGAATTCGAGGCTAAAACTAATTCATCTAATAATATTTTTTCTTTGTCTAAAATTCTTTATAACTTAATCTCATTATTTCAAATTTCTGGCATATTTTACTGATCGTTAAAATAGACATTGAATACCACTTCTTCATTGGTGCTAGGTATGCTTCATTTGTCTGAAAATATTATTCTCATATGTTTAGATCTGATTCTGGCTGAAAATTTTAGATAGTGCAACGCGACATTTTATTGCACTAATCAAATACCATTCCATAATGATATCCCTATCATGCAAGTGTACAGAAGTACGCCCTGAAGTCAAAAGTTAATATTGACCAAACCGTGTTTTGTTCCTTTAATTATATGGTCATGTAAAACAACTCACACCACTACTCTGCCGAGAAGCGTTCATTTACGGTCGTTAATATTTTATATTGCTTTGCCTATAAGCTTAAGCTTTGACCATTGTTTCCAGAGTATTTTAATGGCAAACTTAAGAAACGTTAACTGACCAGATTAATGTATATGTTCATAAGAAAAAGAAATAATTCGGATTTGAAGAAGGTCAAACGTGTCTGCAACAGAGATGTTATGAACAGGGCATACAAATGCTTCGAAATAATTTTATAAAACATTTGTATACTGTTGTCACCCAAGCTTTGCTATTTTTACCTTTCCTTCTATTCAGTCGGGACATACTAAAGATGAAGAACCTATTGTCTTAATATTATTTCGTTGAAATTTATTTGAAATACATATGCAAAGACATTTTTTGCTGCGCTTGCATTATTTGTTTAGCATTCATCTTTGAATATTATTCTACAATTGCACAATAAACAAGTAGTATGTATATGTATTGGGATTAAGACGCTGGTTTTATTTTTTAAAATAAAAGTGAATTGATTTCGGTGACGTATGATTTGTCTGCTACTCAAACGTAACGCCTTTCGCTGATCAGCATGATGAAGGTCACTATCAACAACAGACCAGCCATTGGAGCACTTACGTATAGGAGCATCCATAACTCTAGATAGCAGTAAAATCACTGCAGTGTAACATAAGAATAAGAAAATCACAGCAAATTAGCAAGAGGAAAAATCCTGCACAGGTGTGCCCATAACTCGAGTACAGTGGAATATGTTGACACATTTTGAGTCGAGGTGTTATTTCTCGTGTTATTTATACAAAAATACCAAGGTAAAATAAAGTCTAAATCAAAGTTAATAGATTAGTTCTTTTTTATTCTATCATTATTATAGACTTGAATAATTTCAGTATTTTAAACTTTGAGACATTGTTTTATAAGAATCTGAAACTTGTATACATTTTCTCAATAAGTCACTATTACTATTTTAATGTTTGCGATGTAAACCGGAAAACTCCATCTCCGTGCACATAGTATATAAAGTCTAACTGAATTAAATAAAACACGAAGATCATAATAAAATACGACTTCACAGCTCAAAATAAAAGATTTATTGTTTCAGTTGTTCTTAAATATAGAGTAAATATCTGACTGCTAATTCTCTGCTTCTCTTGTTTGTTTCATTTTGAGATTTCATCTTAATATCTCGTAAAAAGCAATAAAAGTAGCTAAAATAACGTTCTTCCATACGAAGAGTGTACCATTCAAAACTTGTTGGAGGGATTTTGTCTCTGCAGTTGCTTACAATGCCTACTCTAACTACCGATGTAGCTGAGGGGTCGGGAGTATGACGTCGTGCAGAGGTCATGTAGATACTAATCACATTACCGTCGAGCCACTAACAATCATAAGGTGGTGTGGTCATCCTTTAGTTAAAGTTCCTTTGGGTCATAAGATAATACAGCATATGCTTGAAGTTAGTTTTCATGAATAGATTTTAAAAGTAAGTAGAACAAAGGTTTGCGCTTCTTATTGTTATTATTGTCATTGTCATTATTATTATTATTATTATTATTATTATTATTATTATTATTATTATTATTATTATTATTATTATTATTATTATTATTATTATTAACGTATTTATAATTCGGTTACAATGGTGATCCCAAATAATTTTTTGAAACATTTGTATACTGTTGTTACCCAAGCATTGGTGTTTTTACCTTTCCTTCTATTCAGTTTGAAAGTAGGAACATACTAAAGAAGAAGAATCTATTCTCTTAATATTACATAATATTACATATTGTATATTACATATGCAAAGACATTTTATGCTGCGCTTGCATTATTTGTTTAGCATTCATCTTTGAATATTATTCTACAATTGCACAATAAACAAGTAGTATGTATATGTATATGTAAGACGCTGGTTTTATTTTTTTTAAATAAAAGTGTATTGATTTCGGTGACGTATGATTTGTCTGCTTCTCACAAGTAACGCCTTTCGCTGATCAGCATGATGATGGTCACTATTAACAACAGACCAGCCATTGGAGCACTCACGTATAGGAGCATCCATAACTCTAGATAGCAGTAAAATCACTGCAGTGTAACATAAGAATAAGAAAATCACAGCAAAATACCAAGAGGAAGAATCATGTACTGGTGTGCCCTCAACTCGAGTACAATGGAATATGTTGACACATTTTGAGTCGATTTGCTTTTTCGCATATCATATACTGAAATACAAAGGTAAAATAAAGTATAAGTAAAACTTAATACATTGGTTCTATTATATTCTATTATTATTATAATCCCTGACTTGAATAATTTTAGTATCACAAAATTTCAGCCATTGTTTTATGCCAGTCTAAAACTGGTATACTTTTTTCTCAATAACTCACTATTACTATTTTAATGTTTGCGATATAAACCGGAAAAAGTAAATTAAACATATTTTACTAAATTTATTATTAATTATAATATAAGAAGAACAAATACAGATCAAAATGTCAATTAATGTCAAACCTGTGATGACTTATCCGATTTTCACTATTATAGTCTTATTGTCGACCTACTGCAGCTTCAATAGTTAGATACAATTGTTCCTTTTTGGGGAGACGATTCTATTCCCTACCCTCAATTTTAAATATGACATCACTGATTGTAATGTAACCCCATCCTCTCTCCATTTTTATGGATACCCAACCTAAAGTGTATTGAAATGCCTTTCTTAGACGTTTTCGGGATTTTAAAATGGAGACTTAAAAAAAAAACATTGAAAACATGTGCAACCCTTTAATCAACGTATAGATAATGGCACGTATATAAGGTCACTTCCAAAAAAGAAATTTCAAAACGCACGGAACGCTTAACAGGGCATCTGTTCTCAAGATTCACCCATCCGTCAGGTTGGCATTATACGTATAATATAGAGTAAAAATTCCTTCAAACTGTCGACAATCAAAATCACATCCTTTACAACAGTGAAATAGACATTGTTGTAATACATTTTAACACAATTCTACAGCGGCAGTGTCACAGTGACACATTTTGAAGTTTTACATGTTTTAACATCCTGTGACATGAACAATAATCTTGCAAGTTAGAATTTGGTACATTGGTTCAAGCTGTCCAAGCTGCTATCCTACGAAACTTAAGTCAGATGATGCGTTGAATTTCGAGAGTGATGACAAGTTTTGATGCTTTGTGTTGTCAAGCACATACACAAACAGTCACACAAGCATATTGTATATTCATACCGTTATACATGTATGCATACATACATACAGAACGTATAAAACAAGATGATCCCCTCCAGTCCTTACGATGAACATTATCCGCTTTCCCTGTAATATATAACCTCATACACAGGGATAAGTCATTTCTCTAGTTTCATAATCCTAGTGCTATTAGTTTAGCGAGTATCTCCAAAGATAAAGGACATATTTAAAAAATGGTAAAACGTACAAAAAAGTGTATAATATAAACATAATTCTTTTTCTAACCGAAAACAGTCTGGCAGCTTTTGTCAACCTCTTGCCGATTACAAGAGTCTCAAGGCGCCCTGAAAAATTATTGTGTTTCATCGATAGATTTAATAAATTTTCTTTGGTTTAGTTAAATAGCATTTAGCTTTGTTCTTATATTTCTAGCTGTTTCAAAGATGAACTGCCGTTGCAAGATGTAACAAAATACAATATTACGTCCAAAATTATATTTAAAAGCAACCAGTTACATGTCTGTCTGGACCCAATAACTTTCTGTGCATGCTAAAAAAAAATTCAGAAAGAATATAAGAAGAGCGTTAACTATTCCCTAAGACTTGATATAATTTATCCAGACAATAAGCTCGCTTGCAAGACAATTCCATTTGTAGACTGTCATGACCGAGAAGAGTTTGAAGATGGAGACAACTGGAGATCAAAACCAAATAATTTAAAGATAGGCGCCCTAAATTAAGAGACAATAAATGCGCTTAGTGGCCAAACATTGTACAGCTACATGGAATCGAGGAACTGTACGCCTCAAAGACTAAGATATATCTTATTAAGGAGGAAATTGAAAGCAAGTGCCACAGATAATTGACATTGAGAATTTTACAAACATGTATTTAGTTTTATGATATTAGTTTTGATTTTCTGCATGGTTTAAGATGCTTTGTTTTTCATTAGCGATTCAAACTTAAGACTACAGTTGACTTCGGGTTATTTATATGCTACTCTAAATTCTCGATGTGTCAAACGTTCTCAAACCTCCAAAACTCTGTTGGAGCTCCTTGTTTTACCTGAGTAATTCCATGAAGTAGTGAGGTGAGAGCTTCTTGAAGTTCTTCCGAAGAATGAGGAAAGGAGGAGAACGTCTTGCAATTTTCATGTAAACTTTTGGAAGTAAAAGTTTTTCTGAAGAGTATGAAATTCTTGGAAGTTAAACAATAAAAATGACCAAGGTTTGCATTTTCAACATACCGCTTGTTGCCGCTGTTTTCATTCCATTCAAAATATGTGCCTAGTTTTATAGGTTCCGGAAGCTCTGTCAAGATGAGGGAAGAACTTTTGGAAGTTCGAAGAATTTCTACGGCAGTTGTTGGACGTGCCTCAATATCAAAGTGAAATCTCAGTGAAAAATTCTTGGCGTTTATATGCATAGATTTATTGTTTATGCTTACATCTTTGCACTAATGCCACATCACTCGATCATTTTTAAATGAGTCGGCTAGTTTTGAATAAAGTCCCTAAATAAGTGAGACGTTCCTCTCTGTCGCTACGAAGACATGACACTTGAAAGCGCCCTGATGTTCTTCTGATGCCATGTAAGTTTTAGAACTTCCATGAATTTCCATGGAAATTGTTGAAAGTTCTGCCGCAGCAAAATGAAAACTTCGTAAAAGTTCCAAGAATTTACATGGATTGTTTTAGCAGTTCTTCAGTCATAAGGTTGAACTTTTGCCATTTCAGCCAATGATTTGTCAAAATGATTTTACCGAAAAGAGTGTGATGTCCTTTTTGTGTATTGACTTACAACGTTTTTTTAATTGGTTACATCAAGTTCGCATTCAAAATGGCAATGAGCCAAGATGATGTCATGCAACATTGGTAAAAGCGTCCTCATGTTTTCATAGACAATAGCGAATAAGCCATCACTAGAACCCAAGTTATGCACAGGCACTCCCTGTGTACGGCTTAAATGAGGTGAATAGTCACAGAAAGCCTGCAAATGGATATTCTGAATTCACAATTCAGAGGTCCTTTATACATGCGTTTCACCACATTCTTATATGTCTTTTTTACTATTAGTTATATTTTGCTGCATAGTTTAATAATTTAATATTTCATTACGGCAATTCATGTGTCATATGTGGTCACTTATCTACATTGTTCTATCCTCTTCCCCCCTCTGCTTTCCTCTCTGCCACGGTCTCTATCTTCCCTTTACTATCAAACAAACTTTGAAATATTTTTTGAATATTCCGGAAATTGTTACAGGGACCTTATTAAGAGCAAAAATGTAAAATGTCTAATCGGGAGTCGAATCTCTTACTTTTGTATTGATGGTTCTACGATCTACCGATTTCGCTACACAGGCCGTGATACCATTTGCAAAATCAAATTTATATTGAAGTTAATGAGGGAATGGGATTCTGTTCACTTATCGGCGAGCGGTTTTGAACCAGCATCGCATGATTGTACGAGGCCATATCATTGGATTAATACACCAATAGTGCACGAGAACACTTCTGAGTTTAACAGTTGTTACATCAGGGCATGGAACTACTCTTGTTAATGCTTTAATCCCCGTGAAAAGGAGGGATAAAGATATTAGCTGGTCCCTCCGTCTGCAAAAAGTATTAAGTTTTGTCTGGCCGACTTCTCATAGAAATGATTGTCATAGGATCCTAAAACCTTGCATGGTAAAATAAATATAACGAAGATGTGCAACGTGGCACGTCGTTTGAAATTGTCAAACAAGATTGAATTTTTGCTTGAACTAAGGCTTGAGACGATGTTTTGTCCGGCCGACTTCTCGTAGAACTGATTTTTATAGGAATCTGAAACCGTGCATTGTAAATTTATATATAATGAAGATGTGCGACGTGGCTTCAGTGTCAAAATCACCCGAAATTGACGTCGTGCGAAATTGTAAAAAATGGTAAAGTTTTGACTTGAACTTAGCCGTGGGACGATGTTCTGTCCGGCTGATTTCTCATAGAAGGGATTACCAAAGGCGTCAATTTTTACCTGTAACTTTTCCAGGCATTACACTTTTACTGCTTCACGGGGGATCCTGGCTTACTGAGGTTCTAGTTATATCTGCTATACACTGATCGTATGCCAGGCTTCCCTACGACCAGCTTTCCTAAACCAATGTCTGCTACATCAACCGTTTACGCTGAACCTCTAAGCAATATGGCTGCCCGTTATGCCTGTTAAGTCACTATCAGCTAATATGCATAGATGTCGACACAGCCATTAATTTATATGGACTTTTATGTATGTTAGTGGTTAGTTTGTGTTTCATTATTGTCCTTTTTACTTACATTTTGTATTTTCATGTTACATAATACTGCTGACACAGGCATGAGTAATATACGAAACAATGCAGTTTATTTAAGCTCAATTTAGCAATGAAATTGATTTCTAAGAACTATCAAGGGTTGGCTGACTCTAAAAAAAGAAAGAAATTACTTCATTGGATTAAAACAAATAAATACTGGGAATTCGATTTCATAATGCTACAAGAAACACATAGTCAAGAGAAAGATATAAAGAGCAGGGAAAAAACTGGGCTACTTTCAGAAAACATGATAAGCTCATATTTTCGCATGTTAAGTGCATTTCAAGCGAATTTGTGAGCACGGACGGCAGAATAGCCGTAGTTGACTTAACCATAGGGGAATTGGGCTTCTCTTCGTTTAACATTTATGCTCCGAACCTTTGATGCCAACAAGAACAAGTGAAGTTCTATGGTCGTATCGGTAGCATGATCCAGGAAAGAAAGGAAAATAAAATAATAATAGGGGGTGACCTAAATATTATCTTAGATGATAACTTAGACAGAAATACCAAGAGATAGAAAGGGATTAAAAAAATTAAGAAATTTATGGAACTATGCAGCATTCTTGATTTGTGGTGGATAAAAACCCTGAAGAAAAACGATTCACTTAGCGTAGGGCAAAACTGTATGCTATGCAATCTCGGCTAGATTATTTGTTTACTTCTCGTGATATTAACTTGTCGGTAGATAACATAGACATTATTCCTGGATATCGATCCGAAAATGGCGCTATTGTTTTATCTATACAGATCCACAATTCAAAAGCAAAGCGAAGCCCTAGGTATTGGAACTTTAATGCGAATCTGTTAAGCGATACAGAGTAGGTTCAAAGTGTAAGAGCTCTTGTCTTAAAGTGCAAACAAGAGGTAAGCTATCTAGATCCACATTATCAATAGGAATATGTTATATATGAAATACGAAAAGAGACCAAGAGTTATTCTAGACAAAAATCTCATACAAAGAGATTGGAGAAGCAAAATTTGATGAAAGCTTTTAAAGTGAGACTGCAGAAAGAAAATATAAGGCAAAATGAGCAAGAGGAGATCTTAAGTGAAATTAAAACAATCACTATGAACTTGGAACGCATCGAAAGAATCAATTCCATGGTACATTATATCCGCAGCAAGACGTATATTCAAAAGTATTTTTTGCAATTGAGAAAAGGGATTACAAACAGAAAGACATAACAAAAGTCATTGATAAAAATGAAGAAAAAGTAGAACAATCAAAATCAAAATTTTAGAAACCAGTGCTCATTTTTATAAAAGTTTGTATAAAAACATGAGGTCTGAAAAAAAAATTTAATGACTCTTTCTTTGAGCCCAAAAATATTCCCCAAATATCTGAGGCCGATGCAAAAGTGCTTAAAGCCTCGTTAACAATACAATAGGTTTCATGTGTTATAAATAACATAAAGAAAAACAAACTCCCGGTACTGATCTCTCCTGATTTACTCGCCTCATTTTCATACAGTTACGAGAGAGGATATTTTAGTGTTGAACAAAGGAGAGGTATCATAAGACTTATTTCAATAAAGACAAAGACTAGTGTATCTGAAAAACTGGAGACTGATAAGTCTTATTAAGGTTGACATGGAAATCTTAACTCAAAGTTTAGCCAGATAATTATTGGGAAAGAACAAAAGGGGTTTATTAAAATTAGATTTATCGGTATTAATACAAGAACACTTACGGGATAGTACCGATTTCTTAACCAGAATCAAGCTCGGGGGGGGGGGGGGGGTTGTCATTCATTGATATCGAACAGGCGTTTGATAAGTGAGATTGGGAGTTTTTAGATAAATGCTCAGAGTATTTTAACTTTGGCAAAAACATACGAAGATGAGTTAAAATAATATATACTAAAATTGAAAGCTGTAAATAAATAATGGCTACACTAGTAAACACTTTAAAAAAGCAAATGGAGTAAGGCAAAGAGATCCTCTCTCAGCACTGTTATTTATCATAGCGGTTGAAATTTTAGCAATTTCGATAAGAGAAAATAAAAATATTAAAGGTATCTAGATGAAAAATATTGAGACAAAAATAAGCCTTCTTGCGGATGATACAACATTATTATTAAGCGATAAACTTAGAAGTGCCTTAAATGTCTTTGATATTTTTTACTTTACATCTGGTCTAAAAGTTAACATTGAAAAGTCAGAAATATTGCAAATAGGTAGAAATATTGCAAATAGATTTCTTGAAAAGAAACCATTTAGGCTTAAATGGGCCGAAGGTGATGTCGTGTCATTGGGTTTACGATATTGACAAGATCACTGAGATAAATCTCAGAGATAAGCTTTCAAAATTTAAATAAAGCCTTGCGTAACTGGTCCAAAACCTATATGACATTAAAAGGAAAAATAACGTGCACAAAAAGTGATGTTGGTAAAGCGTATCTTAGAAAACGAAAATACACTTAGTGTCGGTTTTATTGAAAACTATCTTCCAAGTTTGACCTTATCGTACATACTTTCTTGCGATATTGACCCTGAAAGGGTGCCAGATCATATCACTCACATTCTACCGTGAAATCCTACACTTTTGGTTCTCAGTGAACAATCCCTCTTGTGATAAAACTCGATTGGCACGATAGTGTATCTGGTTTAACAGAAATATAATTATAACTCGAGAACCGCCCTTTTACAAAGAAATTGCCCATAAATGAGTGATGGTCATAGCAGATCTGCTAAACGCAGAAGGCCAATTTATGAATGCAATGGAGATTAAGCCCAAATTTAGTTTAGTGAATATTCTGGAAATAATGGGGATACTTAGTGCTATACCAAAATTGCAAGGTAGCCGATGGCATAACGTCACCTTATTCACAAAATGTACAATTAAGAACAAATGTTGCAAAAAGAGCATAATGAAATTAACATCCAAAGAAATCTGTTTGCTAATTATAAAAATAAATCAATAGATCCAAGCTACAAAACGAGATAGAAAAGAAAAAAATGCTTAAATCATCCCAGTGGAAAGACATACTTTCAAAAACAAGATGTTTAACACAAATGCGAAAGATACAAAGATTAATTTCAAAATGATGCATAAAAATTATACATTTAAAAGGATTTAAATTTGACTCCCCTGTACAACCAATTTGTAATAAATGTAAAAAAAAATATTATTCACACCTTTGACACGTGTAGTAAAATCAACACCTTTTGGTCTTGTTTGAAACTTGGATAAACAGTAACATAACTACAGAGGGTAAAAAATAACATTTGTAGAATAAAAAAACTGACTTCGTGCTTTTACAGGCCAGAATGTATATGTATAAATGTAATGTCTATAAAGAAGTTTATTTTATAAGCTTTTTGACTGTGCTGAAAAACATGGTAATAATTGAAAAACTGACATTTGTACCGATATTTATTTTCATGTGATTTACGATATTGCATTGTATATATACTTTGTTACTTATTTCAATCAAATAAAAAGGGGAAAAAATCTAGGTTTAAAGTATTCTGAAAAATGAAAACATGAAATTGCAACTCTCCCGGAAATCAATAAACCTAAAACCAGGAAACGTGAAAGCAGCCACAATACTTACCAAGGAAGCGACATTTCAGGACTTCCCCAAACTGCTACAAATTTAGTGATTCTTTTGAAGATACATATATTCAATCCATGCATTCCATTCAAATCAAATTCTTGATTAATACTTCAAATATTTGAGCTTTACTTCGCAGAAATTCATGGAAATGTCTCTCATATTTTCAGACTGAATTCAATATTTTTGAAAGAGATTTGCCTAGTACTGGAAGTCCCTTCGAAGTGAAGTGAGAACTTCTTTGAAGTTCAGTTAATTTCAACTGAACTTCTTGGAAGGGGCGTGGAAATTTGCTAAAAATAAAAGAACGTTTTGGTCTTTCGTACATCTTGGTGCATTTTCGAGATTCTCAGGGGTTTAATGTGCTTTAGGAGTGCAAGATTTTTAACATAACTACATATTGCCCTTGTTTTGCACGATGAAGTTATTGCCCACCTCACAAAAATACGATCAAATCATCCCGTCATAACCGATTTTGCAATAGCAAATATTTTACCTCTATGCTAGATAATTCATTACAAACGACAGCGTAACCTAACGGTGGCATAAATGACACGATTTCTGATGGCGTAAAACACAGGAAGTGTCACAGCATGTAAGTCACGAAGTCACAGCACAAACGGTCACATATTCATGGCATATAATAATCACGGTTACTCATGGCTAGTATGGAAGACACCAGCGCGGAGAAGGCTTGTACATGAGTTGGAGAAACCCTTAATGCAGGTACGGCATTGCTAACAATGGCGATTAATGATCTCGGTAACAGTAGTGCAGAAGACAGTAAGATTACATTGACGCGGGCGCAGATCATATTGCCACTGGCGCAACACACAGCACGAAAACAGTAACACTAACGCGGAACACAGTATGATCACGGAAACGAGCGCAGAACAAAGCACGATCACGTGACCCAAGCACGAAACACTGCATGATTAAGTATCGTATACATCTCATCGACAGGAAATCCATGAAGAAACTGTTAAAGCAAAACGCACTCATAAATCTCTAGCTCTCTAAATTTTGCTCAGTTTATTTATTTATTTATGGATTTGTTTATTTATTATTTATTTATTCATTTATTATATTTACGTTTAATTACATATCTCGACACACGAAGCAAATTCTATTTCACAGACGTCACTTATTCCTAGCTTACATAATAATGAATCATGCTAAATACAATTATTTGTTAAGAACATTAACTCACCGAGAGAGTAAATTCCATTTCGTTTAATTAAACAAGAATGCCATTTCCTTATCTCACAACCGAAAGAATTCCGTTTTCTTTATCGCACAAACCAATAGAATTCCTTTCCACTTATCTCAACACCAAGAGAAGTTCCATACTTAAAATCGACTTAAACGATTTTTAAATATTCATTTTGGGGCCTCTATTACCCCGACCACTTGGTAAAGACTGATACAAATTCAGACCTAAGGCGGCTTGCAAAACATTAGCCAGAAAATTGACCGTGAAATCCTTATTCAACCAATATTGTGACTGAAACTTGTTTAATACGATTACCAATGTTCAATGATGTCAGATTTTGGCCTGCAACAAAGAACACATGCTAGTCAAACACTACGTCAACAATCACCAATGCACAAGCACTACACGTGTACTACACCAACGGCACATTTATTGGACATGGCAACCATGGCGGCGAAAATAGAATTCCTAAAAGTAATAATCTTATTGCAAACACAACATATATGCATGAGAGCCATAAATCTTGACTAACATTTTCAAAACTTGTTTCACCTTGTTGTAGTTATATGATGATCATGTGCAAATACACGGCTTTGACTAAATATTCTCAATTGGGGACAATTGTACGATCCAAGAGTATCAGCAATATAAGAAAACAATGACAAATGGATGACACTTTTCCTTCGTTAGAAGGTGCAGAGTGTTCATTACTCTTAACATATTGCATTTATTTCATTTTGCAATTTGTCCTTTTTATTTTAATATCTATCTTTTACATTATTTTACTGTTTAATTCATGTTTGTGTCTGTATTCTCATTTGCATTTACTATTTTGTACCAATTCAAGGTGTATGACTAAGTTTTGTGCATGATTAATTTTTTATGACTTTGGATATATCTAAAAACTTTTGGCAGAGGAACTGTTCTAACCGTTACAAATTTTTATGTAGCTTTGGATAGTTACATCCTGTTACAAACAAGGCGTTTAAATGATAAGTGATATCAACTCTGGCTGCAAAATATCGTTTATTAGAATAGGTGATAATTATTGTAATACTTGATATTTCTCTCACAGGTAAATTGTAAAAAATATGTGGTGCATTGGACTCCAATAGGGCAAGGAGTGGGTTTATCGCTGCTAAAATTGTCAAATTTTAAGAACATAATCACTTTTTAAGACTGCTTTTGGTACACATGAGAATATGTAGAACTAATGATAGTAACCACTTCGTAAAATGCATTGCGTTGCCTTGACGTTGATAATGTTGTTATCCTTGTTTTGCGAATGTTAAATGAAGCACAATAACAGCTTTTGTCTACAACCAACGATCATGAACGTCTTACACCACAACAAATCAGTACCTAATAAATACTTGCATGTTATTTGGACAGGACTGATATTTTGAAGTAAAAGTCACTTTGCAAGAAACCTTTAGATTTCGACGAGACATTCACCATTGTCTCAAAATATTTACATTTTCGTTTCAGTGTTAAAAAGTGTTTAGTTGTCTTTGCTTCAAAAGGTTATTCTATTGAAAATTAAAACACTAACCTTCTCCTTTCATTTTCAACGGTTGATGTAAAATAACAGTCGCTAAAATACTGTTAGAGACAGTGTTTGTCTGCGATTCAATTTCAATAGTTGTTTATTACTTGAATTATTTCGCTTTCTGCTTTGATGGTTTTGCGTACATACTCTCTAGGTCAACATCCGTGAGCTGTCTGTTGTCTGTTGCTTGCTTGGTGTCTCTCCCATCGCCTCTGCTCCTCTCCTTTTCTTGTACATCATCGATGTCAGCTACATAATCAGGTACTGTCCCCGCCTTAGGACGCCAATCGACCGCTGCCATGGCTGCGTCTCGTGAAGTTGAGGTTGACGGCGTGTCGGAATTATATGCATCGTTATTCCATGCCTCTTCTTTCAAGTTCTCTCTGGATTTCTTTTTTTATTTTGCTCTCTTTTTCCTGTACAATAACACATCTTCGCGATCACCTTTGCTATGCTATAATTGTGCTTAGCTTACTCTGCGTCACAAAGTACGATTTATTACATACGAGATAAGAAGAATCTTTCCACTTACTGCTTTTTCTTTGAAATACATTTGAAATATATATGCAAAGCCATTTTACGCTGCACCTGTGGTATCGTTTTAAGTAAACCACTCAAGAATGTATTTTTTCGTTTAAAATAAGCAAATATTGTTTGCAGTGACGTATGATTTGGCTGTTACTCACGCGTCGCGCTGGTCACTGATCAGCATGATGATCGTCACTATTACCAACAGACCAGCTAGTGGAGCAGACGCGTAAAGGAGCATCCATAACTCTCAATTGTAATAACAATCACGACAGAGTAACATAACAGCAAAATAATAACAGCAAAGTAGCGAGTGGAACAGTCCTGTAAGGAGTGTCCAGAACTCAGTACAGTAGCAGCCATAACTCTAAACAGCAGCAAAAATCTCAGCAGTGCGGCATAGTAATAAAACTCACAAAGAGTTACATTACTGTAAATATCATAGTAGAGTGGCGAGGGGAGCCCTCCTGTACAGAAGCACCCACAACTGAAGTACAGTAAATCCAATAAGTCTAAATAGCAGTTAAATCACAGCAAAGCACTCAAAGAAACACCCGTAACTCTAAAGAGCTGCAAGCATTACACCAGAGTTACAAGGGGAGACGCGCATTTCCAGAGGTAGTATAACGCTAAATGAAAATAAAATCAACAACAGAGTGGCGACAGAACCACTGACAAGTATCAGAAACATTAAATTAGTTGAAACATTGTGTGATCTTCCATTAACCTTTTGGTAAGTTTTAAATAAACTGAACACATGCCAAAAACACATCGTATATATGCTTCAGTGAACCAGTTCGTCTCAATTTTATATTTTTATTATTTTTTCCTACTTTCTTAGAAAATTATGCCCCCAAATCGGCAATATTGACATTTGTCCAGCTAGCTTAGCTTTAAATAGTAAGGTCACTAGATTTATTTATTGTGACAGCTTCAATATTACATACCTGAAAGGTCATCCTCTTGTTCTTTATCTGAAACGTGAAAGTCCTTTCAGATTAAAAGTACTAATTATGTACACATTTTAAGTCAAAAGATAAAATCGAAAAATTATATATATGCTTCATTGTTAGTCTTGTGATACTAAATCGAGATTATTCACTTTTATTTTAAGTACAATCTTTTCTTTATATAGTCTAAATGAATACAGATGCACAGACTTGATTTAGTGGATAGCTCTTCATGACAACGTTTCCCCGTATATCCCTCAAAACAGTTGCAGTTATAACTGCCATTTGTGTTAGTGCAGTTACCATGCAGACAGTTATCGTTTATGCTCTCCACGCTGCATTCATCAATATCTGTTTAGTAAAAGATAAAATGGCCCTGAGAATTGAATAAAGCACAAACGTGTTGTTGATGTTGTGTTTTAGGAGGAAACAGACGTTCGTTACTTGTTTACGTGTAAGATGTAGCAAAAAAAGAATATAATTGTTTTTCTATAATAATTGCAATTTGTAGGTGACCTGTTTCACAAAGAGTACCAGTAAATCCGCTACGGCAATGACAGGTAAATGCCGCAAGTTCGTTAAGACATGTTGCGTCATTCAAACACGGATCTCCCAAGCAATTGTCAATATCTTTGTAAAAAAATGAAAATCTCCAGAGTAAACACAAATTAAAGCAAAGCGATGAATTATCTCCTCTTGGATCTTCTCCTGAATCATCCGTTCATGTTAGTTTATAAGATTACAATGACAAGTATGAATCGCTCGATATAAAAATAATCATTTGAAAGATATGATTATATTCAATAGGTATTTTCCTGTTTAATACTCATGCCAAAAGTGTTTTAAAGAATGTCAATAACTTCTTACCAGTTTCACAATGTTCACCGGTGTAACCAGTATTACACTGACACGTAAAAGAGTTTACTCCATCGGAACATTCACCACGCCCATTGCATGCGTTTGTCAGACACTCATTTATATCTAAAAAGTTATGTTTATATTTTAAGTAACAGTGTTAGAACACATGAATTACATTGTAATTACTTTGAATAATGCAGCTTGGGTGTTAAATAATAAATTTAAGGAAGCAAGGTTATCAATTGTAAATATGATTACTAGTTTTCTTATCTCTTTTCTTTGTGTCAGTTGTTATTTTGCTTGAATAGCATATTGCATATTTGAAAAGAAGAATCATGTAATGTCAAAGTGATGTTTTCGTCACGACCTGTTTCGCAGTGTTCTCCAGTGTAGCCACTTTCGCACTGACAGGTAAAAGAATTATGACCATCAATGCACTCTCCTCGCTCATTACACGCGTCTTGTCGGCAATCATCATTGTCTACAGTTTCAAAGCAAACACGAGAACTAGTAAACTTTCCGAATATTTTTAGCTTGAATACAACACATTCTACTTCAAATGATAATGTTAGAAATTATGCATATTTGCCCTATTATTTTTCCTCTTATGCATTATAGCAGTAAGTATTAAACGTTTGTATATTTTGGGTATTGGGTATTGAGAAAACAATTTAAATTGTTTACCTGTTTGACAGCTTCTTCCTGTGAATCCGGTTTCACAAGTGCACGTATACTCTCCATTCGCGCATTGAGTTAAACATGCCCCATTTATACATGGAGAGGATGAGCATGGATCTACGACAACATTTTATATTTTTGATTTCCCCTTGAAGATATCCAAACATTAGATTCATTGGATGATATCCGTAATTTAACCTTAAACTAGAAATTCCACCGTAAGGAATTGGATTGATCCCACACTTCCAGAACCTGTACTACTGACAACCTGACTTTTCCAGTGCTTTTTGCAATTCTGTATGATGTTTCTAAGTTGCGGTGTCAAAACAATATCAAATACACACTTTTAGTAGCGTGTAATGTAATATTTAATACTGAAAGAACGGGACGACAACTATGTGTATCTTTTCGACATATATAATGCACCAAATGCAAATGTTTTCTATTTAGAGGGATTGGCAATCATTTAAATACATTTAATACCTTTACTTTTTACCTTCTCTCTTGCAAATGGAAGGGTGCCTGTTGTTGCTGTTGCAATGTGCGTTTCTCCATTGTCCGTTATAAAACAGTCTTCCGCATTTATGACTACCTTTATTAGGCTTATCAGGTTCCCAGTTCTGATATGAATACGGCCTGTCGTCATACCAGCGCCATATGTTCCTGCAGCTAATACATGCGTTACTTTCCTCTCCGTCACTACAGCTGTCGCATCCATTGTCCGTGATCAGGCCCATCCATGCCCCAGCACTATAATATTAATACTTATGCTTATTTTTTCTGATTATTTACTTTGTAAATAACACCAGCAACCCGTATATTCGTACATTTCATTACTTGTTATAAAATACTGCTTTGCAGTGTTTGCAAAATACGTGCGAATTAGTGTATATGTAAGTAAACACATTGAGAAAACATTAATCAAAATAAAAGAATCAATATAAAATTTTCCAGAAATTTCAAGAACTTATTGGAACTTCCGTTGAAATGGCTTAGAAGACCTTTAGATTATCAACCTAGAATTCGGCATTATGGGCGAACAATGACGAGTGTAGAGACTACTTTCAAGAATTTCCATTTAACTTCTTGTCCGCAACTGACTTACAAAGACGTTGCTTTCTTATTTTGTAAAGGT
This sequence comes from Protula sp. h YS-2021, assembly GCA_949752745.1. NCBI lineage: Eukaryota > Metazoa > Annelida > Polychaeta > Sabellida > Serpulidae > Protula > Protula sp. h YS-2021. Next base: position 65,067,355 of record OX457031.1, on the reverse strand, counting down.
GGCATCAGATTTTAAAGCTCATTTTATTATTTCGTGGAATTAAAGAAAACATATGTCTTAATTTTAAGGAAACTGTCCATATTTTCACAGTGAATTCTTTAGATCCGCAAGATAAAATATGTTATTCAGTAAACAATGGTAAGTAGGAATATACGACAAGTTAGTCATAGGCCGAGATGAGCAAAAAACATTGATGTTAATTTGAATATGCACATTTGAATTTTTTGTATATAGCACGGGCCATGAAAACATCTGTTGTGAAATAGCTTAAGATCAACAAGCTGATAAGATGAAACGTCAGCACACTCTACCTTAAACCATCTATATATATATCTCAGGCCTTAGACGGCCATACCCTGAAGTCGGATGTTACATTCCATTGAATTTCAAGAGCAATGAAAGGTTTGATGTCGTTTGATGCGTTATGTTGTCAAGCACAGACATATTTAAAGGAAATATTCAAAGAAATGGTAAAACGTATAAAAAGTGTAAATATGACATAATATTTCCTAGTCAATAATAGACTGGCGGTTTTTGCCACCCACTGATAGGTAACAGTAGTCAAGGAGTGTCATGAAGAATTAGTATGTGTTTCATCGATTGATTTATTTTATTTTATTTTATTTGGGTACAATCAAAGAACATTTAGCTCCGTGCTTAGATGCATCTCTAGTTGTTTCATGATGAACATTTTTCAAAATATGACAAAATTTTTTCGTCAAAATTATTCTTAAACATAACTTGTTACATGTCTGTCTGTCGGAGCCTATAATCTGTAATATGTAAGATAAAGCTGTTTCAGTAAGAGCAAAAGAAGAGCGTTAACTATTCCTTAAGAACTGCCATAATTTATCCGGACGAGCAGCTCACTGGCAAAATAATTCTGTTTGTAGAATTTCATGGCTGAGAAGACTTTAAATATGTCTTGCAGAAATCTGGGGACCTAACTGGAGAGCAAGAACTAAGTACTTTAAAGACAGGTGCCCTAAATTTAGAGACATTAACTTCTTTTGGCTGTAAAACATTGTTAAACTACATGAAATCGAGGAAACTGAATGCGTAAACGACTAAAATATATATTATCTAGGAGTAAATTGAGCCCGAAAGCAACAAAACCAAAGTATATGGAAGATGACATCGAAAGAAAGAGATCCACTGCCACCTATTCGAATCAAGCGCCGCAGATAAATGACAAAGAGAACTCCAAATTCGGTTTCATGATTTCTAATTTTAAACCCTCCATGGTTTACGATATGTTGTTTTACATTAGGGCTTCAACTTTAAATAAAACGTTTGACTACAATTGACTTTTTGTTATTTATATATTGCTCTAAATGTCCTACGTCCCGTATTGCCTCAAAACAAGATATTAGAAGAAAATTATATTCTTCAGAATAATAAACAGTTAATTTGAGGTTTCACTTGAGTTTCAAGTTTCACCTTAGTGATTGCATAAAGTTTCCATGAACAGAAGCTCTGTCACTCTTAGGTAACCCAAAGGTAATATATTCATTAATTAATCATCTCTTTAAAATGATTTCCTTTGAAATTTCAAGAAGTTCTCAGAAGCTCTTCTGAAGTGAAGTCGGAAGTTCCACCAATCAAAATAAACACGGTTCGTATTTTCCAGATACCATTTGCTCTTCTGCATGCATTACATTAAAATCTTTACTCATTTTTTCGTTTTGCCAAATTCTTAGTTAACAGTCAAAATCTTTCCGCTTCATTTAGAAGCTCCATGAATTTCTTGGAATTTTTTAAATTGTCAGACTGAATAAGGTGTTTTGGAAGACATTTCCTGGTCTTCGAGGTTCTGGAAAGTGAAGTGAGAACTTCAATGAAATTTCCAAGAAATTCCATTGAACTTCTTGGAAGTTAAAAATATTCAACTGAACTTCTTGTAAGGGACGTGGAAACCTCATAGAAGAAAATGACCATCAACTCTTTTGTAGTTCTTGGTGAATTTTCGAGATCTCTGGGGATTTAACGTATTTTTAGAGTGAAAAGTTATTATCATAGTTACATATTTCCCTTGTTTTCCACGATGAATATATTCTCCTCCTCTGTTTGAATGCTCAACAAATCAACCCCTGAGCCCAGGTCTCTGCATTTTCTGCGTGCACCAGACGCGTTAACTTTGTCATCTTCATGTGGAAAGTAATAGCAGAAATTGCCATGTAAAATCCATTGGCTATCTGAATAGAAATCAAAATGAACTAAACGTTATACTTTTTCCTGTAGCTTTGAGTAGTTACATAGAATAGCTGTAGATAACAGGTAATGCTAGTTCATCTCAAGGCAAAATACTTTATATAATGCTTGAAATCATGAGTAATACTTCTCTTAACCTGTGATTAAGTTTCTTCCATATTATGTAAAAAATCTGTAATGTATTGGATTGGTAGCCCAATATAGTCAGGAGTAGGCTCATTGTTGCAAAAGTTCGTATTTCAACAATTGACATTGATTTGGAAAACTTTTTGTGAAATATATACCATTTATTAACCGCCGTTAGTACTGTGTTAATAAAACTTTTATCCTTGTGTGACGGACCTGAAATGAAAGACCATTGCTGTTCTTTACTAATTTATTTCCTATCATGCCTCGCAATATGGACTGGAATAAACAACAACAAAACATTAGAACACATTGCCACAAAATTAATGCCAAAATACCGATAATTAACAGTTAAATCGAGCCAGTATTTAATCCAAATTAAACATGAAATATTTCTGATATTAAAAACATTTCATTTATTATAGCTAATTATAATCAAGTTCTTACCAATTGTTGCGGACTTTAAACTTCAGGCTAAACCTACATCTGTCCAGTATGATTGACTTTAACAGACTGACCAAACACGTTAAGGAAAACAACGAATTTGGTGGGATATGGTCCGTTGATCAGAACACGTGTCACAGACCAATCAGAGGGGATCACCTGACTTTAACACGTGTTTTAAATTTAGGGGCCATATAAAGATTAAGTGTACTATCTCAAAAAAACTAACACCAAGTTGCTACATGGCTCCCCAAATTACACAGTAATTTGACGAATGAACCTTGCACGTCATATAACTTCTCATTAATACACATGAAACGCGTCTATAAACTCTCTACTACGCATATAACTGTCAGAACTTTAATTAGTCAAACTTCTAGCGAAAACATCAAAATATATATTGACATTTTTTAGCATTCATATGTTTAATAATGAAATCTTCGGCGGGGAATCTACCCAATGTTTTCCACAAGACGAACTAGCTTCGTCATGGTCTAACAAGATATTTGACCTTACCAAAGCGTTTGCCTTTATTATCTAGATTCCTGTCACCGAGTACAAGGGTGACGCTTCTCACAAAGCCATCAGATGACTTGTTAACCTCATGGACCTTCCCTAACGACCACAAATTCCTTGGTACACAATTGTCTCGAATTAAGACTATGTCTTCAACAACGAAATTTCGCCTCTGACGTGTCCACTTTGATCTACTTTGCAAGTAGTGGACATACTCATGTTTCCCACGAGACCAAAACTGATCAACGAGTTATTGTACACTCCTCCAGCGCTTTACCGAATAGACATCGTCACGTTGGAATTCACTCGGAGGAGAGACAAGTACATTCGTTTTTCCTGTTAGAAGGTGATTTGGAGTGAGTGGCTCCAAGAAGTTCGCATCAGTTAAGGACTCCAGCGTAAGAGGTCTGCTATTCAGAACAGCAGATACTTTTGTCATGAAGGTATGAAGTGACGCATCATCTAAATGAGGCTAAAACACTTCGAACAGAACGAATGAGGCGCTCCCATGCTCCAGACATGTCGGGCGATGCAGGTGGATTCTTTTGAAATTCGAATATGCAGTTATTCTCCAACAAGAAGGCAACTGAGGGCTCTTGGATGTTCTTGAACTGTTCCTTCAACTTTTTGGCAGCCCAACAAAGATGGTGCCTTGGTCACACCTGAGAAGTGAGATAGATCCGCGAATCGCTATATATCGTCGGGGTGCATTAATAAACGAGCTGGTGGTCAGCGAGTTGACCACTTCAATATGTACACCACGCGACAAAAGACATGTAAATATGCAACCCCATCGCTCAACCTCTCTTCGCCCCGACTTCACAATAAAAGGGCCAAACAAATCCACCCCACAGTGGGTGAAGGGTGCACTAGGTTGCATACGGTCTGAAGGCAAATCGGTCATCTTATGATGGGCAACTTCTGCCCTCAGCTTCCTGCAGATCACGCAATGATAGATAAACCGAGCAACCAAACCACGGAAACCAACTATCCAAAATCCCTTAGACCGCACGGCATTTAAAGTCATGCCTTTCCCTTGGTGCAATACTGAATCATGGCAGTAGTCAATGATCAGTTTCGCAAAATGACTAGACTTTGGCACCACACCAGGGTGTATAGTCGACACAGGTAGGGTTGACTTCCTCAAACATCCTCCAACTTTCAGCAAACCATCCTCTAGAAATCAGTCCAAAGCACTTAATAGACTCGACAACTTCACTGGCTCTGACTTTGAGATAGCTTCTATCTCATCTTAGAAAAAACGAGCTCTGAGTTAACTTCAGAATTTTGTGCCCTACCAATTGTAAGCCTTGAAGATTAACTGAATCGTAGACTGAGACAGCACTTCTGGTTGCCCTTCTCTTTTTCTGTCTAAGGGCGTCCTTCCACAGCAGAATCACAGCCACTTCTCTTTTTAGTCTGAGCCAGGTTTATATGTGAGAGAACCATTCGAGCTCAAACTGCTTTGAAGCTGTGACAAATGAACACCTCCTTGACTTCAGGATCATCGTTACTTATCTCTTCGTTTGCACCAAAAGATGGCGAACCCGGTTGACAAAGAAAGTCTGATCCTAAAAACCATCTGGAGTCGCACAAATCCCTAACCAGGCAACCACGCGATGCTATATCTGCAATGTTTATTGTACCAGGGATGTAATGCCATTGATCCGTATTGGTCTGTGAACGTATAAAACCAACTCTGTTGGAGACGAACACATGAAACCGTTTGGAGGTATTGCCTATGTATCCCGGTACAACTTGGCTGTCCGTCCAAAACACATGCCTGATATCCTGATATTCAAGCTCCCTTTCGATCGCTTTTGCCATTTTAACAGCCAGCACAGCTGCCGTTAGCTCCAGCCTGGGAACAGTCACAGGCTTAATCGGAGCTACTCTTGATTTCCCCATAGTCAGAGATTTCCACTGCTGTCAACTAGACGTAGATAACTGCAGCACCCATATCCAACCACAGAGGCATCGAAAAAATGATGCAGTTGCACCTCAGCTATGTGAAAACTCTGTGGGCGAAAACAACGAGGTACTGTTACTTCAAGGTCCGCAAAACTATCTAATCACGGTCCCCATTGGTACTTTAGATCTTCAGGGATTTCCTCATCCCATCTTGCTCCGGCAATACACCGGTTCTGAAGGATTCGTTTCCCATCAAAGAGAAGGGTACAATAAAACCCATTGGATCATAGACTGCGGCTATTACAGATAATAACCCTCTTCGAGTCATACGGCGGTCCTTAAGCTCCACTCGAAACTTAAGCTTCCACCTGGATATTCCATTGAACCCAATGTACGCTCTAGGTAAACGTTAGCTTGGTTTGAACTTCTCTCCGTTGTAATAGAATCCAGGACCTCCGCAGAATTTGACACGAATTTATGCAGCGTCAAACTTGCCTCCTCGCACATGTCTGACGTTTTGTGAATTATTTCAATCGATTGCTTGGGTTCTGTTACGCTCTTGATCCCATCATCTACACAGAAGTTGTGTCGCAAGCAATTACCTGCTGCAGAGCCGTGCTTATGCTCGAAGTCATCTGCTATTGTTTTAGGCCGAAGTTGCTACATGAAGGTGATGATCGAAGTCCGAACGTATGCACACACATTGCATACACACATGGCTCCTTTGATGTATCGCCACGGGGCCACCAAAGAAAACATGTAGAAACGGTCCTTTTCTGGTACTTTAAATTGGTAAAACATTTTTTGAATGTCACATCCAAAGGCTACCGTTTCCTGTCGAAACCTCAACAGTACACCGAGAAGCGTGTTTGTTAGATGCGGACCTTGCAGCAAGATATCATTGAGGGATACTCCTTTAAATTTATGAGCTGCAGTCAAACACAACCCTCAACTTATTGGCAGTATGAACCCCTTGGTGGGGAAGATACCAGACTACTTTATCCAGATCATAAGGTGGAACAAGAGTTGCATAATTCTTATCAAGCATTTCAGTCATGAACTCTGTGTACTTTTGTTTGAGTTCTGGTTGACGATCAAACCGACGCTTAAGACATCCAATCCTTTCCTCCGCTACCCGACGATTGTTAGGTAAATTGGGTTCTGGACAAAACGGGAGAGGCATAACGTAGTGATTACCCTAGTCTCTAAGGATGTTTGATTTCATCAATTCCAAAAACCTTGCATTTTCTTGTGACAGTCCGACACCTTCTGAGACGTCCTTAAAATCGGACTCAAGGACTTCTAAAATGTCACGAGGTGTGGCGCGACCACCGAAGCACAGGTGCGAAAGACAATTTGATTGACCTTATCCCTGCCTACATCTTAGGCCATGACTCTGTGACTGAAACCATGATTGTTTGGAGAACCATAGTCAACCATGCCAACTATCCCCCAGCCCAAATAACTTCTCTTGGGATGAGCGCTCGGCTACAATTGTATCCTATAAGCAGACCCATTTCCGCGGAATCAGATACTGGCATAAGTTTGGACTGCATCTTCTTCAAATGAGGCCACTTCTCTGACATTGACGCCTTGAATACAGGTCCGGCAGGCGACTTTTCTTCTGAGAGTTAAATCCTCTCATTACAAATCCACCGACCCGTTTGGAATGAACACGCTTATCTTCGGCGAACATAGTAGACAAGGAAAGCTCAACATCAAGCCCATCAACACCTAGATTCTTTCTGGTGTCCTCGAGAATAAAGGGTGTGTCTGACTGGGTATCTAAAAGGGCATAGACCAGACGCGCCTTGTTGGGCTGTGATGTATGTGAGAGATAAACTGGGAAAATCATCGAACTCAAGCAATTGTCGCCTTTGCAGGTGGCATTTGAGCATGGTTGAGCTAATGTCCTTTCATTAGAGTCAGCCATTTCAGACAGAGAGAGAGAGTAAAATTTCTTGAGCAGTGGGACACAAGTTAGAAGTTTCAATACTTTGCACTGATGTTGCTTTACGGGCCTCTTGGTAGGCAACTACGCAGTCATGCAAACAGGTTGGGTGGTTCTTGCTGCAAGTTGAGCACTTTGACTTCCTGTTGCATTTCTTAACAATGTGAAAGACAGCCTCTACATAGCTTGTGCTTCAAAACAAGGGTGTCTTTTTCCTTTACAGACAGCTTGTCAAGCTTGAAGCATTTCCCTATCGTGTGACCAAGCTTTGAGCAATAAATACACGTGAATTTATCACTCTTTGTTGCGTTTCCTCGGCCCACTATGAATACTTGAAGGACTTTCCTTAGCGCTACTGTCCTTCGACTTTGAGCTATCACCAGAATGCAAGTTCGTGAACGGCTCGTTCGAGATTTCGGCTTCTTTGAGGAGAAAGTCAACAAACATTCCAAAAGACGGAAACGAAGATGTTTCTTCCTGGTGACCAGCCACCTTTCTTCTCCATCGTTGAACTAGCCAATCCGGTAATTTGTGAAATAGACGGATGTTCTCTCTAGGATCATCTAAGAACTGGAGACCTGGAATGGTCTTCATACACGATCGGTATTGATGCAGGTAATCTGCAAAATGCCTTAGGCTTGCAGAATCCCTACTCCGTATTCTTTGGAAATTATCCATCTTGTCGCGCATTTTTTCACCAAGAATAAATGTGTTTAAAAAGCGACGATCGAGAGAACTAAAGGCGTTTGTAAAACCGCTGGGAGAATCCACCAGAAAAAAGTACTCAATGCACATTTTCGCCTAGCCAGCCGTATACATAGCCAAGTAAGGTAACTTATCCTCTTCCGGTATCCCCGACTAGTAATCAACATCTCGAAAGATTTTTTTTCAAACTGGGTACATTAAAACGTCACCCGTATATATTTTAGGCTCTAGAGGAGGTAGCCTAGCTAATGAAAATTGGCTGCACAAAGTACCAAGCAGTTCCTTTGTGCAAACGTCCGATACATCAGTCGATGCTTCATCTTTCACAGCTTTGTCGAGTAAACGCTTAATCTTTGCATTTAATTCCTTCAAGAGGTCATCTGTTTCCTCTTCGAGACGGCTAAAGGTTGCCAGATGTGCTACCAAAAGAGTCCTTTCTTCGTAGAACTTTGCATACAGATGATTGTATTCATCAAGTTGCTCTATCAACCTATCTCGAACCGACTGAAGGTGTGCAATATCACCAACATCCACCAAGATAGCATTAACATGTCGTACATTCAGCTTGAGAGAGCGACTTGCTACCTCAAACTCTTTGATAGCCCGAGAATCTGCCTTTTCATCTTGCTCTTGTTGAGCAGAAGCATCATCTTGCTTCTTTCTCTCCTCTTTAACAGAGGTTTCCATTGTGAAACTCTAAAATAGCTACACTAAAGATGATAAATTTGTATTACTGACACTGGATCACCACAAGAATAAGAACTTCACAAATTTAACCTTGACCTTTGCTAAACTACTCTGCAAATTTAGCAGTAAACGTAAATAAGGAAAACGTAGCAGTAAACTTTAATAAGAGCAGGGAGCCAACCATCCATGAACACAACACATGGATACCAAGAGTCCCAAAGAATAATTCTATGCAAACTAAAACCAGAGAGGAGAGGTGAAAATATAATTCACCGCTAATCTGAAACCCATTAGGCTGATGGCAACTGAAAGCCTGATATCATTTGATCAAATGCATAAGTTTCAGCCTGAGCCTAAACTCACCAAGTTAACCTGAGAGTACTATAGGCCGGGACCAGGACTACACGAAGCCAAACACTGAAACTACACCAAGACATTTCCAGGGGATACTACAAGCCAGACCAAAGACGTTAATAAGTCAGAACCATAGGCTTTGATAAGTCAGTGCCAGAGGCTATACCAAGCCACACAAAAATCTTGAATAAGCCATAACCGTAGGTTTTACTAAGCCAGCTAAATTTACTGACTTGCTAGACAAACTGGTCCACTCATTGGCACTAAACCAGGAGAAGTTTAGCATAAGCTATCATGCATTAAATAAATGCAAAAACAAGCCTTTGAGGTCAAAACAGAATCAACGAAGGCTAAAGCTATACTAAAGAACAGAGCAAAAGGCACTGTGGAAACTAGCACCGCATCTGAAAACCTGAAGCTCAGGTACAATCTTTGACTTCACACTGCAAAACCGTATACAAGGACTGGACACGAAAAGCAGATGAAGTACGTTGCTTGGGAAAATGTTTTGTGAAGTAAAAGTGAGAAAAACAAATGATAAATATGTGTCCAAAAATGACTAGTTATGTTGTATTATATTACAGTATTGTTAATTTAAATGGTTACCATTTGTATGTATTTGTGTTTTATTTATTTAACCAGAGGACGTAGTGTTTAGATCTGATTAAACAATACTAGACCATCTGGCATATTATAAAGCAAAATTTTAGACCAGAAGAATATATTGTTGACGATGAATTCAACAATAATAAGACCATCTTGTTGTTGACAATAAATAAATCCTTTTGTTTTTTTATAAAGTTAAAAAATAATAAGTATTCCTATGCAATTTTAAACGGTTGAGATATACGTAGTAGACCCTAGTTTTATAATGTATACATCTTAACAATATCAGATAATGTAGTTCTACCAACACACTTGCACTCCTTAGACAGAAATTGTGTTCCTTTTTTTAACTCACAGGAGTGTATATTTACTACACCGAAATTCGCTTTAGTTGAATGATGACACAATTAAATAATCAAATACACTGAATTCTATTTCCAAACAACCGTAAAGATTTTCAAGCGCCCGTGAACCTTTTTCTCATTAATTTAACAATTTTAATAAACCCTGATCAGTTAATTTACATCGAAAACGGGCTGTTTGATTAATACTCGATAACCAGATAATACACAAACTGGTTTCCTCAAATAACTCACTCCGCACGAAAAATGAAATAGAAAATAAGCTTGCTCAGACAACGAGGAATGGGGCCGGGCCTGGAATGTGGGAGAGGGGGGAGATTAGGAAGGGGTGATTCAAGTACTCTTCTTTTACCCCTACTAAAGGACTAAACAATACATATATATTTTTTTAAGTTGGGCAGAGCTGTTCCAGTACTCGCCTTTTTCTTCTACTGAAATATTGACAACGAACGGGGCGGAGGGAGGGGACGGAGGGACGGGATGCCGGGGATGGGGGGATCAGAGCAGCAACCTTTTTATTTATTTGCCATCAATTACACGTGGACCTTCTTTATGATTTACCCAAAACAGAACATGTTTAACACCATTAAAAACAATTTTTCAATTTTACCCTCATAGCGATTGAACGATTCCAGATAGATTACAACCAAAGACACAACAGAAGTAACATTGTACAAGTAGTTTTTAATCACATTTAGATGCTACATACGAAACCCATTTAATGAAACTCACAACCAAAGTCGCATATAAAGCGAAACAGCTTTGCGGCTCACACATTAGGCGAATCGCATTTAAGAGTGTTTTTACCGAGTACTGTCTGCGGTCAATACCACGGCATGACAAGTACACGCATGCAGAATACTGCCGTCAATGAGTTTAGCATAACAACAGCGGAAATAAAACCATTAATACATCTTTTATGGATAAGATTTTCTAAATATGTTGAGTTTATTTAAAAATATAATATACCTTTAAGATCTGACTTTGAAAGGTGTATTTAAAATAACAACACTAACATAGTAATTTAAAGATGGGGTACTTACAGCGCTATTTCTTGGTCGATAAACATGTGAGATAGGATTCTATTTACAGCTACTTTTAACGGATTTTCTGCATTTTATTTAAAAATAGTTTATAGCCCTAAATAGCTGTAGAATCATTTCAAACTTACAGAGTATACTTATATGGGTTTACTCTCTATCATTGGCTAACTTTTAAGCAAAAATGTTCCACAATGTGTGAGACCAATATGACCAATATACGATTTTTTCCTATATGATTATCTATTTAATGCCAATTGGGAGAATTTTACACGCTGGGAGGGGGCAGGAGAGGGGGGCGATATTGCTTACATTATTTCACATTTTCAAAAATAGAATCCCTAAAATTGCCGTTTTTTCACATAACTTTACACCAATTTTTCCAAAGGGAGGGGCTCAGAATCCAGTTTTTTCCAAGGAGAGAATATGTTTTAAATACTGGACAGGGGCGAGAGGGGGGGATTCATTCAAATTTGGACCACATATGTGTTTTACTCTCAATTTTTTCACATCTGTTTTAATAGAAGTTTTTAAACGATGGACAAAAATACCAGTCACTTCTTGACGGTGTCACGGCAACAGTCCATGGAAAATGCCACATCCATCGAGATTTCCTGTGCTGTGACCGGAGCGTTCCGTACGTTCCTGCATCGTGCAGCACATTCCTGTACCGTCCAGCGCGTAGCTGAGCTCCCGAGCGCGTACATGGGTCATCCAGTCAGTACGTGAGCTGTCGAGCGCGCAGCTGGGTCGTACAGCGCCTACCAGAGCCATCGAGCGCGTAGTTGGGTCGTCCAACGCGTACCTGAGCCAACGAGCGCGTAGCTGGTGGGAGGAGGCATTGTGGTGTCCTCTGTGCTGCCCTATCACTGGTTGGCTCCCAAAATGGATTTAGCCCTCCATCTCAGTCCAATTGTCCACTGTGACGGACGGGAGATGAAAGACCATTGCTGTTCTTTACTAATTTATTTCCTATCCTGCCTCGCAATGTGGACTGGAATAAACAACAACAAAATCTTTGAACACATTGCCACAAAATTAGTGCCAAAATACCGATAATTAACAGATAAATCAAGCCAGTATTTGATCCAAATTACACAGGTAATATTTCTGACATTAAAAACATTTCATTTATTATAGCTTATTATAATCAAGTTCTTACCAATTGTGGCGGACATAAACTTCAAGCTGAACCTACATCTGTCCAGTATGAATGACTTTAACAGACTGACCAAACACGTGAAGAAATAACAGCGAATTTGGTGGGATATGGTCCGTTGAATACAACACGTGTCACAGACCTATCACTGGGGATCACCTGACTTTAAGACATGTTTTAAATTTAGGGGCCATATAAAGATTAAGTGTACTATCTCAAAAAAAAAAAACTAACACCAAGTCCGCTTCACCTTGTTTTATGAATATTGAGGGGTATTATTGAAAACATGTTATGAGAGCTGTTGTGTAAAAACAGCGAACACAAAAGTCCTTCACAACAATTCAAATGGTCTGTTATTAAGAAATATATAATATTTGTTATCTTTAGCTAACAAGGCTACCATTTTAAATATATAGCAAAAACGAAAGAAACGAAAAACAACCGGAATACCAACGAGATGTTAATTACAGTATTAAAAAGTATAGTATTATAGTTTCATGTTTCCAATTTAGTACGAAATAGTGTATTTTGTTACTGTCAGCTGCAAGAACTTACCTTCTTCTCCTTTTAAATTCAACGGTTTGCATAAAATAATAATATCTGAAGTGAAATATACATAGAATGTATCATTGCGAATGTTTTGCCCTTCTGTAACCTTCCTGAAACGTTGACATATTTAAAAGCGAGCTTGAGATAAAGCATAAAAGCATGGCTGCCGTGGGCTTGTGCAAGGAAGTACTTGCCCTTCTACTCTGTTGAACAAAGAATCATAGATCATATTGCTGTAGTCTGTAGAAAGTGAATGAATGCATAAATGCCATGTGAGATTTGGTTTGCTAATATTATCCTTAAACAAATATGCTACATATGTTTCGTGTGTTATAAAAACTTAGTTAAAGTTGTTGTTTGCTCACCATATAAGAAGCGTGTTATTGAAACGGGATCCTTTATGTGAACTAGCGGAGTTTTAATATATGGAACGCGGTTTTAATATATGGTAAATGTAGTAAGTATTTCCCATTTAAAAGCTTCTTAGTGTGCCGTATTTATAAAGTGATACTAAATCAGCAGTATGACCAGTGTCATTCAGATTGCATAAGCAAGTAACATTTATTTGCCTCAGAGTCATAAATCTTGTCTAACCTGTTCCAAACCTGGTTCAACTTGTTTTAATTATATGTTTCTTATAATAGGCACGTGCATTGGTCGAAGACATTAAAAACATTGCATAGTGCCTCAGAGAGTGCACTACATCCATATTCAGTTTGAATATTCAAAACATATTGCACATTTTGAAGCCTCATGAAATATACGCAATTCGTCATAGAAAGTCAAACAAGTTTTGTTTACATTTACGATCCTTCTTTTGCGAGTGTTAGGTTAAACACAACAACAGCTTTCGTCTGAAACCAACGATAAAGTCCTACACTAAAATAAATTAGCAACTAATAAATAATTGCATGTTATTTCGATACGACAGATCTTTCAAAGTAAAAGAGTGCACTACATCTTTGTAAAAAAAACTTTAGTTTCCGACGAGATATATGTCACTAACTTAAAATATTTATGTTTTCGTTTCAGTGTCAAATAGTGTTTAGTTATTTTTGCTACAAAAAGCAATTCTATTGAAAATTAAAACACTAACCTTCTCCTTTCAGGTTTAATGGTTTATACAAAATAACAGCTGCTAAAATCAAACACGAATAAAACCTATCCATGCCAATTCTTTATCGCCTTTAACTTGATTAAAACGTTAATATATTTAAATGGTGTAAAGAACCTCTCGTAAAGCATACATACAACTGCCATCGCCTTGTACAAGGAAGTATTTTACACTATTGAACAAAAGGGAATGTGTCTATATTACTTGAGCACGCTTCAGTGGAATAATTTAAAGGCCATATCACAACTTGACTGCATGTATTCCCCTTTATACACTACTAATATGTTCCGTGCGTTGCAACAATTTGTCTGAAGAGTGGCTCGTCCTTTTTTCGTTGTGTGCTGAGTAATCAAGCAACCCATCTAGATGAGACGCTGCTTGAAAAGCGGTTCACACTGTTTCATTGAGTTCTCGCTTTGTTCTGTCTAATGTGCTTTGTTTGAAATTAAGCTCATATTGATTTAAAAGGTTCCTGGTAATTGATTTGTATGTTTTATAAGCGAGTCTTTTCTTTGCTATTCAAATAGATATTTCTTTGGGCTTTTATTTTCGAGTAGAAAGACTACGAAAGCTCGATCAATCACAGGCTTAAGTGGTATGATCTGCCATGAATATGTCTTTTCTGTGCGAAAACGCTCTTGTAAACCAATTTACATTTAGGGTCAATTCTGATCTAAGTCCAGAGAGTGAACAGTTTAAAGAGGAGCTCACCTTATTCTGTGTCGTTTGGTGATACCAAAGGCTTGTTATTTGTGACTAGACGATGCCTCACCCGTATGCAGTTCTGGTATCTATAAAATATGAAGGAGGCTTGGAGGCTTAAACATATATTAAGTTTTTACTTATCATGTATTGTTGATGGAAACGGATAAATGAAACAAACATGTACTTAAGTGTTATGATCTGAATGATGACCGTGTAAGGGCCAGATTTTAGCTATTTTTCTCTTCCTCTGGATAAGTGTCACGTTACAAGGCCAATGTTATTTAAGGATGTAAGTTGCTATGAGTGTTGTCTATTTTTCTAAGAAAGCTTCCGAAACACATTAAGTGGTTACAGTGAAACGTCATTTTCTTTCCATTTTCAATTAAAACTCAATTTGTCAAGCTTATTAATGCATTTGTCCTTAAATTTCAAACCTCCTTGGTAATATTGTATATTTCTATGTATTCTTTGTGTGTTATTGTGAAATCCGGATTGTTTTTTATCCACTTTTCTTAGGTAATGTGTAGGTTTCTTGGTTTCTTGTGATTAATCCGTTCATCTATAAAAGGTCCAGAAATTCGTTAATTCCTCAGTTATAATCTCACAAGTCAAAGAGTATTTTATCAGAACAAGAAGTCAACAGGTTTTGAGTCCTGCTTTAGGGGAAACTCACATAAATGTGGTAAGGATTATTCATTTTAATAGTCGTGGTTATTGTAATCAGTTAGGCTATTAATACTGTTTTAATTAGCGTTCAATGTTTTAACTAAAATCATAAACTTTAAGTGGAAATTAAAGGTTAAACTTAATCAGGTTTTCTCATTTAGTATTTCATGTGTCAGTGTATTTGTTAATTAGTTAGAGATTGACTGTATATTTCAGTCAATCTCACGATCGCTCGCGAACTCATGCATAGTTAAGTTCAAGTCTCAGAGTCTTAGTTCGCATTCCGTGTGCATTGCGTATATATGGTAAATAAAGTTTTATAACGGCTCTTTATTGCCTCACTTGATTAGAAGCGGCCTTTTAAATGCTTCAGACCGTATGTGTTCCTATGTATGACGATCTGCCTGGCTCTTACGACAAATAGCAATTACGTCAAATCTCAAAATGGACGTCTCACTTCGGTTTGAAAAGTTTTCTGCATGTGTTCTTCATTGAGCAAGCCATTTTAATAGAACGTTAAGGTCTTTCCATAAATTTAAACCGCCTACGGAAGTCATGGCCAACAATAATTAAGAATTTTATTCAGTGATTTGACGAACAAAATTTAAACTGAACCTCTCTGTCCTGACGGAAAATCCCTGGCATCGAACGCAAAGCTTGATTTTATGATACAAATACACTAAGCACTGACTTAAGGCCAAATTTCAACCCCGAGAACATATCGACCGATGCAACCAGGGGAATTCTATAAATAGAATATTTTATCCAATTTTGCACCTTCTGAATGCCCATGAGCTAACTTAACTAATTTATATCTAGTATTTTGAATAGTTTCCATATGGCAATCTTTATCCGTCGTTGCTATCTACGTCATGGCCTTTCAGGAACATGCAAGCAAAAAGCAAAATTTACAAAGTGATTCTAATTGTAATTTCACTCATTAAAATGAAAATATTATCCCCGAAAAATGTCCATTTTAGTAATTCTGATTTTAACAAAAATATTAAAGTTAAAGATAATCTCAAGCTGAGCTCTAGAATTTCAATTAAAATGTCAGTAAATTTCAGTTAAATAAAGGTTACGTCATACTTAATTCCGTTTTAAAATTTATACAAAATGTCAATTTAAGCCCGACCAGCACTGAGCTTAAGATAACTGTTTATTACAAACTTAGCAATTGTCGGTTTCATTGTTACGGCCTGCACTCATATTAATTAAACACTTATATAAACCCGCCAAAAAGTTTCTGGCCTCCTAATAATTTTGAGAAAAGAAAGGGTTTTACTTTTAAAAATGTGTAATATATATACATTTCCAAATACCCCTGTATATGTGTGACAGAAATACTTTGCTTAGCATTATTATTCGGCCATGCTTCAGTGAACACGATTCGTTTTTGCATAGCAGCGGTCTTTTTCGAAAATTGCACTATGGAAGGTTCAACGCGAAACTGGCTATTGCTTCATGTGTACGCTGTGTGTGCTTGTGTGCTAAGATTGACAAATATGTTTAATCCGATTCGCCCTGCCGTGTTGAAAATCAGCGCCAGCGGGCCACTGGAGGCGGGCTGGAGTTTCCGTGCCATAGCAAGATCTCTCGAGGTGCATCATAAAATAGAGCACGTGTTGGATTACTTAGGAAATGCACTACATCGCCGAGTAAACGGCGGAGAAAATCTCAACGACATTAGGAGGTATCTTGTGGAAGAATGGGACAGAATGTCAGAACAGTACATTGGAAAACTCGTGCATAGCACGCGCAAGCGCTGTGCAGAATGCATACCCACACCCATTACTGACAGGGATTTGCCAAAGTGCCATTTTTGGTAATGACCCCTGCTGTAGAAATTAGGAGTGATAGAATTTTTGTAAGAACATCTTGGTTATAAGTTTCAACTCAGCTTAGGCTAAGTGATGCTGGAAGCAGACAAGAGCAGTCATTACCTCGCAAGTAGACTACATTTAGAAATAGTCACAAATCTGAAAGTGGCTAGATACTTTTTACCGGATTTATTTGGATAAATAGTTGCTCTTTTAGATGGTGGCATGTTTAAAGTTCGCCGTGTGATCTCTGGAGCTGAAAAAGCAAATTCTCATATTGTAAACCAAAATGTAGCTTAAATAACTTTGCATTAATTTTTACATCAGATCAGTTTCTTAATTAAGGAAAATGTTATATTTAAACGAAACGGCCAATAATCATTGGATTACGCCTTGTGTGCAAACCATTCAGGCAGCGTGTTACAATGCGCCCCAACCCTCCCAAGCTTTTGGTTGACTTCTGGAGAAAATTAAAGAGGGAGTTGCGTTCTGGTCTTCTAACAAGAAACATCAAAATTCAGTAAAACCACCCTTTGGCCCAAAAAAATTAACCGTTTGGAATTAGAAAACCTGCGAGAAATAACTTTAACACCACATTTTGGCCTTACTTGGTATCTTCATAGCATAACTTTTAGACTGGGAAACTTCCCCCTTCACCATGTTCTGTGGATTCTTGTCATGAACCCATAAAAGTATATGTGTATTCTTCTACGGGAATATGCGAATTTATTAGTGCATAGTAATCTTCTAAATATTTCGTAAACATTGACTGTATGGCCCATTTAAAGACAAGGCAGCGTGATAAGGTACTCACAAGAAAATATTTCTTCATCTTCTGCGGCAAATAAAGATGTAAAACTATGTAAAACTTAATTAATTTAATTATAAAGTTTATTCTGGTACACTTGATAAAATAATATAACTTACAGAAACATTTTCAATTACTTTTATAGGGAAATATAACGCTTTGGTGTATTTCATAATTGACAAAATAGATATTTAAAATATTTAAAATACACTACTCCAGTGACTGTGAAAGTTGGGATTCTTATGCTGATGACATCTACAAAAGGTCGTAAAATCCTGCAGAAGATAATAAAGGTATGAGATAACAAAGAGAATAACTAATGGCGATATATCCAAATAACAGCGTTCTTATATTAATAATAATAATAATAATAATAATAATAATAATAATAATAGTAATAATAATAATAATAGGTTTATAGGTATTGATTATTTTGAGAAATATATTATCATTTAGTAATCGTTTATAAAAGATTAGGCTACAAATTTATTACTGCAAATTAGCAATATTTATCCAAAAATGTTAGATTGATCACAACTAATCCTTTATATTAATACAGAGCGCTTATAGAGCGATCGCTTGGAATTCAACAAGAATGACGTTTTGTGATGGCTTTCTTGAGTGTTTTGATCTGTTTTGATCTTGATTTTGAGACTCTTCCAACTTTATTAGTTTATGTAAACACAAATAACAAATCTAAACTTATCAAATGGAATACGAAGAGAAAAAATAACGGATATGACTATTTTAAGACAGCTGTATAAAATTACTCTGTCTAATGACCTTGGAATTACTATGCAATTGCATTGTGTTCATTAGGAGTAATATATTTTATTTATTACATTATGTGGCATCTTTATTAATAATGCTCAAACTATAAGTGATTCGATATGAGCAGGTTACAACTATATTCACGTTTTATAACGTGGATTTTGTTTTAATCAAACTAATTTTAGTGCAAAATTGCAATTGGAAATTGCACTTGAAGTTCACTTTCATGGGGTTACTCATGTTTATGGCCATTTTAATTGCAATTTCAGTGAGAAACTAACTGTGCTAGCTATGCTACTTGTCTTAATATGCATTGACACATGTTCTAATGTGAAGATCGGGACCAGTGGTGACCACTAGAGAGTATCGATGCTCTTATTGTACTGGAAGGGGCTGGGTCGTGGTATTGATACTGATCCCCGACCAGACTGCTGCGTCACATTATTCAGATGTGTGGGGTGCCAAGCGGGGGATTTCTCTTATTTGCCAATAAGTTTACCTCTTCTAAGTCATGTTGTATTGCATCGTCAATCATGTGATTACCATTCATGTAATAAGCCACAGAAACTCAGCATCACTTTTTTGTTTACCGAAACATTCTAAAATATCAAAAAAGAAAAGCTGCTGCATATACTACGGATCGATATCGAGGACTTTACTTTAAAAGACCTGTACACGCTACACTGACAATAAAATGCGTTCTATTCATCGTTACAGTTAAGCATGCCATCAGTTACGGTTTTATTTTAAGAAAGAAAACCTTATTTTGCATCTTAACAGATATTTTCATCAATGTGTCACGTAAAAACATGAGAATCTGAACATACAATCTGAAAGTCTAAAGAAAGTCAGTATGACTTATATCGATATTCTAGCATTGGAGTGATAAGGCTTCAGTGCAGAAAAGGTTTGATTTTTATAATACACTTTTGAACCTATGCTGTTAGAAAAAAAGACCAGTAAATTATTTTTATGTAAATTAATAATCAACGGAGAAGAGGAACGTCTTTTTAACTTATGTAAAAAAAGATTAGCTTCTTTCTGATTACTTATATTTGCGTTCAATTGAAAATGAAAGGTGCAGTTGGTAAAGGTTTGTGTTTGTGGTATATTGAATAAATATAAGTCTTCGAACTGGAAAATAAGGCACAAATAACATCTCAGCTATTGAAAATTTTATCGAAGACTACAACAACAGGATTTGTTATTTGTTCAAAACACCTAAAGTAAAATAACATCGATAAAGGTGTAGTTTATGTGTAGGTAAGGATTGAACAAGGCTTGAATCCTATTTAGTTGCTAATGTGCCTACAAAATCGGTCGATCCACAACAACTCTTTGTGCGTCTGTGCAATTTTGTGCCTTACTAAAACCCTAGTTATTTTTAAGCAAAGAAATATCGAGCAGCTTTAACTTTAATTTCATAAAAATACGTGTATATTCATAATTACAGTAAAATAACATTTCAATAACGTATTAAAGCATGGCGTTTTCATGTTAAGGGGCTATGAGTGGGTGTGTTTATTAAATTCAGTCTTTGGGTCTTGAAATTTATTGAAAAAGTCACGATCTTCAATGAATTCACAAATTTACTTGAACAACCTTCACTTTTTGCTTCAAGATCAGTGTCCAAACAGGTAGCTTATTAATATCTCAAGAACCATTAGATCGATCGGAGCTAGAAGACGTCATATAAAATGCACCTCGTCGACCATTACCTTATCCTTTCAGCCGTTGAAATTTTAAATGAGTCTATCAAAAGCTAGTGAGATTCGATATACTGTCCACAGTACTCTTGAAAGATTTAAAGCACTTTCACTGAGTCGTAAAACTGTCCATGATATGGGAATTACAATTGCCATGGTAACTGTATAACATCATGGCCGCATGGCGTGACACCAAATACTCTCCTAAAATGCGTTATTAGTAAATAAAAACTGCTTCATTGGCTAACCCATTGCTGTTCCCTAACAACGCAGTCTTAATGTTGATAGTCAGCATATGCATTTTTTTTACAGTGTTTGTTTGGTTATAGTGCTATTTTTATCGTATTGAGCCGTTCACCGGTTTTCATTAGTTGATGTTTAGAAACAACACAGTACAGAGACATCAATTATATTATGACGTGCAAAAGAACCTCTTCACATGATTTCGAAAGTTGCAGTCTGGCGGAAACTATTCCACCAGCGATTCAGACATGTCCAGACTGGAAAAAAAGTAGCAGGTATGAATACTTTGACATTCAACAAACTGTACACCCATGTGCTTTTAGGTTTTCTTGAGTGTTAAAATATTTCTAACATTTTTACAAAATTTTTTCGTCTCATATTTTGTTTTTATTTGTTATTAACTGTAGATTATAGCTCAGCCTCATGGATGAGATCATTGGTGTATAAGTTTGGCACGCCACACGAATCACTTTTGTATCATAATATAATATAAACAATCCGTTTCTTTGCAATAAAGTGCGTGAAGTATAGGTAGACCCACAACGGTCTTCTAGATTTACATATTAGATATATTATTATAATTATTAAATAAAGGAACGAAGTAAAAAGATATTTTTGCTGGCCTAAGGTGAATATATCTGCTACTAAGCACTTGCAAAAAGCCACGATTGGTGTGAATATGTGATTTTTGCATCAGTGATACATAATAGTTGTTTGCATACATGTATTTTTAACTACAGGCTTTATTCTAGGATCATAAAAGATAAAAGATACTTTAACGAGGCTGTAAGTGGCAAATATTTACTATGCAAACTATATTTATCATATATTAGTACCTCTTCCAATCAAAGTTACGTACATCAAAGAAAACATTTCAGATTAAAAATATACAGCTTTAGCAAATAATGTCTCTGTGTTAGTGCTTTACAGATGTAAAAAGACCAGACTGACTCACATGCAGGGGTCAAATGTACGGGCATAATAAATTACTTGACACTTCAGTATTTCATTCATTGTTTTGCCCCAGCAGTGCATGATAACTAAAACGAAAACAGGCATTTAAGCCTCAAAGCCTTCTTTACAACAAAACTGCATTTAAATTTGGCAGCTTCTATCTAAAATGCCATCCTAAATAGGTCAATGTTATCACCAGAGAACAAAGAATAAGCCCCATTTTAAACTGTTAACTCGGAAGTCAGATCACGACTTAAGTTTGTGATGTAACTTAAGTTTGTAATTTATCAAACTTCTGAATTATCAACAGAAAACTATATCTTGATACCCCAAACAACAATATATTTAGATAGTAAACAAAATGCCTGTTTGCAAACAAGGGATCTTTTCAATCAATACGAACTTCATTTTAATCAACACATATAAAACCAGAAACTGAGCGCACAATGAAAGAGCGCGAGCCACTGTTCAAGAGAACCACTGTTAGCGCACATTATAAAATTAAAATCAAATAACACGCTTATTAAGAGCACACGGTGGATAGAAAACAAGCCACTCGTCAAATAAATTCTTATAATAGAGCTTCAGACCAGTCATATGACTGGTCTTAAGCTTGTTCACGTTGTATAGACTACTGCTATACGACTTTTGTCTGTTCAAAAGAATAGAGAGGATAATACTTCCTTGTACAAGGCAACGACAGCTCTTAAATATATACACAATTTTTTAGACAAGCATAAGAAGGACAAAACAATCGCAATGGATACGTTTTATGTATGTTTCACTTCAGCTGTACTTATTTTATTCAAACCGTTGAAATGGTTATTATTTTATTTTAATTTTCAATAAAATTTCCTTTGACAGCTGGCATTAATGAAAACACTATTCGACACTGAAATAGAAGCGTCATTATGTCGGTGTTTCGCTTTTTGTTGTTATGTGTTAAAAATGGCAACCGAGTAAAATTAGTGAATAGATATCAATTTGTGTAAATATATAACATATAATTGTTAATTATTTTTAGATAACAGCTGTAAGACCTTGTATCGCATTGGCATTTAGTAAAGTGGTTGAGAACTTTTGTTCCATATATTTCCCTATGTACCACACGTGGTCTTCAAAATAAATCCCAATTATTGAAAGACGACACTTTTAGTAACAATGAACAGCTCCAGTAGGCTACCAATCCAATAAGCCACAGATTTCTTACATTACCTGACAAAATAGGAGAGATTAGATTTTATTAATTATTTTATTAAGTATTTTGCCATCTCCTTTCAGGTCTTCTGAGGTTATCCTTGCAACTATTCAAAACAATATTTGATTTGTATTCAGATGGCAGATGGATTTTACATGGCAATTTTTGCTATTACTTTCCACATGAAAATGATAAAGTTGATGGGGCTGGTGCACGACGAACATGCCGAGATTTGGGCGCAGGGGTTGATTTGCTGAGTATTCAAACAGAGGAGGAGAATATCTTCATCGTGGAAAACAAAAGCTACATGTAACTATGTTACATATGTTGATAACTTTTCACTCTTCAAACATCTTTGAAAGCTTGAGAATCTCGCAATCACTCTAATTATTTTGAAGATATGCGTACAATGTTGTAATAGTGGCCACCATTGCTATCAACATAACTTTTCTTATAACTAGAAATTAGGTTTAAACAGTTGCAATAAATTTTCACATTAATCACAAATTATTCCTCTCTCTCTCTTATAAAATAGGCTATATCTTACACGCCTCCCAATACATAATAAATCTAATTTATCTTTAATATATAAATGATACCATTTACTACAATTACGTTTTAAAAAGCAAGTTTTGTGGAAGAAAACAGTAAAGCTAAAACTGGTGTTGTCTAAACGCAGATTTGTGTGAACATATTTTAGCTACAACATAAAATAGATCTGAAAAAGAACCTGAAAATAAGCATAACTATCAATATTATAGTGCTGGGGCATGGATGTGCCTTATCACGGACAATGGATGCGACAGCTGTAGTGACGGAGAGGAAAGTGACGCATGTATGCGCTGCCGGAACATGTGGCGCTGGTATGACGACAGGCCGCATTCATATCAAAACTGGGAACCTTATAAGCCTGATGACAGCAGTCATAAATGTGGAAGGCTGTTTAATAACGGACAATGGAGAAACACACTTTGCAACAGCTCCAACAGGCACCCTTCAATTTGCAAAAGAAAAGGTAAAAAGTAAAGGTATCAAATGTATTTCATGATTGCCTATGTCTGTGCATGGAAAACAGTAGCTTTTCATGTTGTATTCTCCTTTCCTCCAGTGTTTAAAAAGTCAAGCTTCTGACTACTGAAAGTGTGTATTTGGACATAACAACGTAAAACATTACATAAAATTGCACACAGTATCAATTTTGGTGACGACCATACTTTTACAAGGATTCTTGACTCATACTCGTGTTTGCACTCTCCTAAACTCTCCCCCGGCCTTTAAGTCTCGTAGTACAGTGTTTTCGAATCAGTGTATCCGCTCTTGTGGTTTAACTATGTTTTTAGGATAAATGCCGCACATATCTAATGGATCTAATATGTTTGGATAACTTTAAGTGTAAATGCAAAAATTATAAAATGTTATCGTAGATCCATGCTCATCTTCTCCATGCGTAAACGGCACATGTTCAAGCCAATGTGCAAATGGACAGTACACGTGCACTTGTGAAAGCGGACACACAGGAAGAAGATGCCAAAATAGTATGCAAATTAATTTGCTTTATCGATAGCCCACATTTTTTGAAAATGTATAAACGTTTAATTATTGTTATGATATATACTAGATAGGAAACTTGCATAATTTCGAACATTATTATTTGAAGTAGAATGTGTTGTTGTATTCAAGCTAAAAATATTTGGGGAGTTTATTAGTTCTCAATTTTGCTTTGAAACTGTAGGTATTAATGATTGCCGACAAGAGGCTTGTAATGAGCGAGGAGCTTGCCTTGATGGTCACAATTCTTTTACCTGTCAGTGCGAAAGTGGCTACACTGGAGAATACTGCGAAACAGGTTAGGAGGATCTAAAGAAATATGGGTTGCACCATTTATACCAGTTACTTTGTTGTAACGTTTCTGAATACCATGAAGTCTGCATGTACTTTTTATAACAAAATAATTATGTTGTTAAATAATCTGCTAAAATGTGGCATTGTAATATGATATTTAAACAAAATTGCATACATTGCACAATTGAATACCATAAATTAAACAAATAATAATCATATTCACATTTTATTACTTTGCTTCTTTTAATACGATTATGTTATTCCCAAATTATGGGAAGTATTAATGGAATAATTCAAAGCACTTTTCCTTTATTCGATTTTTTCTTTATAAAATCGCTTTATTACTTGATTTTTCCCCTAGATCTTATAATTCCAGTTCTTACAATTCTTATACCCTTTAAGACTGGTTGTGTTACCAGGCAAATCAAGTGTTTTGAAACAGTTCTTTAAAAAATTCTTTAGATATAAATGAGTGCCTGCCAAACACATGCAATAGGCGTGGTGAGTGCATAGAAGGAGTAAACTCTTTCACATGGCAATGTAACAATTGATACACTTGGGAACAATGTGAAACTAGTAAAGATTTTTGTTCATTTGCTTGTTCATTTCACTTAAAAGAATAGTATTAAACAGAAAAAATAAACATTGAAGTAATAATATCTGGAACAGTTTATTATTTACTTATATCGAACAATTCAATTTTTCTTTGTTATCTTATACGATTAACATATAGATGATTTAGGATATGTCTGGTATTTAGGAAATGTTTGCAAACAAAAGTCTTTGTGAAATGCCCTTTGCATCAATTTGTGTTTATCTCGTCATTCTACATTTATTTTCAAAGACATAAACTATTTGCCTGGATAATATGTGTTTGAATGATGCAAAATGCCTTGACGGGCTTACATCATTTTCATGTGAGTGCCCTAGTGGATTCATGGGTAATCGTTGCGAAACAGGTTAACTGCATATTATGATTATTTTAAAAATATAAACAATTAGATGACTTAGCCAGTTTTTATCCAACACGGGTGGGGTGGCTCGCTTGCAAAAGCCGTATGCGAACACAACATCACACATGATAGGTAAGACAGGTGATTGTAAGTCAGGTGATCACATTCAACTTCACAAACACGGAATTTGTTGGCACCCATATATATATATATATATATATATATATATATATATATATATATATATATATATATATATATATATATATATATATATATATATATATATATATATATATATATATATATATATATATATATATATGAATATTTTCAAAAGACTATAGGTACACAAAACGGAAAATGTCATCAGAGTGACATTGAGAATGCAAAATTGTAAAAGCAAAAATGTAAACCATTTAGATATAGATGAATGTAGCGAAGAAAACAGGAAGGATTTTTGCATTCATGGAGTGCACAAACGTAGATGGAAGTTACATTTGTTCATGTTACGATACTTACCACGGAGATATGTGTGATGGGAGACTTGATGATTCATCAGCTGGTAATGTCACCACTTGTACACATTGATTCACAAAAACACATTTCGAAAAATGCACAGTAATTGCAAATCTACATATATCTGCATGTCCTGTTTATATTTTACTGCTCAAATTCATCTGAATTGCATAATTACACATAACTGGAATCCACAAACATATCATAGTACGGTATTACAATTTTTAAAATCATCTAATTTTCATCAGGAAAGAAACTTGACAACTCCTTGGCGCTATACATAGCCATCTCAGTGAGTGTAACACTGCTGGTGGCTTTTATTGTTACATTTGCCGTTGTATTGTACAGGTTTTTGAGGTACGCATTTTTTGCAATTGAACTGAAGTATGTTATCAATTATATTTGAAATGAACAGGCGAATATTTACAAATTTGCCATGATATGGCTGTTTCAATTAAATTTGCATTTTCTTAAATTTTCTTAATTTAGTTTATATTTATTTAATGAAATTCATTTAATAATAACTTTCTAGAAGAAGTCGTGCTTCCAAGGAGATTGACACAAATGATGCTCGTGATTGCTACAATATGTCTTCGATACTGAGCCACAATCCCCCATTAGAATCAGAAGAATGCCAGACCAATTCTCAGTACCAAACTCTAGGCGAGAAACAAGATATTCATACCACATATGCCCATCTGGACGTTTATGAAAATTAACATTGTTACTAAGACTGTTCGATGATTGGAAAACAATGTTTAAAATGTCCATTGACTACTTTAAACCTTTGTTTTATATTTGCATATATTTTAATATTTTAATACTGAACACTTGCTGTATGATTCATATCTGTATATAATCAGAAATCTTAATTCTAGAATTAACCCTTGAAAGTGTCCTACTTTCATACACACAGCAAATTTTATTTAAAATCTGTTTCGATTGCACAAAATCTTTCCAATCTGAGGATTAATTGTTGCTAAGGTTGCCTCATCTGTGCGAATGCAATTGGTTAGATCATGTTATCATGAAATTCTGAATAATCTTATATTTCGTCTTTCCGCAGTTCTTTTAGTAAAATATATAGGCAAATATATTCCACGTTTGTTGTGAACACTGATTAAGGAAATTACTAATACCTGATATTGTCTCACGATAGACAAACTACGAAACCGATTTTAGAAACTGTAACAACTACGCCAACCAAACGAAGAGCTACACCAACTCTCCAAAGATCAGAACAGCCAAAAATCGAATGTACTATATAAAACTACCGAAACAAACTGCGATTAAGATGTAACACTCCTCTGTCATATAAAGGGAGGAAGGGGAAAGGAAGGAAAATATGCTACAACAAAATGCAATATTTTGCCGAATCCGATCAAGTGCCATTTTTGTGACTGACACATACAGAACTCTCTGTAAACTGTCGATGATTTGTTTTTCTTAAAAATGATGACATAAAAATTCATTTGGTGATAATTTTGGGTCATGTAACCCATTGCATTCACCTAGATGAAGCAATCGATGCAAAATTCTATCCTTTGCTTACTACTCCTGGCAAGTTTCGAACCATTGCACATAGGATTAACAGGCCAACGCTCCAACCAACTGACGTAACGTTCACCACTTTTAATCTTAACCGGCATAAAAAGTTAAGTGACCGGTTCAAGCAATATGATCAATTATGCCTGATAGTGCATCTCCGTGCACATAGTATATAAAGTCTAAGTTAATTAAATAAAACACGAAGACCGTAACAAAAAACGACTTCACAGCTCAAAATAACATATTTATTGTTTCAGTTATTCTTAAATATAGAGTAAATATCTGACTGCTAATTCTCTGCTTCCCTTGTTTGTTTCATCTTGAGATTTCATCTTAATATCCCATAAAAAGCAATAAAGTAGCTAAAATAACGTTGTTACATACGGAGAGTGTACCATCCAAAACTTGTTGGAGGAATTTTTCACTGCAGTTGTTTACAATATCTACTCTACCTACTGAGATGTAGCTGAGATGTAGCTGAGAGGTCGGGAGTGTGACGTGAGGCAGAGGTCAAGTATATACTAATCGCATTACCGTCTAGCCAGTAACAATAATAAGGTGGTGTGGTCATCCTTTAGCGAAAGTTCCTTTGGGTCATGAGATAATACAGGATATGCATGAAGTCAGTTTTCATAAATAGATTTAAAAAGTAAAAGGTTTACGCTTCTTCTTCTTCTTCTTCTTCTTCTTCTTCTTCTTCTTATTCTTATTATTATTATTATTATTATTGTCATTTTTATTGTCATTATTATTGTCATTATTATTAACGTATTTATAATGCGGTTACAATGGTAATTTCAATTGCTACAACAAACTTAAACATGCGAACAAGAATCACCGCTGAATTAATCAACTGTATTGCTCAACAGAACAATGATTAAATCTGTATAATGATTAATGACTAGAATAAATAATTACAAGAATAAATAATAATATTCGCAAATTGAAGGATGTGCAAATTTGGCATTGCAATGTCCATTATTTCAATGCCAATTATTGAATGGCTAATTCTTGTAAGGCTCATTAGATAGTCAGTTCTGATATTCTGATAGTAATACAGCCTTTCGCCATACTAGCCCTATACACCCCTGCATCGAATGCATGCGTCACTTTTTTGTCCGTCTCTATAGCTGTCGCATCCGTTGTCTCTGATATGGTTAACTCCAGCCCAAGCGCTATATCATTAATGTTATATACATATTTCCATATAATGTGAAAAAGATTTCAAGAAATATGATATATAACAAATTAAATAAATCATATTCATGAACATCTGAGAAATAATTTAAGAAATTGTAACCTCTTTCAGTGAGAAAAAATTGTGATTAATTGTAGCATCAGCTTGTATTTATTATTAATGGCTATGGTAATAACAATCGCCACCAATGTTACTAAATGTCTGTGCATAAGTCTACATGTGTTATATATAAAATAATAGTTTCCAATGATCATAGCATCAAGAATTAGCATTGAATGTCTCAGTGCTATTAAATCGCTGAAAACTACCATTTTTACAATTTCTCTGTTAATTCCCTGAAGGCTAGTTCCAGAAGTTAAGTTATGTAGGCAAAATGCCTGATGTTTTGGAGTGAGAGCTTATTGAAGACTAAACTATACACTGTTTCATTGTGGCTCAATTTGGAAAAATACTAATTGAGTTTGAGAACACTTTGTGGCATGTAGAAAAATATTTAGAATTCAAATCTAAAATTAATGTATCTAATAACATTTTCTCTTTGTCTGCAATTCTCTATTACTCAATCTCATTACCTAAATTTTCTGGCATATTTTACTGATCATTAAAATAGGCATTGAATACCACTTTTTCCTTGGTGCTAGCTATGTTACATTTGTCTGAAAATATTATTCTCATATGTCTGCATCTGTTTCTGGCTGAAAATTCTTGATATATAGTGCGACGCGAGATTTTATTGCAGTAGCCAAATACCATTCCATAATGATATCCGTATCATGCAAGTGTAGGGAAGTACGCCCTGAAGTCAAAAGTGAATATTGACCTTTGTTCCTTTAATTATATGGTCTGGATATATTTTGTGATGTTTAGATCCATTTTAAAATGAATTTAAATGGCACACTTTTACTGTAAAACAACTCACACAACTACTCTGGCGATAAGCGTTCGTTTACGGTCGTCAATGTGTTATATTGCTTTGTCTATAAGCTTTAGTGTTGACCATTGTTTCCAGAGTATTTTAATGGCAAATTTAAGAAACGTTAACTGACCAGATTAATATATGTGTTCATAAGAAAAAGAAATAATTCAGATTTGAAGAAGGTCAAACGCGTCTGCATTAGAGATGGCATGAACAGGGCACACAAAAGTTTCGAAATAATTTTTTTAAACATTTGTACACTGTTGTCACCCAAGCATTGTTATTTCTATTGAAAATGTAACATCTTTCCTTCTGTTCAATTTTAATGTAGGAACATACTAAAGATGAAGAATCTATTCTCTTAATATTATTTCGTGTAAATTTATTTGAAATACATATACAAAGATATTTTATGCTGCGCTTCCGTTGTTTGTTTACCATTCATCTTTGAATATTATTGTATAATTGCACATTGAGTAAGCAGTGTGTATATGTACTGTGATTCTACACTGGTTTTATTTTTTTCAATAAAAGTGTATTGATTTCGATGATGTATGACTTGTCTACTACTCACAAGTATCGCCTTTCGCAGATCAGCATGATGATGGTCACTATCAACAACAGGCCAGCCCTTGGAGCACTCACGTATAGGAGCATCCATAGCTCTAGATAACAGTAAAATCACAGCAAAGTGACATAAGAATAAAAAAAAATCACAGCAAAATACAAAGAGGAAGAATCATGTACAGGTGTGCCCACAACTCGAGTACAGTGGAATATGTTGACACATTTTGTGTCAACTTGCTATTTGTCATATCACACACTAAAATACCAAGGTAAAATAAAGTCTAAATCAAAGGTAATACGTTAGTTCTATTATATTCTATCATTATTATAATCCCTGACTTGAATAATTTTAGTATCACAAAATTACAGTCATTGTTTTATACCAATCTGAAACGGGTATACATTTTTCTCAATAAGTCACCATTACTATTTTAATGTTGCGATGTAAACCAGAAAAAGTAAATTAAACATATTTTACTAAATTTATTATTAATTACATATAAGAAGGACAAATACAGACCAAAATGTCAATTAATGTCAAACCTGTGATGACTTATTCGATTTTCACTATTGCAGTCTTATTGTCACTCTGATGACCTTTTGTCGACCTACTGCGGCTTGAATAGTCAGTTACAATTGTCACTTTTGGGGAAGACGATTCTATTCCCTACCCTCAATTTTAAATATGACATCACTGATTGTAATGTAACTCCATCCTGTCTCCAGCTTTTTTTAGGGATACCCACCCGAACACTCGCGTAACGTCGGACCGACGTCGGAACGGTATAATCCAGGTCTTAAAACGTCGGCATCGGCTTTTTTTTCCATTTTCCCCCATTCGTCGGTTACCGACGTTGGCCCGATGATTATTTTCTTCAGTTGAATAGATGTTGGCAAATATTCATCGAGCCGACATCTTTTTTTAAAAATATTATATTCTTATATTATACGTATTCCTTAAGGCATATATTATACATATATTTTTATGCATTGGCTATACGTTGGAAATAGATAAACTTCCGACCAATGGTAAAAAAAATTGAAACGGATATTGCATACGTATATTCGATGAATTTAATTATACGTATATTATACATATATTTGTATATGTTGGCCCAACGTCTGACATAGACGGAATCAGACGGAACAAAACTTGTTTTTGAAAAAATATTACTGATGTATAACCGACGCATTACAATAATCGTATAATATACAAATATATCACTGCATCGCCTATACGTCGGAAATATACCGAATTCCGACGGAACTTTATTTGTTTTATTTGAGATATTACAAGCATGTAATATGCGTACAAATATATACGTATATTATACATATAGTTATATTTGTTGGTGAAACGTCGGAAATATACCGATTTCCACTGGATCTCTAAATTTGTGTATTTCACGCATAACTTGAAATGAAAACTTTAATGTTATATATATATATATATATATGTATATATATATATATATATATATATATATATATATATATATATATATATGTATATATATATTGCGTTGTGTACGAGTGCTCCACATATTCCACAGCGTCGGAAAAAAATGCCGATATTGCCAACGCGTATTATAGGTATTTTTTTAAACGTCTATAAAACGCATATTTTCCGATGCTTATTCGGCGTCGGAAATTTATCGATTGACGTTTTGTAGGGGACATTATGAAGAATCAAAAGTGGAGCATTATGAATATACTTGAAAATTATCATTTGCCTCAATAAACTATCCCTCAGCAAACATGAAGGAGGAAAAGACAATACAAATAACTAAATTTAAAAGTGCCAGCGGTAACAAAAACCGAAAATGTAAGACGTAAACTTTTTGGGACGAAATAGAAACATTAATAGACCATTTAATTACACTGTCGAGGCAGCCCAAGCCGCCGTGGAGTAGAGGTATGTTCCGCGCCCAGGATGCAAGAGGTCCCCGGTTCAAACCCGAGTAAGTACTAGTGTTCAGTTGCAATATATAAATATGCTATGGTGTATGTATGAATATGTGAATTATGAATGGTTGGTAAGGGTTCAATGGGTCAGTTAAGGTTAGAAACAATTTTTTTTCAAATGCGCACGCGCATTTTTATACGTCTAAAAACGCATATTTTCCGATTGTCACTTGGTCGGAAATGCGTTGGAAAACCTCGGACATATGCATTTTATACGCATAAAAATCATAGGACGTTCGTCGGAAATGCATCGGAATATAAACGTATAACCGACGTATAGCCGACGGTTGGTATCCGACGTTGAAGAATTTGTAGGGATATTTCCGACGGTGGCCCGACGTATTAAAGATATATCGGCCCGATGTATATCCGATGTACGAAGCCGCTATATCTATTATGCGTCGGGCCATAGTTAATCCTATGTGCAACCGATACATCGGCCGACGAAGTTGCCGATATTACCGATCTAATATAGATGTATTTTAGACGTTACGCGAGTGTTCGGGCAATCATCCCTCCAATTCTGGGTTCTACTCTAAATGTTCTGAGCACACCTCCGTTTCCTAAGCGGGTATGAACCTGCATGTAACAAAACCCCGTCACCGAAGACGTCTTGAAATGACGTTTTTGGGGTTTTAAAATGGAGACTTGAAAGGCAAATCTTGAAAAAAACATTGAAAACAAATCCAACCCTTTAGGCAACGTATAGATATTGGCTCTCTATACGGTCACTCCCATTATACATAGTGGTTTTGTTTGATTGGTGCTCAACATTCCATTCAATGACAACGAAAGTTTGCATTTGCTCAAGGGATAAATTAGAAAAATAACCGAAGAATGAAGAAAGAGTACAAGAAGAGCAAGAAGGAAAGAAATTCCGACATGCACGGAACGCTTAACAGGGTATCTATTCTCAAGATTCCCCCATCCGTCAGGGGGGCATTACACATATAATATAGAGTCAAAATTCATTCAAACTGTCGGCGATCAAAATCACATGCTGTAGAGTAGCGAAATAGACATGATTGTAATAAATGATACCACAGTTCCATGTGACAAATTTTGAAGCTTTACATGTTATAACGTCCTGTGACGTCAACAATAAACTTGCAAGTTAGAATTTGGTACAGTGGTCCAAGCTGTCCCAGCTTCTATCCTCCGAAACTGAAGTCGGATGATACATTCCGTTGAATTTTCACGCCCTTTGATGCATTGTGTTGTCAAGAAAATACACAAACATACACACAAACATACTGCATATTCATGCATATATATATATATATATATATATATATATATATATATATATATATATATATATATATATATATATATATATATATATACACCTACCTTGCGACCTGGGGAGACCATGCTGATAAATAATAGATGGGGAGACCAAATGTATATCCTTTCTCTTCCGCATTTTTTCTTTTGTTATCGCATAGATATCTTAAATTAATATTATTATTATTATCTGTTATGGTTGTTTTGAAAAAAAAACACAACAATAACAAATAAACAAAAAGTTGAGGTCTCCTTTATTCGACCAACTTTTTTGCCAGAAACACACCCACTAAAAGAGACCGTCTCCTTAAATTTGTATATGAACCCGGTTCTCCAAATGATCACTTTTAGCAGAGTCAGTGGACTCGCTAAATCTCTTTTTTTTTAATTTTGTAATTTAATGATTTACTGGCAC
Source organism: Protula sp. h YS-2021 (assembly GCA_949752745.1). Taxonomy (NCBI): domain Eukaryota; kingdom Metazoa; phylum Annelida; class Polychaeta; order Sabellida; family Serpulidae; genus Protula; species Protula sp. h YS-2021. Next base: position 65,033,539 of record OX457031.1, on the reverse strand, counting down.
TTTATACAAGTTTTAGAGGGGAGTTATTCGGAATAAAAACAATTTCACAGTTTCATCTATTTCCGCGAGAGATGTGGTTACAAACTTCAGGTAATTTGTTTGTATTGTTTACATCTACCCGCCAGAGACGAAGAGAAGTAACTAATGAAAATAACTTGAAAGAAAGGAGTTAAACCAAATAACAAAATACTTGAAACTATTACATGCAGCCTGAAGACTACTTGACATATTACTGTCGTGCAAAGTAAGCTCTTATCTTATGTTTTAGCACAAAACCTACATTATCGCCCACTTCTGTACAGTTACCAATGGTAAAACTAGTCCCAGTGGACCCTTTCTATTCTTGACAACAAGTTCACGTCACAACTTTGCATCTACGAATAAGAATTAACATTTTCGTCACGTGATCAAAAAGTGCCAGTGCTTGCGTGGGGGCAAAACGCAGTTTCTCGTTGTTTTAATACCAAATATAACAGTATTTTTCTTGTTGTAGGCCGATTGCATATATTTTGGCCTATTTGACACATGCTAGAAAGCTAGCTCTTTGTATAATTTTTACCGTTTAGAAAAGTTTTACTACTTAGCTTAAATATCGAAGAATTTGTATTGGTATAAAACTGCTATAAACTCCAAATATCGCTCATTATGCCCCAAGTTACTCACAGCCAAATCACACTTAGGGTGCTCCTAATAAAAATGTGCAAAGTTCTGCGTTTCGAATAAAAGTAACCGGGTAAAAAATGAAAGAAATGATAGAGAGATTTCACCTAAATGTCAAATTTCCCTTGCACCAAAGAGCAGTCAGGTTTTTAACAACTTCTGTGCTATTTAAAAATGTATTTTAAGTTTCAATTTCTTTTATGTTTCGAGTATAAGCTGTTTTTGCGATATTTCTTCCATATTTCTCTGTCGTTTCTTTCATTTTTTTTGGTTCCATCGCAGTCGAAAATCAAATTTCTTTCGCAAATTATTCGACACACCCAAAGTGTGACTTGGCTCATTGCAGGAAGGTGTCTGCGAGATGACTTGATCAATCTTCCTTGGACAGAAATTGTCACAGTTCCTGTAATAAGCCAGTTCGCATTTTCGGATCTTTCCGGTGGAGGTGTTGTTTCGGCTGCAAATATTTTTGGGATAAATTATAAAGAAATGATAAGGAAAAAACATCAAGTTTCTAATTTTCTTTCAACATGCACGCTTTTAAATTTATGAAGCCATCACATGATCTTTTAAAAGCTATTTTACATATTATTCAGTCCCTTTAATAACCAACATGTGAATATGTTTCTGGCAAAATGGAATTTTGTTGATTTTTTTTCGTTTTGTTTTCTATCATTTCTTTATATCCTTATCCCACCTGAATTCAGCCGAAACGTAAAAACTTTTCTGAAAAAGTCAAAGTGCGAATTGGCTTATTGTAGAGCCATAAGCCAATTCGCACTTTTGGATCTTTCCGGTGAAGGTGCTGTTTTGACTGCAAATGTTGGGAGATAAATTATAAAGAAATGATAAGGGACAATATCAAAATTCTAATTTTCTTTCAACATGCACACTTTCAAATTTATAAAGCCATCATATGATCTTCTAAAAAGTATTTTACATATTATTCAGTCCCTTTAATAACCAATATGAGAACATGTTGCTGACAAAATGGATTTTTTTTTATTTTTGCCGTTTTTTCTATCATTTCTTTATATCCTTATCCCAATTAATTCGGCCTAAACGCAAAAACGTTTCGGCAAAAGAAAAGTGCGAATTGACTTATTGTTGCTGTGGGAGATAATGGGAGATTTTATATCCTGATCCCAAGAAAACATTTTTCGCAGTACAAAATTGTTGTTTAACCATAGAAATTGTGCGTTGTATAATTGGGTCATTTGTGTGATGCACTCTTTCTAAAATAACGCCAGTGGCCTGAGTCATGCGCCGAGATTAGCAAAATTGACATCAACGACACGGTCTATTATAGGAACTATCGCTCTTGCTGTCATAGAAAGACCGCAAGAGTCATCTAGGACTAAGTTAAAACCAATAATCATGGCACCAAATTGTCCGTAATTACACTGACACAATTCGGTTATTGCCTGTAGATATTGGCAATAATTATTGTTTCGGGACAGGCCGTAACCATAGCCAATCTGGCATATTCACCCGTAAACCAGTGGTGGCATTCGCGAAAGTGTAAGTTTAAACTTAGAGTCAATCTAAGTGCAAAAATGTAAGAGTTTACTTTCCCGTTGGTTTAACTTAGCGGTATTCACAAAATGTAAGTTTAAGCTTCCACTCAAGTTTCAGTTCAAAATTCTAAGTTTACTTCGGACTACACTTAGATTTCTCAGTTCAATCCCACGCGATATTTAAATACCTGGAGTGCTTTGCTTACCTTGGCAACAATCAATTTATTGAGAGTAAATGAAGAATATGAAAGGGTTTTTATGAGGGAAAGTGTTTCGAGATAGGAGTAATCCGTTTGAAGTTTACAATGACGGTGAACTTTTAACTCGATATGGATTTTCAAGAGAAGATATTCATTTTTTGGTGGAAAATCTCGAAAATTTGGAGTAGGAAACAAGAAGAAGCTTTAACGCTCCGAAACATCTAAAAGCCTTCGATATTTACATTGACAACCAGTTTATACGATTACGATTAGTCGCACTCTTTATGAAAATTTTGCAATATTGACTTAGAATGTAAGCTGATAAACTTACGCGATGAATATAGCGTAAGTAAGTAAACTTACGTAAGCTTTATCTTGAGATCTAAGTTTAATATCTAAGTAAATAAACTCAGATGTTCGTGAATACGGCCACAGATACAAGAGAATGTAACTGTCGTCAACTGTACCTCACGACAGCCACTCCCGAAAAGTTAATTTCATCCCGTATCAAAACATCTATTTTACAAAATAAAACATTTCCTTAAGTGTTTATTCAAACACTTATTAACACAGAATAAGAACAAGGGCAGAGATGAGAATTTTTCTTTGCATGTATGCTTTTTTGGGTTCGACTGCCACAGGTTGCTTGCCTAACAATTTTTATGCAATGAACTGGCAATCTCCGGGCGAAGCACAGCAAGACAAGTATCGAACTATGCCACAACAGCATGTGAACCGGGTTTTTGAGACAGGCTGTCATACCATATTGAACAGTGATGGTTCATTTTTCCGTTTCTGATATTTTTCCGAGATACTACCCCAGATGACCCTCAAGGCCACCGGATGTTTACACATGGAACGATATAGTAACTTATGAATGTATATCACCTACGGCCGCATTGAAGGCCAGACTTGGAAATCTTAATTTCGAAGTGACTACAATTTGCCATCCTTTTTGGGAGGGAGGGAAATGGGGGAGCTTTAATATATTTTATGCACCCAAGGAACGGGGAAGGGGAAAATAAATACAAACAAGCATTTTTTTGGCTTTTCAATCTTTATTGAGTAAACATCAAGTTGATGCCATATAGCTTATTTAAATCGTTTTCCGCCCAAGCATCACATAACAAATAACAAAATGTACAGGCACATACACAGGAAAACAATGGGAGAACCATCGCGTCATTTCATTTCTCAATGTAAATTTACTTTGAGATTACTACACGACTATTTCTTTGAAGAACTACTAAAAAATGACAAACTTTATTGTATCAAAATAATTTTTTTTTAAATCTTTACATTTTTAGAACTAAAATCGCGTTTTGTTGTTTTTGTTTTATTTCTATTACTACTTTTTTCTTTTACTACCAGTAAGTTAGTGTAACTGAGATAATAGTAAAGGATTTTAAATTATTATTTTACAGAGAGCATGCATGAAAATAGTAAATAGAGGGACCAAGTGTGCATCACATATAATAATCAATGATATATCACCCAAAAATACAACTTTGGGAGACCATGCTTTGGTCTCCCTATTTACTATTTTTTATCTATGGTCTCTCTAAGTGACACCTTTAGCGTCTTTAAGCATATACAAAAGGTCTCCCTATGTTGGCATATTCTGTGTGCATATATTATCAAATGTGTGCATATATTATCATATGATATTTTTAGTGTCATTGTAGGTTCAACTCCTACAGGGTGCACGCATAACGATTTCTTATGCGGAGTTACTGCGCTCTCCGGTGGTGGCACACCAAACTTTAGTAATATTGTGCATCAAGTGTGCATCATATACAATAATCAATGACATATAACCCAAAAATACAACTTTGGGAGACCATACCTTGGTCTCCCTATATACTATTTTTAATCTATGGTCTCTCTAAGTGACACCTTTAGTGTCTTTTAACATGTTCAAAAGGTCTTCCATTGTTGGCTTATTCTGTGTGCATATATTATCAAATGTGTGTATATATTATAAACTTTTTTGTTAGTGCCATTGTAGGATCAACTCCTTCGGGGTGCAGGCATAACGATTTTTTATGCGCAGTTACTGCGCTCTCCGGTGGTGGCACATCAAACTTTAGTAATATAATGATAAAATATATGACTATCCCATCAATACCCCTCACTCCTCAATAAAACATTTGAGCCGCTAGATCGCTTTCTCAACATATCTTTTAGCACTGGCTATTGTTTCACTTCCTGCACCTCCGTCGCAATCATTTGTTTATTTCGCTTTGCTGGAAGGAGCGCTCTGCTCAGCTCTCAAGTAGTTCTTCTTTAATAAGCACGCCCGATCTGCCCACCATTGATCTGATGCATCCGCATAATGTAGTATTTTAATAAAGAAGTCAGAAAAGACCTGTTTTGTTCACGCACTCTTCTCAGTATTTTGTCACTTCAGATACCTTCGAAAAATGCAGCAGTTTGAATGGAGGCTTCTTCCACATTGGGTACACAGTTGGTGTGCATTGAAGATGCCCAAGTCGCACTTGTCGCAGACATCGGTATTTTCTGGCGTTTCTAGTCTGGCAATGACGCCATCATTTGCTTTCTTGTGCTTAAGGAAGAAGCCATCACTGAAATTACGAAATATGCTCATTTAAATCTCTTATATATCAATTCATGTACTTCATTATCGTACCGCTTTTAAAGTAATTCTAAAACAAATGAAAGTACAATACCATACATCTCTATATGCTTCAAAAATAAAATATTACACGACAAGCCACGTCAAGTCCATATCCTTCGTCACAATTTAAATTCCTATTAGGTATACTGAAATAAGGACTCGTGTCAATCATTAATTCTAACATTTTGAACACTTTAACCTAGACAAAAATATAAAATCCCACACCTGTTAATAACATTCAATACTAGCACAAGCAAATGGGAAACTACATCTGTAGCTTCTCCTGAGTACATGACACCATCTATTGAAGCTTTCTTGTCACTTGTATTCTGCGGAGTCTGGTTTTTATTCTTGTAAATCCTCGGGTCGCGTATATGCCAGGTTCGACAGGTTATCCTGCAAAAAATATATCCAATAAACGTTCGATAATTTTAAACATATTAAATGAAGCGAGTGACAACCTTTTAATCAGTACGAGTACTATTTCTCCCACATTTGAGTGGGCCACAGCGTCATATCTGTAACATGTAGGGAAATTAACTAATATCAACAATAATAAAAACATATGCTCTGTAGTTCCAATCTTCTAGTTAATGGATATGGGCAATATCAATTTGGAATATTATGAAAAACAAGTTGCTGATAGTGCACCGTGAACGTAAATTTGCATGCAGCAACTGAAGTTGGCTTTTGGCCTATCTAGGTCACATTCACTTCTTTTCTTCCTCTCATGGATTCTTCCTCACCTCGAGGATTTTAAAAAGTATGAAAGTACGAATTGGTTTATTCAAAACTTTTGTGCTCTATGTTATAACTCAAGTAGTAAAACTAGTCAGTCACCAGGTTCTACGACATCTAAACCCTGCCAGAATCAGTATTTCCATGAATAAAAACTTTAATATATATCGCCGAATCGCAATTTTATTTACCTTCTAAAGTTGATAAAGGAGCAATCCGCATTTGAACGTGGCTCCTTGCAATTGGCACATCGCTGCAACCCTTTCAACATCATGGCAATCCTGGCTTTGTACCTAGGAGATTATAACAATATGCGGCCGAAAATGACATACTTTCAGTCAATTGCAAAGCTTGGGCTAACAACACAGGTTCTTCCAGGCTTTTCCGGCAAAAAAGAACGAAATATATTGCTGTTTTACTGTTTATCTACCGTTTCAGCACAAGTTTTTTTATAGGTTTCAGATTTGCAATCTTCGAAATATTGAAGGTGTGACATCTCACGGTGTTACTACACCGCACACGCGCCAAGGATCCTAGACGACTGAACTTCTAATGTAATTGTTAAATTCCTCAACGTGCTCTGAAGCTGGGCTATGTTTTTAGAATACGCTACTGGAATACGCTATTCCAATCTGCTGTTGTGGTCGCAATAAAACTACCAGTAACCTAGGACCGTTCGCCACTTTTCAATAGTTTTAGCGCAATAACTCTCATCTTTTGGACGCGATCCGGAGATGCTGTTACAGGTAGCAAATTCAGAATTTTACACAAGTTTTGTGAAGTAAAATGTCATGATTTACGAAAATGCAAGGCCGGTGTATTTTTTGGGCATGATTTTCCAGCTGTAACTCGCCACTTTATTCTATCATCCCGAAATATAAATTTTAAGTGCAAACTGTAAGACTATCAACTCGCTTTTCAAAATGACTGCTAAGAGCTATAATGGTTACACATGAACACAAATCTTACTTGACATGCGTATACTGACGGTTTACTTATAGCAGCTCTGTATTTTGCAGCCAATTCGCACTTTCGGATTTTTCCGGTGGCGGTGTTGTTTCGACTGAAAATGTTGGGGGATAAATTATAAAGAAATGATAAGGGAAAATATCAAAATTCTAATTTTCTTTCAACATACACACTTTCGAATTTATAAAGCCATCACATGATCTTTTAAAAACTATTTTACATATTATTCAGTGCCTTTAATAACCAACATGTGACTATATTTCTGACAAAATGGAATTTTGTTGATTTTTGCCGTTTTTTTTTCCTATCATTTCTTTATATCCTTATCCCACCTGAATTCAGCCGAAACGCAAAAACTTTTCGGCAAAAGTCAAAAGTGCGAATTGGCTTATTATCTCGTAAATCGCTCGATACATACGTATAAGAAACAAGTAAGTATTTGTGAAACACACGCAGGCCCCAACCGCCCCCCCCCGAAAAAAAAATCATAGGGGTATAAAGCGAAGGCGGACAGTCGACGGACACCCCAAACCTATTGGGCCCCAACCCGAAGGGTTGGTCGTCGTCGTCGTCGGTTTACGCTTTCAGAGCAAAGCTCTATACGTTTCTATACAGATTCTCTCCACCTAGTACGGTTTTGTGCTAATATTTTGGCTTGTAAGATTGAGAAGATTCCTTTATTTTGTAGATCGCGTTTTATTGTTGACAGGTATGTTGTTTTTTGTCTTCCTGGGGGTCTTTCCAATTCCAACGACGTTTTCTGATCAGAATAGACCATGGTATTTGGGTTGGGGCCTAATTAATGTTAGCAGCTCTGTACCGCCATGTTTACAAGCAGACTCTTCACGGTCGTTGTATGCACATCCACTAATAAAATAGTGCAAAATGCTTCAAGCAATACGTTACTATAGCATATAAAAAGAATTATATTCCATCACATTTCTGCTAAAACACAAAATTTATAGAAAAGAGGTGGTGGCAAGTAAGTATCCATATATTGCTACATATTAGTATCCAGCATCATACATAAATTTATACGCCCGAACTCTTTTTTTATTGGAAACAGTCAGAAATTTGTACTCCCGCAAATTCTTCCGCAACATATGTGTTTCGACTGTTTGCGACGCCGTCACAGGCCATTCAATAAGTAAATACAAAGCATACCTAAAATCCCGAGAATTTTCTTAATTTTATATATTTTATATATATTTATTTTGAACTGCAATACCATACTATTACATTTCATCTAAGAAAAAAATATTGTGCAACTATATCCATTTGTTTTCCGTATGTGGGATTTTTAATACCATGCTTTCAATATGAAAAATGAGTATTTAACTTAGCTAATATTTAGATGGCTGCTAATGGGAGTATAAGTTTTTATAAAAGCGCTAAAATACAGAATTATACATTGATATATAATATTGCGTCATAAGACCGACAAACAACCACAGAAAAACACATTTGGTTCATTACTCGGTTTTGTATTTTAATTCGCTAGCGGCAGTAATACAAGTAGTAAATTACTTTAGTGCATTTGGTAACTAACTAGATTGGCCAGTGTTTTTGTTAAAACAAAAACGGATATGTCTCCCCCGCCCCCAATCAGTCACGTGGAAAAACTTCGCAGTAAACATTTCCACTACATATGGGTTCTTCTTGCCATGTTTCAGCCTAATCCAACAAACTGTTTCGGAGACATCGCAACAATTATGGCAAAAAAATTTTAAAATCAAAAATTGAAAAATTCGCCGAAAATACATTTTCAACGGAAATAAAAAAAAAACTTCGCAGTAAACATTTAAACGTTTTGTGAGTTCTTCCTACCAAGTTTCAGCCTAATCCAACAAACTGTTTCGGAGATATGCCAACAATATGGCACAAAAAGTTAAAATTCAAAAATTAAAAAAATCGCCAAAAATACATTTTCAACGAAAATGAAAAAAACTTCGCAGTAAACATTTTCACTATATGTGGGTTATTCTTGCCACGTTTCAGCCTAATCCAACAAACTGTTTCGGAGATATTGCAACAATATGGTCAAAAAAGTTAAAAATCCAAAATTGAAAAATTCGCAAAAAATACATTTTCAACGGAACTGAAAAAAAACTTCGCAGTAAACATTTACACGTTTTGTGAGTTCTTCTTGCCAAGTTTCAGTCTAATCCAACAAACCGTTTGGGAGATATCGCAACAATATGGCCAAAAAAAGTTCAAAATCAAAAATTTAAAAATTCGCCAAAAATACATTTTCAACGAAAATGAAGAAAAACCTCACAGTAAATATTTGCACTATATGTGTGTTGTTCTTGCCACGTTTCAGCGTAATCCAACAACAAACCGTTTTGGAGAGATAGCCTGCCAAAGTGAAAAAATGCACGAAACCCCCCCTATGTTCAAAAATTTGCCAAAAATAGAATTTTTGAGGAAACGAAAAAAAAATACCACGGGCATCATCTAGACATGTACCCCAATATGTATGTTTTGAGAAAAATCGACTCATTAATTTTATAAGAACTCACTGCGGACAGACGGACGGACGGACACACCAAATGCTATATATGTCTCCCTTAGGGGGAGACATATAATTCCAGTAGGCCACGCCTATAAGTACATCAGGGTATAACGACATTGCGCTAATGGCGACGTTTTTATAAAGTCCAATTCTTTTTTCCCCATTTTCAAAGAGCTATTGTCCAAATTTGTTTTCCCAAAATTGTCTAAAAACTATCGAGAGCTTTAATGTAATTGTTTTTCTTTCTGGAGTCAATCACATTTTTATATGCAAAAAGATGGTGTAAGTAACTAACGACATAAGGTTTTGTTGCCAGTTGAGAAATGGTGTCGCCAGATGACTTCTGGCTTAAATTTATCACACATTTTTGTTGTCAGTTGGCAGATTTTTATCTTCACTGAACTACTTACACACTTGTTTAATAAATAAGTGCCTAATTGTACTATTTTCTTGTTGTTTGCTTCTATGTACAAGTGCACTAAAATAAACAAACTGTAAGCTTTGAGTAATTTTATTGTTTCATAGTTGCTTTACACACATTTGTTTATTTTTAAAATTTATCATTCAAAATAAACAATAACATATATGCAAAAAGATGGCGTAAGTAACTGACGACATAAGGTTTTGTCGCCGATTGAGAAACTGTGTTGCCAGATGACTTCTGACTTCACACATTTTTGTCGTCAGTTGCTTTTTACACGTAACAGTTCTCTTCTCGTCATGATGCTTGCGCTGAGGCTGGCAATGATGGTTCCCTACCACTGAAGGACCACGTAAAGCTTTGCAATCAAATTGCAATATCTGACCAAGTAATTTTGAGTGAACATAATGAGACCATCATCTTGACATTTCCCAACTAAGACATCATCTCCGTTGTAGTGATATGGCTCAATTGTTATCAAAGCCATTTTCATCTATTAAACATCTGTTTAACATAAATACAAGCGGACTAGTCATATTTAAACTGTACCACTGACAAAGTTTCGCTACAATATTTTCTATAATTAACCCCGTAGAAATTCTATTCATATCTCACTAGAAAGATGAGATAAAACTGTGACACAACGTGACCTGTTTGTTAATTTCTTCGATATTTTTTTTCTATAAGACAGTTTTTCAAATTTTCCAATTTTAATGTTTATCTTGTATTTCACTCGAAGTTTCGCCACAATAATTTCTACAATTTGACACGTAGATTTTTTCTTCATATATCATTTGAAAGCGTGAACAAAGTCATCAACCATGACATGGGCGTTTTTTTTCTATTTTTTGCTTACAATAGGAAATAGAACTTTTATAATGGTGAGGTCAACCCTAATTATCATAACCAAAGTGCGCCGCTCGCCATTTGACTTTGACTAAGTTTTATCGAGTAATATATGTTGATAAGGTTATGTATCGGACCTGCTTTTTACACGTAACAATTATCTTCTCGTCTTGTCTTGACGGTGCGTAGGAATAATAACAAAAGCACAGTGTTAATCACGTGCGTTTGTTTACATTTTACAACGTTTATACTTATATTTAAATGAAGCAAAGCGAAATAAAAGAGGCTCCGCTCATGTCGCGTATTGGCAGATAACTTGAGCAAAATCCGAGCTCCAAGTTGACGGTGGTTTTGATTTCGTTCAGAAATCGGTCATTATTTGACTTATTTGTCTGCTTTTAGTTTTTTGACAATTAAAAAAATCAAAAGCTAATTTTATTAAAGCAAAATTTACTAGAAAAACTGAAAATAAAAAAGTTGTTGACGGTTAACTTTTCGATATCGGAAGCTGGAGGGTCAGCTTCGTCTGTGTGTGTACTTTGGTCTCCCTATTTGCTATTTTTTATCTATGGTCTCTCTTAAGTGACACCTTTAGTATCTTTTAACATATACAAAAGGTCTCCTTATGCTGGCACATTCTGTGTGCATATACAGTGAAACCCCGCTATTAGCGACAAAAAGTAACTGAATAATTTTGCCCCTAATGGCGGGGTGTCCCCAATTTCGAGGTCCTGTTCTATCTGACAACTACAACTAAAATCTCCGCCTATTTTTCTTACACTTTTTCCATCACTAGCTTTGATTATTTTAACTTTATCAGATAGCGAGAGGTCATTCCGTTTTCTTTTCACATCACCGATATTCAGACTTAGCACGTTGTATAGCATCTTAACTGAGTATAACACAATGAATTAATTGTTTTATTTATACGCATTTTAAAAGACAGAGCACATGTCAATAGAGTTCAGTCGTATTTAGCTTCTCCCTTAAGCACACATCTTTTGTAATAGCCCTATTGTCTTTATATGCACTGTACTCAGTACCCATAGATAACAATAGCGTAAAAAACTTGACTAAGTCTCGAGGAGTAAGTCTATCCCCCGTGGGGGATATGGTTTGTGTAAGGCTGTTGCGTGTTGACTACGCAAAATTTAAAAGTGGAAGGATAGGCAGACGCAGTGTCTAACATTTCGACGAATCAATCCATTAACCAGTAGGCGCGTGAGAATGTCGTAGGTACGCTAAGTACAGCGCCGATTTTGAAAAATCCGCCATTTTGTCAAGTCCCAGCCGGAAAATGCTTAATCACTGCACTGCGGAAGGTCTTAGGGAACTTGTGTGCAGAATCTGAAACGAATCCATCCATTTTTGTGACCTGTAGGCGCGTGAGACTGCCGTATATACGTCCAGTGCCAATTTTCAAAAGTCTGCCATTTTGCCCAATACGGAAAATTCTTGACCATTGCACTGCGGAAGGTTCCAGAGAAGCCGTGTACAAAATATGAAACGAATTCATCTATTAATGTGGCCTGTAGGCGGGTGAGACTGCCGTATATACGCTAAGTCCAGTGCCGATTTTCAAAAGTCCGCCATTTTGTCATTTTTTTTCCGATCCAACAAAAATATTCTTAGTCAGTGCACTGCGGAAGGGTTTAGAGAAGACGTGTACAAAATTTGAAACGAATGCATGTACTAATGTGGCCTGTAGGCGCGTGAGACTGAAGCGTGACAGACAGACGGACAGACCGAAAAGTTCAAAACTATATCCCTCCGTTCAACAGGGGATAACAAACACTACCGAGTAACAAGCTGATAGAGGTTGTTTATATAACGTACAAAATATGAACAGCAATTTGACTGTCCACAATAAAGGGATTTTTTTAAATGTGTAACCGTACTTACGGGATGAAAATAGTGTCCCTAATTCTGAATAGAGGGGTGTCCACAATGGAGGGGTCTAGATATAACAGAACTCTATGGCGTTTTAAAACAGAGTGAAAAATGCTGTACATAATTCAGGGGTATCCATAATAGAGGGGTGTCTATATCCGGGGTTTCATTGTACTATCAAATGTGTGTATATATTATCAACTTCTTTGGTAGTGTCATTGTAGGTTCAATTCCTGCAGGGTGCACGCATAACGATTTCTTATGTGGAGTTACTGCGCTCTCCGGTGGTGGCACATCAAACTTTGGTAATATAGTAAATAGGGGGATCAAATGCGCATCATATATAATAATCATTGATATATAACCCAAAAATGCAAATTTGGGAGACCATACTTTGGTCTCCCTATTTACTATTTTTATCTATGGTCTCTCTAAGTGACACCTTTAGTGTCTTTTAACATATTCAAAAGGTCTCCCTATGTTGACATATTATGTGTGCATATATTATTAAATCTGTGCACATATTATCACCTTTTTGTTAGTGTCATTGTAGGTTCAACTCCTGCAGGGTGTACGCATAACGATTTCTTATGTGGAGTTACTAAATAATAAGGAAGCCCCGATCTACCCACCATTGATCCGATGCATCCGCATAATCTAGTATTTTAATAAAGAAGTCAGAAAATATTAAAAAGCCACATACCGAGTTTCATGAAATTTTTTGCAGGAGTTTTTAAGTGTTAACAAGCTCTTGCTGACAGACCGACCGACACGTGGGGAAAAATGAATAACTGTGAGTGTGGAGAGAGGGGGACAGCTGTTTAATGGGTTACGTATAAGTAAAGAATGTCAAAACACAGCAGAAAAGACGTCAAATTGGATCTAGCTGAAACGACACGACAAGCAATGGTTACCATCATGATTGTGCCTCATCTCTCTAAGACGGTGGAATGATCAACTACCGTGGCCCGGCCGCCTAAATGGTCTGATGATGAAACGGGCGAAACCAACAACCAACAAAGGCGGTGCATCACTGATGACAAAGAGAGATGAAATGCAGGAAACAAAAAAACAAACCTGTAAGCTATAGTTACCACACCTGGATACAACCCAGTGACCGCCGGGAAAGGCCGGCTTCAACTCGGTAAGACGAGCTACGACCTGGTAAGACGGGTGACATTGGCAGAGACCAAACAAAGCAGCATAAAGGGTCGGCACCCCCGCATGTGAGGTTATTAATCGCTACAAAGAGACATAAGAGAAAATATCCCAACGGCGACCCGAGAGGGGGGAAGGATGAGGCGTCGGAACAGACGGAACAAATGGAGACGATCACGCTTCCGGAGAGAAACACGAACCAAGAACAACGAGTATGCAAGTGTGGCAAAGTGTTGAAAAATGAAAAGGGTTTGAGAATACACCAAGGAAGGGTATATAAAAACGAAAAGCAGCAGCAACGCACAGCCCCAGTGGTTGGTCAGGCGGAGGAGGTCCAGAACCCGGATGCAAACCACAGTGTTCAGGACCACCATGCTGTTGAAGACAGAGCAGGCGAAGTAGAACAGCGAAAAGACAGGATTAAATGGCCAGCAAGTAGCAAGGAATTAGATTGGAAACATCTGGAAGATGATCTAGTAGGAATCTTAGACACATCAATGAAAGGCAAAGTGACCGAGAAAATAAATACCCTCACGAAGATAGTGTATCCAGTATCAAAGGAAAGATTTGGAGTGATTGAGAGGACACCATCTGTGAATAGTAACAAACACGAGAACCGAAGAGATAGGAGGAAAGAAGAGGTGAGAAGAGAACTGAAGGCGCTCTCAAAAAGATGGAAACAAGCAAAAGCGGAGGAAAAAGGAGCATTGGATGACCTACGCCAACAATTGAGAAAGAAACTAAAAAAGCTGAGACAAGCGGAACAACAACGTAGGAAATGTAAAAGGTGCCGTAAAGAAAAAGAGCAATTCATGTCACATCTATTTAAGTATACATCAGATTTACTTGGGAAGGTAAAAGCGGGAAACTCACATGTAGTCAAAGGAAAGTTGAAGAACATCTAGCAACGGTCCATAATGATAAGAACAGAGAAGATCCACTCCCAGTTTTTGACTACTTAGAAACACCAGAAAGACCAACGACAGAGTTTCAGAGTGGAGATATCACATGGAAGGAGGTGAAAGAAATCGTCAAAAAAGCAAGATCAAAGTCAGCACCTGGCCCCAGCGGAATACCATACTTAGTGTACAAGAAATGCCCGCGTTTATTACACATGCTGTGGCACCAGCTCGTGGTAGTTTGGAGGAAAAGAAACATACCAGAGGAATGGACAAGAGCGGAAGGCTGCTTTGTTCCAAAAGAAGTAAACTCTTCAAGCATAGACCAGTTCCGCACGATATCTTTGCTTGATGTTGAAGGGAAAATCTTCTTCTCAATAATAGCACGACGACTAACAAACTACATGGTCAAGAACGGGTACATTGATACATCAACTCAGAATGGAGGCGTCGAAGGTTTCTCCGGATGTTGGGAGCATAACAGTGTGATAACAAAACTTATACAAGATGCCAAAACGAGACGAGGAAACATCACGTTAATATGGTTGGACCTAGCAAACGCGTACGGCTCAGTACCACACGAGCTTATTATGTTGGCACTAGAGAAGTACCACGTACCAGAGAAACTAATCAACATTATCAAGAACTACTTCCAAAAGCTCAAATTCAGATTCACCACAACCGACTTTACAACAAAGTGGCAGCGACTAGAGAAGGGTATAATCACGGGCTGCACGGTATCGGTTATAGTATTCCTGGCTGCTATGAACATCATGATAAAGACCGCAGAAAAAGAATGCAAGGGACCAAAGGTGAATGAAATTCAACAAAAAACGATCAAAGCATTTATGGACGATCTAACTATAAATACAGCACAACCACAAGGCGCGAGGTGGATTTTAAACAAACTTTATGAGCTAACAGTATGGGCAAGAATGGCATTCAAGGCACGAAAATGTAGGAGTTTAGTCATCATCAATGTAGGAGTTTAGTCATCATCAAAGGGAAAGAACGTGAAATTTAAGATAGGAGACGTTACCATCCCGACAGTGAGTGAAGAACCGGTGAAGTGCCTTGGAAAATGGTACGATGGAAGCTTACGCGACACGGAGAATTCCAGGAAAACTATCCAGCAGCTACAAGAACATCTGTGCAAAATAGAAAAGGCCCCGCTACCTGGAAGAAACAAGGCATGGTGTTTCCAGCACGGTGTGATGCCACGACTATCATGGCCAATGCTCATGTACGACATCCCGATGAGCAGAGTGGAAGAAATGGAAAGGATGGCAAGCAAGCAATTGCGCAAGTGGTTCGTCGTCCCCCAGAGTTTTTCTGCGGTGGGACTCTATGGGAAAACCAACAAGCTTCAGCTGCCGCTGTCATCAGTGAAAGAAGAATACAAAGTTAGCCGCGTAAGAGGACAAGTGATGCTCGACGAATCAAAAGACAATACAATACGAGGAGCAAAAGTTCAACTGAGTCAACGTGGGCGCTGGTCAGTGCAGAAGAGCATTGAAGATGCGAAGAGCAGAGTACAAAACAAAGAATTAGTCGGAACTGTGAGACAAGGGAGAAGAGGCCTAGATGTAACGCCACGAGTGAAATGGACCGAGGCAAACACCAAGGAGAGAAGGTCCATAATACAACGTGAGATACGAGAGAGTGAAGAAGATCAACGAAGAGTAAAGGCAGTGGGTATAGGCGCCGAGGGAGCCTGGACGAGATGGGAAAGTGCAACACCAAGAAAAGTGACATGGCACGAAATACTGCAAAAACAACCTATGCAGCTTGGATTCCTGCTACGTAGTGTATACGACCTACTACCAACACCCGCAAACCTTAAACTATGGTACAAGACAGAAGACGACGGTTGCAAACTGTGTGGAAAGAGAGGGACATTGGAGCATGTACTGTCATCGTGCAGAACAGCTCTTACTCAAGGAAGGTACCCATGGAGACATGACAAAGTATTAGAAGCTATCTCGTCAATATTAGTGCCAGTCGTTAACAAAGAAAACAACACAAAACCACAAAGAACACTTACATTAATCAAATTTGTCAAAGCAGGAGAAGAACAGAAGCAACGTAGAAGCACAGTTGGTGTCTTAGCAACAGCAACAGACTGGAAAATACGCGTAGATTTGCGTAGAAAACTGCAGTTCCCTGAAAACTGCAGTTTCCTGAAAACTGCAGTTCCCTGGAGAGATCACATCTACAACATTGAGACCAGATATAGTGCTGTGGTCAACAAAAACACGCCAAGTGATTATGATAGAATTGACAGTGCCATGGGAGGAAAACATAGAAATTGCGAACGAGAGGAAAAGAACAAAGTACGATGAATTGAAAGCCGCGTGTGAAGAAGCCCGCTGGAAAGTGTGGTGTATGCCTATCGAAGTAGGGTGTAGAGGATTCATGGGAAAATCAGTATGGGCGACGTGTAAATTACTCGGTATAGGTGGCAACATCAGGAAACGTATAAGTAAAGAATGTCAAAACACAGCAGAAAAGACGTCAAATTGGATCTAGCTGAAACGACACGACAAGCAATGGTTACCATCATGATTGTGCCTCATCTCTCTAAGACGGTGGATTGATCAACTACCGTGGCCCGGCCGCCTAAATGGTCTGATGATGAAACGGGCGAAACCAACAACCAACAAAAGGCGGTGCATCACTGATGACAAAGAGAGATGAAATGCAGGAAACAAGAAACAAACCTGTAAGCTATAGTCTGTTACAGGTGAACAACTTAAGTGCTACAATTAAGTTAGCCATTGATTATGTGAGCCCATTCAATACCAATGAGTATCTGAGGAATTTGAGACGAATCAAGAAAGAAACTCACAGAGAAGATTATATTGGCATTGAGCGCGTTCTATATTACGGCCTGTTGAGAGCACTTAAGACTTTGCAAAGCGCTGATGAGGTCCGCAAACAAGTTGCCGAAAACAAGACAGAGGTTTGTACATAAAATAATACTATTATTACATATGTAGATAACCTACACAGTTCAAATGTCCATGAAATGAAATTGATTGGATAGTGACAATAGTTTTGCTATAATTAACTTTCAAAATGATACCGGGAGTCTCCAAAAAGAAGCCCAGGGCTTATAAACGGAAACTCGACACTAACTCATTGACAATACCGATCCTTGTTAGTGCCCACAGAAAATACACACCAAGTTTCATTAAAATCCTTGCAGTTGTTCTTGAGATATCGCGTTAACAAACTCATTCCAATGCTGAATGATTTCCAGAATTTCATAAATTTCGAAATGCATTTGGCTCATTTTCCTTGTGCCAACCTAACCCATTGACAATACTGATCCTTGGTAGTGCGCACAGAATATACACACCAAGTTTCATTAAAATCATTGCAGTTGTTCTTGAAATATCGTGTTAACAAGTCAACCAAGAGCTGAAATTTTCCAGCTGCTCCTTTTTGATTAAACGAACATGGCCCATTTGCAATGCCGATCTGTGTTTGTTGCCATAGAAGCTATAGGCCCAGTTTCATGAAAATCCTTGCAGCAGTTTTTAAGTTAGCGTGTTAATAAGCTCTTGCTGACAGACCGACAGACCGACCGACACGTGGTCGATCGCATATATTCACTCTGTGGGGAAAAATGAATAACTGTGAGTGTGGAGAGAGGGGGACAGCTGTTGAAAAGTATGACAGGTCGGTGCGTGTAAAATTATGAAGAAACCGCCAACCATGCACACCAATGGGCCCATTTCAGCAAGTACACAATGACAACGTACGTCAGAAGATTACGCAATTAAAAACAGGCCGCAATTTTTCAATAAAATGAACAACCCAACCAAAAGGAAAACAAAACTTTTCAGAACAGTATATAAAATTAATCACACAAGAATTGTTCATGATAGCTTTGCTATTGAACTTAAAAATGTGATTGTCAGAATATAGAATTTTGCATTTTTTGGGTCAATTTGTGTATGTTATTATCAGAATCGTTGTTGTGGGATTAATTGTAAAGTTTTGGTGACTTCGTAGTCATGCCGCTCATATATGTAACTTTTTAAGGCTTTCGGTATCTTTGAATACCATTTTTCAATTTTGTTCAAATTTGGGGATAAACGTGTGAATTTAGCTTTTTGTGAAGTATTTTGAATCGTAGCTCCTTGCTGTGCATTGTACTTTCAATACGCACTGATATTGTAAGGCTTTAGTTTTTAAATCTTAAGATTTGTCAAATTATAGAATTTTTTTAGTAAAAGGGAGCGAAATTTTCTGTCACGTGGTTCTGTGTATCCAATAGCATTGTTGAGTATAATTCTCTCCCCGAATGTAAATATTTACCTTTACGACGGGGAGGTGTAAGAACCCAACAACGGCATGAAAACAAACGAAATGTAAGCAAAAAAGCTGTGATGTGATTGGGCAATAATTTTGGAGGGAAACGTTCCTATTGGCAAATTTTCGGCACCCTCATGAAGGTATATAAGACAGACAGCCGCAGTGTTCGAGGCAGTCGGTTTTCACAAATTCTAGAAGGCAGAAGGAGACCAGTTTGGATACAAAAATTGGCGGGAAAATTGAAATAGCGTTCAAGTAAAGGGCATTTATAGGAAGACTGCTTGTTGTGTGAAAACTAGATGGTATCGAGTAAACTGAATCAGATACTGGATAGAACCTAGCAAATTTGGAGAAAAGGGTGATAAAGTGAAATTAAATTTAAAGTTGGAATAGGTAACAGACTAAGAAGGGAATAACTGCATATTGTGGATGTTGTGAGTTGTATCGACAATAAAACAGAGAAAATGCATACCTGGATATTTATTTGACTTGCACGACCAAGGTATATAAAAAAAAGAAGAAGTAATACGATAACTTCGAGGAAAATAGAGAACCGCATCAAACAAAATAAAATACGACCACTCCGTGATAAAAGTCATTGACACCTTAAGCGATAACCCGCTGCTAGACTTTGACAAATTGGGGGCTCGTCCGGGATCGATCGTGACAAGGTTACAACATCATGGAGCGTGAAATGCGTGAATGGATTGCTCTAGGTCAAGCGCTGGGATACAAAGACGAAGAACTACGACAATTCGTCCAGCGCGAGGAAGAAAGGCAGCTGAACGCGAACGCAACGCACGAGAGCGCGAGGCCCGAACTCAAGAGCGTGAAGATCGCATCCGAGAGCAGGAAATGGAGCGTGAACGACAGCGTGAACAACACGAAAGAGAGATGGAACGCATTCGCGAAGAAACACGCCTCATCGAAGCGCGAGCACAAGCAGGCGAACCACGTGCTCAAGAACGAGCAGACAGATCGGCTCAAGCCAGTCGCCCCAAACTGCCAAAGTTCGATGAGAAAGTGGATGACATCGACGCTTTTATCGAAAGATTCGAACGTTTCGCACGCACACAACAATGGCCCGAAAATACTTGGACAATGAGTCTCAGTGCTATCCTAACTGGCAAGGCACTGGAAGTGTATAGCAGTATGCCGGTAGAAGAAGCGGATAATTATCAAACGCTGAAGACCGCCATTCTCCGACGCTATCAGCTTACCACAGAGGGATTTCGTACAAAGTTTCGCGAGACAAAGCCCGACAAAGAGGAATCAGTGCGTCAGTTCTGTGCTCGACAGAAACGGTTTTTCACACGATGGATAGACATGTCGGATATTCAGAAGGATTACGAGCATCTGTGTGATTTACTACTGCGCGAGCAGTTTACGAATATGTGCAGTAGCGAACTCAGCCTTTTCTTACGTGAACGTTCTCCACGCAACATGGAGGAGATGATGCGACTCGCTGAGCAATATATCGAAGCTCACAACGGAAGTATTGGCAAAACGAGGACGAAACCCGTGCCATACTCGCGTCCGCCGCAACAGGCTAACAATCGCGCTAGCAGTCAGACACAGTCGAATTGCTACTACTGCGGGAAATCCGGACACTTTGCGCGCGACTGCTTAAAGGCGAAGGAAGATCACAAAGACAGTGCTCCTCGGCGACACGATTTCTCCTATGCATCGAACCGTCAACATCGCACGAATTCACCGAAGAACTGGCGCAATTTCAACCGTGATGTTCATAAGGTATCTAACGCGAAGACAGGTGCTGTAGGAACAAAACCCGTACAAGACATCGTGAACGAGAACGTAAAAGACGGCAAGTTATGCCTCGCGAATGGCGACGCGATTCCATATACAGGCGCGATTTGCGACAATTTCGAATATTCGAAACGACTGCCGCTCTACAGAGGTCTAGTTTCCGGGAGGAAAGTGATCGTCTTAAGGGATACCGGCTGTGATAGCGCAGTGATCCGCAAGGATTTGGTACAAAAGGAAGAAATGACGAGTGGAAAGAGTGATTGTGTTTTAATGGACGGGACGATGAGGACATTCCCAATGGCTCGGATAAGTGTTGTCACACCGATATACACTGGGGTGCTAGACGCAATGGTTGTAGACGATCCACCATACGATCTCATTATTGGCAATATTGCAAGCCCGTCCGTCGAGGGAAACACAAACCGAAAGCGAGAAGAAACTACAAATAAAAATACTGAGCAACACGTCGCTTCTAAAGTGAAACCAACTGAACCGCTCACTGCAAGTGTAGTTTCTACGCGCGCACAATTCGCCAAAGAAAAACAACCGAAAACCCCTCTCATGACACAAGAAGTGACGCTGGAGAACGTGAATCGCGGCGAACTGAAAGTGTTGCAGAAGAAAGATGCCACTCTCACAAAATTGCACACTTATGCAGAACAGAAGACAGTGTTTCAAGCTAGGAAAAGAGGAAGTTTCCGATACGTTTTAAAGGACGGATTACTCATGCGATACTATTTTGAGTCCAGAAATGGTGTTGAAATTCAACTGAAGCAGATTGTGCTCCCGAAGACACTGCGTGCAAAAGTGATGTCGTTGGCTCACGAATCCATTGTCGGTGGACATTTAGCAGCAAAGAAAACAACGGATCGCATAACGTCGAATTTCCATTGGCCAGGAATAACTGGTGATGTCAAGCGTTTCTGCCAGTCATGCGACGTATGTCAACGAACTGTACCAAAAGGGCGCATCAGCAAAGTACCACTCGGGGAAATGCCTCTGATTGACACGCCGTTTGATAGAGTCGCAGTTGACCTAATTGGACCAATAACGCCAATTGCAGAAAGCGGCAACCGGTATATACTCACCGTCGTTGATTATGCGACACGATACCCTGAGGCGGTCGCACTTAAACGCATCGAGACAGTGCCAGTTGCAGAAGCGTTACTTGAAGTCTTCAGTAGAGTCGGATTTCCACGAGAAATACTCAGCGATCAAGGCACACAGTTCACTTCGGATTCAATGAAAGAAGTCGCACGGCTCGTTTCGATAAAGCAACTATTCACAACGCCATACAACCCGAAGTGTAATGGACTATGCGAGCGAATTAATGGCGTATTAAAGAAGATGTTGACCCGCATGTGCCAGGAGCGACCAAAAGACTGGGATCGTTACTTACCAGCTGTTTTGTTTGCTTATCGCGAAGTACCGCAAGCGTCTACTGGTTTCTCTCCATTTTAGTTACTTTACGGACGGAAAGTACGTGGCCCGTCAGACATTTTGAAAGATATTTGGCTTGAAGAAGATTCCACTGGAGAATTCGTTAGCACGTACCAGTACATCGCTGACCTGCGAAATCGCCTCGAAGATACATGCCGCGTGGCGCGCGAAAGTTTGATGGCGAATCAAGGCAAATACCGCCACAACTACGACAAAAGGGCAAAAGACCGCAGATTCGTAGTGGGTCAGAAAGTTTACCTGCTGCTTCCGACGCAAAGCAATAAATTATTATTGCAGTGGAAAGGGCCCTACAAGATCACGAAAGTCCTGAATCGTATGGATTATGAAGTGGACATTCATGGGAAAAAGAAGATTTTTCATGCAAATCTTCTAAAAGGACACATCGAGCGTGAAAGTGAAGACCAAACTGAGTCTGAAACCAGCGAGAACGAATCCAGCGACAACGAACAAAGTGTTGAAAACAATGACGAAGACGACGCGAATATCGCTGCATTCACTCGCATCGCAGTCGCAGAGCTCGATGATGACTATCACAACGAAGCGCATTTGGTGACACTTCCCGAAACACAGCAAACAGAGACAATCGCTGATGTAAATGTCAACGTGAAACTTTCCGAATCTCAAAGGAAAGACGTTGAGAAGCTTTTGCGTGAATTTAGCGACATCTTCACAGACGTTCCCGGCAGGACAAATTTAGGCGAACACAAAATCGAACTAGCGACAGAAGAACCGATCCGAGTTAAACCGTATCCAATGTCATACTCGAAACGTCAAGATATATAAAAAAAAGAAGAAGTAATACGATAACTTCGAGGAAAATAGAGAACCGCATCAAAAAAAATAAAATACGACCACTCCGTGATAAAAGTCATTGACACCTTAAGCGATAACCCGCTGCTAGACTTTGACAGTGATAATACGGGAGCAGAGTGCCATGGTTTCTTCCGATGATAGCGGGGTGTCAGCCTTCAAAACTGCACTGTATTTCTTCTCCCTGACATAGCTTATAAACTTTTTCCTATAATAAAGTGACTTTTAAGAAAAACAATGATAGTTTATGTAGCTTTCCGTTATTACGAAAACTGTGCAGCGATTTTTAGAGGTCTGAAAATATCAGCTTCCTGCCATACCAAGTTCACATCCCCACCATCTTGAGGTATACCCTACACGTACTTTTAATTTGCCGCCATGTGATTGATCCAGCAAACATGTGAAAACCACGCTGAGGCCACCTGATTGACCAGAAATTGTCAGAAAACATAATTAATATGTACAAACCGTTCACACACTTTTCTATTGAAGTACCCCCTACAGTTTCAGTGAAACACACCAAACACACTGAAATTTTCAGTGAAAACCAGATTTTATGCAAAGTGGGCCCAAGGCGGATATGGAATTAATGTCTGCTTTGCACATTCGAGCCAAAATAAAATGGTAAACCTAGTTGGCTTACGGCTCGAGAAGCCGACTTTGCAAAAAAAGGCCCACTTCGAAGGTCTTAAATTGACGAAAAAAACTAACACACTGCCGAGTTCGCGGGGTACACGACCTCTCTCTCACACACACACAGAACGTAGAAACACTATATGTCTCCCCTTGGTCGGGGAGACATAATGACCTCAAAGCAATCCGCATCATAGTTGGAGAGATAAGCTGTCGACAAAACAGGGCATAAAAAAGTGACAGATAGACGGACAGACAAGACGGAGAACACCCAATCTAATACCTCCCTTCCCGGGTCTAAAGCCCCTGGCTGGGGGTTAACAAACTGTATTCGTGAGTCAAAAATACAGACCAGACGATGATGATCTACATCTGAAGAGTTGCAAAGTGATACGTATAACAGTTTGTGGTTTGAGACCAAGTGTGCCAGAGACTGCAGTGTCACATACGTTCACGCATTGTGGACGTCTCGCAGGTGTCTTTTTATGTCAAAAGCCCTAGAATAAGTTTTTCCACACATGTCACAGATAACAGCATGCACTTGCATATGCTCTTGCAACTCTGCGCTGGTCATAGATTCCCGTGTCCTGCATCTGGAGCATTTATAAGCAAGTCCTGTTTGGTTTTTTTAATTGTCTGTTCTTGGAGGACGTCGTCAAGGTTTAGCTCTTGTTCGATGTGCAACTGCTCGGCTGCGTGTACATCACCAGATATCGCTGTGACAGCCGCGGTTGTGCTTGCACTTCCTCTAGCAACACTGCACGTGGATGAAATGTCTGCAGATGTACCAGTGGAACAAATCGTAACCCTGGCTCTTAATGGCTCCTCCCCTCCCGGGTTTAAAGCCCCCGGTTTGGGACTAACAAACCGTATTCGTGAGTCAAAAATACAGACCAGACGATGATGATCTACATTTGAAGAGTTGCAAAGTGATACGTATAACAGTTTGTGGTTTGAGACCATGTGTGCCAGAGACTGCAGTGCCACATTATACGTTCACGCTTGGTGGACGTCTCGCAGGTGTCTTTTTAGGTCAAAAGCCCTAGAATAAGTTTTTCCACACATGTCACAGACAACAGTATGCACTTGCATATGCTCTTGCAACTCTGCGCTGGTCATAAATGCCCGTGTCCTGCATCTGGTGCATTTATAAGCAAAGTTCTCTTCGGGTTTTTTAATTTCCTGTTCTTGGGGGACATTGTCAAGGTTTAGATTTTGTTCGATGTGCAACGGCTCATGTACTTGTACATCACCAGATTTCACTGTTACAGTCGAGGTTGTGCTTGCACTTCCTCTAGCAACACTGCACGTGGATGAAATGTCTGCAGTTGCACCAGTTGAACAAATCGTCACCCTGGCTTTCAAAGACTCCGTTGTTTGTCTCTCCTGGATTAACCTGCAATTTTATGTTACATGTAAATATTTCTCTCAACAGTCTAATAATCATTGTACTACCGCGAATCTTAAATCGCACTTTAAGAACTTAACACAAAAACGGTTGCACTTTCTGCCACTTTACTAAGTATATATATGTATACAGATGAAATCACTTAATCGCATACCGGTTAAACGCATAAATCGGTTAACTGTATATTATTCGCAAATCCCAAACCATTTCCAATGCTCTCTGTTGGAAATTTAACCGGATAATTGAATACCGCTTAATCGCATAAACTGGATAAAATGGGAAGCACACCGGTTAATTGCATAATTCTGGGTGACTCTCCAAGCATACCACACTTAAAGCAAACTAAGCCAGTGAGCTGCTCCTCGTTTATTTATCTAATCCATTGTCTTCTGTTTGCTTGACCCATTGTGTACATGTACCAACCCACTTGCGGTTGTTAACAGTGAATCTCTAACTCTTAATCACCACACTCTCTCAGTTCTCACTAGATAATGACCGTTAATATCTGCACTGCCTTAGCTGACGCTAGATAATGGCCTGCAACTCTAATCCCCGCGCTGCCTGAGCTCTCACTAAATAATGGCCTGAAACCCTTAATCCCCACGTTGCCTCACATAACCCTGAGTGCAAAGTCATCATTTAAATACGCGGCCAAGAAGAAAAAATGAAATGCGGGGGGAAGGGATGGGGGTGCACGTCTAATAACAACCGCTGAAAATATAGACAAGAGTACTCCGAATAAACGCATATATCGGATAAACGCATAACAGGGCTTGGCAAATTGGCTTTGCGATAGACCGGTTTCGTCTGTATATATAATTTTTCGGTCTCTCTAAACCTTACAAATCAATACGTGAGGTCTCCTTAAGCATTACGCTATATATATATATATATATATATATATATATATATATATATATATATATATATATATATATATATATATATATATATATATATATATATATATATATTTCCAATGTTACCTTAGGGAGGCAACTTGCCCTGTCATTTCCCTCATTTCACGTTGAAATTGCTCTCTCTCATTCTCCACCTTCTCAAGTCTACATGCTTGAAGAGAGAGCTCTCGTTTAAGATTTTCATTCGCAGCTCGGAGAGACAAAAGTTCCTGAGTCATGTCCTCCTTTTCCTTTTTGAGTTCGGCAATCTATAAATATGCAAATACATTTATAAACACTTTCCTTTCATTCCAAATGAAAACCCCTCTCCCTCACAGTCTAAAATACGTTCGAATATTTACCGGCGACACTGTTACGCTTAATCCCACGAGGCACAAGGCAGTTCCCTTATCAAGCCTAGTTCACACTAAGCAACCCCTACTAACGCCTGCACTTCCAGACTAGTACTCACGGCATAGGTGCATCTATTTGGTTTCAATATGAGAACCTCTGGCCCTGGGCTTCTTTTTGGAGACTCCCGGTATCATTTTGAAAGTTAATTATAGCAAAACTATTGTCACTATCCAACCAATTTCATTTCATGGACATTTGAACTGTGTAGGTTATCTACATATGTAATAATAGTATTATTTTATGTACAAACCTCTGTCTTGTTTTCGGCAACTTGTTTGCGGACCTCATCAGCGCTTTGCAAAGTCTTAAGTGCTCTCAACAGGCCGTAATATAGAACGCGCTCAATGCCAATATAATCTTCTCTGTGAGTTTCTTTCTTGATTCGTCTCAAATTCCTCAGATACTCATTGGCATTGAATGGGCTCACATAATCAATGGCCAACTTAATTGTAGCACTTAAGTTGTTCACCTGTAACAGAAAATAGGATACTTTATTTCCTTTCGCAACATCCACTTGTAACTCGTGGCCGCTGTGTGTACCATAAGTATCAATGCATGAATTTCTTGCTTGTACTGTCTACAATAGTGTACACAAATTTTCTCTATTTTCTAAATTAACTAGACTGTCCAGTGTTTTTGTTAAAACAAAAACGGATATGTCTCTCCCGCCCCCAATCAGTCACGAGGAAAAAAATTCCTTGCTTAAAAGTACAACATTGGCACGCCCAAAAAAAAATAAAAAATCGCCAAAAATACATTTTTACAGAAAATGAAGACATAATTAACTTCTGATTCATTTCGATTTACTCTTACAAAACTTTATTTTTTCATTAAACTTTTTCATTCATTATAACTTTACACCATTGACAATAAAATTGACTCCTTTTTAGCTATAAATAATGGCCTACTATACGTATCACACCTGATGGAGAAGGTTTCCTGGTACAACTACCAAATCCCCAACACATTGAACAATTGTCAAGGGCTGTACGCCATAATCTTCCTTTAAGCGTGCCATGTCTTCTGCAGACAAGTAGCATTCACGCTGTTTGATTGGGTCGTAGCTGACGCCCTTCTTCCTTTGCAAATATCTGCCTCAAAGATTTTAATAAATCACAGTTCAATGAATTAAATATGAACATGCTGCGTCCCGACAGTTCTTAGCACACATTTATACAAATGAATTCGAATTAACGAATATACTGTTTATCTGAAGAAAACAATTGGCTTTTTTCAGGTCTATTGCTGTGATAAAGTAGTAGACAAAAACTTACATAGATACAAACAGTTAAACATCGCAGACAGTTTCAAAATATATACCTGCTTCATTGTGTGGGGCAACTAATTCCCTCCCTATCCAGTCACCAGGTAAATGAAAACTTGAGAATCCACTCACCTGACTACGAGGTCGTAGTCGTGCCTTTAAAAGATATGCCACTTGGCTGCCGCCGTTTTCTTCTTGCCATCAAGGGTATCTCTTCAACTTTTTGAAGCAACTCTTGTGCAAAGACACAAAGGTTGGCAGCATCAGCAAGGTCTGAGTGGAGGTTTGTGGGGTCCTCTTCGGTCAGCGATCCATGCCCGCAGAATAACTTTGGACCGACGTCCGGATAGTACGTGGCCCAGTGGCATGCAGATACCTGGAACGTTGAAATATGTTAATGTCAGTGACAAAATGATGAGGACCCAACTTTTTTTTCTTCTGAACACTGCCATGTTAACATTACAACCATGTCTACATGAAAATATAATATTTACTTTCACTCTTTTCTCCTTCATAATGCTTTTATTACGTACGTACCATATTCATTGGGCCTTCTGGAGCCAAGAATCGCTTGAATGGCAGGATTTTTGTGAACTCTTCCACAACGCTTGGAAGAGAAAGTTGGAGGCATGGGTCTGTTTCTGGATAGTCGCATATTTTGACCTTTTCGGCTCCAACTTCACCTAATCCTCTGTAACACAACACATGTCTTTTATGTATAACAAAATAATTTATTGCGTTTCGTGTCGATATAATTGACACAATTTCTTTGCTATTGCTACTATACGTATTACGGCCATATCAAAACTTATTAACTGCTATACGCAATTATAATATTTATCTAAAGAAGTCCGATAACAGCATACGCTTCGACTTCTTATTCCCCATAACTCTGACAGTGGCTTCAACGTCGCCGCATGTCTCTGCAACTGACTCAGGTCGCCAAAAGTCATCGTTTACCTCCTTGTGGCATTCGACGATGAAAGGATACCCTTTAACAACATAAACAAGTAAGTATTTGTGAAACACAAGCAGGCCCCAACCGCCCCCAAATTCATAGGGGTATAAAGCGATGACGGACAGACGGACGGACACCCCCAAACCTACAGGACTCAGTCCGAAGGGTTGGGGCCTAATAATAGTTTTTCTTCATTATCTGATCCACCACTCATATACAAATGAAACCATGCTAAATATTATACAAATTTCGTTTCTAATTTCAATAACCAGATCATTGCATACTACACAAATGTAAAAAATGCAAACAGGAAACGTCGTATAAAAAGACTACAATTTTACAATATGCATATCTACATTTAACGATAACACCATTACTTGTATTTATGTAACATAGATGAAACTCTTATAAATAATATACAGTCAATGCAAAGTTCGTGTAACCACCTTCTGCAGATAGATATTCAAACAACGGAGCGCTGTTGGCAGAATTGGTGATGGTGAGTAGTGTTTCACCACTGACACCAATCTCACAGCCGGGATACCGAGCACGCATTTCCTCAAGCAGTATTGGCTTTAACTTGCCCGAGCCACTTATCTGCTTCTCCACAACACCCCACTTTTGTGCAATATCTATCGCATTGTCAATGAAGTCTTCACAAGCTGTAAATAATTGCATTTGTGAAATCATTATCCCATTATACATAATTTGCTGAAAACGGGATGCTTACTAAAAACATTGAAACACCGTTTACTCGAAATCGCCAGGTATTTCCAATTTTATCGAGTAAATCGTATTTTCGAGTTAGCCGTGTTTTTTTGGTTTCTGATGGGAGCAAATTCCCAGATTATAAAATGCTGAAAGTTTTAAGGTGTGATATTCCGATGTACCGGTTATACCGCGCTGCCCTGAAAGATTCTGGCACAAATTTTTTTCATACGTTCTTTACCTTTTAGTGAGCTGTGTACCACTGCAGGTTCAACGACATGTTCGGTACGATGACCGGTCGCAGACTTGCAGGTGTCCTCAAAGCTGCAACTTATGCACAGGCTTCTTCCACATTGTGTGCACAGTTGGTGTGCATTGAAGATCCCCAGGTCGCACTTGTCGCACACATCTGTCCTTCCTGGCGTTTCCAGTCTGGCAATGACGCCATCACCATTTGCTTTCATGCGCTTAAGGAAGAAGCGATCCCTGAAGTTAAGAAACGGAAAAGATGCCTTAATATCAGGGCTTTATATTAACGACTGCCCCACTTGTCAGGGCAAGTGAAAGGCCTGGTGGGGCAGGCAGACTCGCCCGGTTAGCTGCTCTACCTGGCAGATAGATCCGTTGGGGGGAAGGGGGCGTTGCGTGACATAATACCTTAACAACATACTTGTCAAGAAAGCGACTGTAGTAATTGAATCCGCTAGCTGCACCTGACCTACATACTAGCCACTCGCACGTTGCCAGTTTCTATGTTGATGATGGACTGTGCCTAGACACCACCAGATATACCGTCGCGTCACTTGTGATACAATAATTGCAGCATAATATGAAAAATTATCGAAGTTAAGAACTTAAAAATTTCTTTAGACAAATAAGGATTTAAAGTTATTTCAAAGACTAAAAAGGAGAAAACATATTCCGAACAAGGTGCTGAAGAAGAAACATCGGATACCAAAGCTAGCAAATACGTTAAACACGATGTCAAACGGTCACGACACTTTCACGTTCGAAAGCTGATTTTCCTGGACTGTTTGAGAAAGATGGAAAACTTTATCGTGATACATGTATCAATCATGGACCTGGAGCCACAGTAAAATCTAGCTTTGTTCTTGGAACTGAATCTTTTAGACATTCAAATATTAAGAGTCACTTTGTCTCAAACGAACACAGGTTGTCCCGCTGTATTTTGACCCATTTGAGTGGCCTGATGATAGAGAAAACCTGACCCAACACGGCACAGCAAATTAAGAATTGCTCTCAATTTGACAAATCATTTTGAACCACTGCTTAGAAAGTTTGACAAAGAGGATCTTTTTCATGGGTATACTACGTTCAAAGTGTTAGGCAGTCGGGCTAAGTAAGTCCCGGAATTTAAATGCGCCGACTTTCATGCTACCACTTTTCAACAACACGCGAACGAATTGCAGAACATTAAAAAACATTCAGAATGTATCAACCTATATCAACCGCGATATGTGAGCGAGATTTCTCTGCAGTGAAACTTGTTAAAAGCGACTGGTGCGCCAGCTTAGAAACTGAACTGCTGTCGGATTTATTTCTGATATCAAATGAAGGACCGCCGTTTGAAGGTTATCAAGCACACACAACACTATAGCGCTGTTCATGGGAGGCCAGCGCAAGAAAAAAAAACAAAACCTTTACCAGCTGCCGCCTGGCCGAAGAACATGCTTAAGATGTAAGACTTTTTTAGGGCATCTGCGTTTTGACATTTACTCAGGAACTGCTATATTTGATACACAACGTCTATACATTGATGCATGCTATATAAGTGGAATGTTTATGAGTGTCGCGGATGGGGGAGTGGGGGAAGGGGCGGGGAGAAGGGTGACCAACAGAAGAGACAAAAGGTGGGGCAGGTAAGAGTACTGTTGGGGCAGGTAGATTTAAAATCTACTTGCCCCATCGGGAAGTTGCCGAAAAAGTTAACGTAAAGCCTTGAATATTAAATCTCTTATATATCAATCCATGTACTTCATTATCATACCGCTTTTAAAGTAATTCTAAAACAAATGAAAGTACAATACCAAACATCTCTATATGCTTCGAAAATAAAATATTACAGGACAAGCCACATTAATCTTGGCAAAGATATACTATTCCATACCTGTTCACAAGATTCGATACTGGCACAAGCAAATGGGAAAGTACATCTGAAGCTTCTCCTGAGGACATGACAACATCCGCTGAAGCTTTCTCAGAACCTGCATGCTGCGGAGTCTGGTTTTTTATTCTGGTAAAACCTCCGGCCACGTATATGCCAGGTCCGACTGAAGCTATCCTCCACAAAATATGTCCTATAAACGTTCGATTATTTTTAACATATAAAATGAAGTGAGTGACAACGTTTTAATTAGTACAAGTACTATTGCTCCTTCATTTGTGCGGGCAACAACGTCATATCTGTGACATGTAGGGACCTCAATCAACATCAACAACAGCAAATACATGTGCTCTGTAGTTTTAACCTAGCTAGCTAGTGGAAAATTATGAAAAACAAGTTGCTGATAGTAAACCGTGAACGTAAGTTTGCATGCAGCAACTGAAGTTGGCTTTTGGCCTATCTAGATCAAATTCACTTCTTTTCTTCCTCTCATGTATTCACTCCACCTCGTGGATTTTAAATTGACCATCCTTGAAAGTATGAAAGTACGAATTGGTTTATTCAAAACTACTTCAGAACAAGTAGTAGCACTAGTCAGCCACCAGCCTCTACGGCATCTAAACCGGGCCAGGGGATCAGTATTTCCATGAATAAAAACAGCCGAAATGCATTTCTTTTTACCTTCTAAAGTTGATAAAGGAGCATTCTGCATCCGAATGTGGATCCATGCAATTGGCACATGGCTTCAACCCTTTTAAATCACGGCAAATCTGGCTTTGTACCTAAGAGCATAAAACGATATGGAGTAGAAACTGTCACACTTTCAGTCGATGCCAAACCTCGGGTTAGCAACACAGGATTTTTCCAGGCGTTTCGGGCAAAAAAAAACGAAATATATTGATGTTTAAATGTTTATCTACAAGACAGTAATTGGGACACAATTATGGGTTTTTAATGATTTTAGGGAAATATCCCTCAACTTACACGTGAACAAATACGTACCATCGACAGAAGAGGTCTAACCAAACATTGCTAATATTAAACACAGTAACTTCCCAGTATACGGACATTAAAATACACAAAAGTATAAATTGTGTTTCTAAGGTAAACAACAGACAAATTTGGGACATAAAATTTTGGCCTGAACATGAACCAATCACAAACAGCGTTACAACCGATGTCCCAGGACCAAGATGGCGACGTCAACAAATAAACAGCTGATCAATCTGGCTGGTTTTATTAACTTTTCTCTTGAACAACAAATGATACTTTCAATTTTATGTTACAATATTATGAGATACACTTTCCCCAAGTATATGGATCTAAGGAAAATGAATAGTAAAACAAGCAAGTATTTGTGAAACACACGCAGGCCCCAACCGCCCCCCAAATTCATAGGGGTATAAAGCGATGACGGACAGACGGACGAACACCCCAAACCTATAGGCCCCAATCCGAAGG
The DNA here is from genome assembly GCA_949752745.1 of Protula sp. h YS-2021. Lineage (NCBI taxonomy): Eukaryota > Metazoa > Annelida > Polychaeta > Sabellida > Serpulidae > Protula > Protula sp. h YS-2021. Next base: position 65,000,857 of record OX457031.1, on the reverse strand, counting down.
GTTGTGGCCTAATGAGTAAAGCAGGTTTCAGCCTATCTGCGTCAAATGTCTTATTCCACCCTCCGTCCCATTCTACGGTTTGGGCCTTGTACCGTTTCAGCACAAGTTTTTTTTTATGGATTTCAGATTTCTCTGGAGATACATAGATTATTCAGGGTTTGCGCTGGGTTCTCAGGAAAGTGAGTCAAAAAAGGAAAGTGTGACTCAGTTGGTTCCAGAAAAACTCCGTGGGTTCCGAAAAAGTTAGTCATTTCGTTAAGAAAAGGACAAAGAACAATAAGGGACAAAGTGGACAACGCGAACCCTGGTATTACATGAAATCATAAACATTTTTGCATTTATCTGGTATGTAGCAAACTCTTGGTCCCGACACAGCGGGGCATTACATTACAAAACGATATTCTGAGATATACAATTATCTCGTAACTTGCTCGATACATATGTATGAGAAATTAATGTTAGCAGCTCTGTACCTCCATGCTTATACAAGCAGACTCTTCAAGGTCGTTGTAGTGCACATCCATTAATAAAATAGTGCAACATGTTTCTAGCAATACGTTACTACTAGAATCTGTGGAATATGAAGAGAATTATATTCCATCACATTTCTGCTAGGACACAAAAATTATGGAAAGGAGGTTGCAAATAGGTATCCATATATACAAATTTATCCAACATCATACACATATTCATACGCTCGAATTCTTTTTATTCTAAGCAGCCAGAAATATGTACTTCCGCAGCTTCTTCCGCAAGATATGTGTTTCGACTGTTTGCGACGCCGCCGCAGGCCATTCAAAGAGTAAGACACAAGCATACCTAAAATCCCCGAGAATTTTCTTAATTTTATACATTATATACATATATATATATATAAATACTATGGTCTCCGTATGAAAAATTAGCATTTAACTTAGCTAATATTTAGATGGCTGCTATAGGGAGCATAAGCCATGATATGCAAAAGAACGATCGAACACATTTTTACAATGCATACAAGCCTGGTGTCTATAGATAAAACCTAGTAACCAACATTTTACTGTTTTGAGTAAATAAATATCATTGCATAAGGTAAGGTTATAAATGAGTTGCAGCTACAATTATAAAACGACGGTATATGAAGGCTTATTTGCAATGGGGTATAGTAAATTATTTTGTACATTAGCTAGTAACGACTTTGAAAATATAAACATAATTTTGACAATATTGCAGTTACTAGCTTTACCTTTACTAGTTTTACCTTTGGACACTAGAAGCTTGGTCAAACAAAATAGTACACTGATACTTATATATGTTATCTGTCAAATCAGTTAGTTTATAAAATCACTGAAAATTTCAATGACTTTGTAAAGTCAATGGTTTACTCAGTGACTTTGTAAGGTCCCTGGAATTTTCAGTAACTTTATAAAGTCACTGGTTTTTGGCCTCCAAAATTTGACAGATTCATTGAATTGTGTTTAAATGCAACATAGTAATAGAAAAACAAACAAACAAACAAATTTGCCAAAAATAGATTTTTTGAAGGAACGAAAAAAATAACATTATCTGTACATGTTCATCTATACATGTAGCGCAGTATGTATGTATGTTTTGAGAAAAATCTACTCATTAATTTCATAAGAACTCACTGCGGATAGACGGACGGACGGACCCACCAAATGCTATATATGTCTCCCTTAGGGAGAGACATATAATTATGGAATAACAAAGTGCTAAAAATGAAATTCTCGGATTTTAGGTACACTTGTGTATTGCATATTGAATGTTGACCTGCGACGCCGCCGCAGTTCATTCAAAGAGTGAAATACAAGCATACCTAAAATCCCCGAGATTTTTCTTTATTTTTTATACATTTATTTTAAACTGCAGTACCATATTATTGCATTTTATTTAAGAAAAATATTGTGCAGCTATATCAAATTGGTCTCCGTATGTGGGTTTTTAAATACAATGGTCTCCCTATGAAAAATTATGACATTAAAACTATGATAATGAAAGTAGCCTAAAGAGTTATGTTGACTAAAATCATGTAAATAGCAATGGGTCTTTTGATTTATATTTTAGTTTGAATGCCAAAACAAAAATAAAACAACCAGGTATCTGTCATTTTTTTTATTTGTAAAATACCTTAAAATCAAAAATGCAAAATTCTTCTGTCTAGAACTAAAGTCTTCTCTGCCACTTAAAACCTGATGTTGTGGGCAACTCCACGCAAAAAGTCAACAATCCGTCGGTTTTCGAAGTCGCGGACTATTTGACGAATGCACTGCGCAGAGTCGGCGTCTGGCGAAGTAGTGGCTCGGGCAAGTGGCCACCCATAATACGACCAGGTGCACCGCGAGCATTACTGCAGATCCAACCAATGTGCACTTAAAAACCAACGACTCCGGAATTTCCAGCTTTATTTCGTTTTTGTTGGCCCTGATTTGGCTAACTCAAAGTTCATTGGTCTGGATAAGGCATATTAATTGCAATTGCGACAATGTTGAAAGGACAATTACACGACCTCCAATAAGAAGATAAAAGGGCAATAATTTGTTTAAAAAAGAAGAGAGACAGAGAGAGAGAGAGAGAGAGAGAGAGAGAGAGAAATACAAAGAAAAGAAAAAATAAGAAAAATAAATTGGGGGGGTAGGCCTCGGGGAATTGCCCTACGAGGAAATTGTTTAGGGAGGAATTGTCTATGGGAATTGACTGGGGGAAAAGTCGTGTTCCCTGCAGCAATACATTAAAACTTTATTCTGCTCGTGCAAGTCGCAAACAGTCGAAACAGATATGATGCGGAAAAAATTGAAGTTCAAATTTTTGTCTGTTTCGATTGGCATCTGCACTCAATTCTGGGTCACATGCATTAAAATCTAGGTCACAGAATTCGCGCCTTACGGTTTGTTCTAGCAGCAATATGAATGTTATTGAAAAATCACAGAAAACAGGTATGTTTTTCTTCAAAAAAGATAGCTGGTTTAAGCATTCTTGTTCTACTATGCTATAAAGACCCATTTAGGGAGACCAAGCGGATCCGGTTAAATATAACCAAGACCCGGTTAAAAATAACCGGGTAAAAATGAAAGAAATGATAGAGAGATTTCACCTAAATATCAAATTTCTCTTGCATCAAAGGGCAACCGGTCACTTTACCACTTGCAGTCGAAACAACACATCCGTGAGGAAGATCCGAAAGTGCGAAATGGCTTATTTGCCACTAGCTTTTTTGCCGCCACCCCCGTACCATTTTGCCATTGATTTTTTTGAAGGTCTAATATTTCATAAGTTTAATTGCTTAGCTCTTTTCGATAACTTTTTTCATTTGTTTATGTTTCGATATCAGTGCTTATGTTTTATCTCGAGCCGCAATTGTCAATTACTTTTGGGTAAGGGAATTAAGACTGTGTATGAGCTTTGGGATTATGATTAGTGACGGCATGATAGCTCCGAGTCAGCTCTGACTTCTATAATATCGTATGTCTCTCTGTGACTTTGTACCACACCGCACCTACACCCAATTGCAGGGTTGAGATTTCGCGGTCGCCCCTGGCGACCAACTTTTGGCTCGGGCGACCAACTTTTTTTCTGAGTATTTTCAGATAAATAAATTTTCACTTTGTTGTTGTTTTTTTTTTTCATGTGAGACGGGCTAGACAAATGTTGCAAAAATTGCGCCGGGCGACTAACTTTTGTGCCGGGTGACTAAATCTTTAAAATTTTACGAAGTCTCAACCCTGCAATTGCCAACGTTAACATTTTCCCACAATTTATGGTACAATCGTAAATTTATATTTAAGGAAAAGATATTTCAATTGATTTTGCGTATAATATTCAAAAATAACGTATAAAATATAACCAAATCGGAGGTCCCGATTTGTTCCAGCAATTCGTGCGACTCAAGGCGGCGGTCTCCTTAAATTTGGGGATTTTTGTATATTTTCTCGAAGTTTGTCGATGAAAATGCAGGATTTTGACACACCCATTATTTCGCCGCTTTTTGGCAATCGGGTAAAGCTGGAAACACCAATGAGCTAAATTGCACTTTGTTTTTTTCGAATGTTTGTTTTTACCCACACGTCACTATCACTGTTACCAAAAATCTTTGTTTTTACCCTGCACAAGCCATTGAAAATCTTCCGCGTGTAGCTGGTTATTTGGATCAGAAGTCCAGGGTTCGAACTTCGGTCTTCTGACATGGTGGCGATAGTCGCCGCCAACGTTTTGTTCTGGGGGCGAAATTGAGGTGACTCATGGAGAAAGTGGCCAACTGGCAACAACATGAAAACAACAAGTCAAATAAGCGCTCCATTGTTTATTATCAATAAACTGGTACAGTGTTAATCTAACAACTTGAGGATCGCCTGTTTACCAGTTAATAATGTTATTTATGAAAAGAAAATTGTTTAAATTTGTGAACTATGTTTTCCTCAGGTTTTCTGGCGGCAAAATTTCACCACCATGATTTTTTCTGGTGGCAAAATGTCAAAACTGGGTGGAAAATCGCCACCTCGCCACCGTTAATTTCGAACCCTGAAGTCCAAATTGGCTTTTCCACCATATATATACCATATTTCTACCACCTAAATATACCACCATCCTTATGTTACTGATTATAGAGAGGTTGCCGACACAGACGTTGGTATCGGTCGCAATGTCGAAGACGGAACAGTCGTATTCATCATTTATGTCAGTAGTTACACAAGCAAGAGTGGTATATATATTTTACGGAATAAGGATAAAAAGACAGAGCTAATGAAGATTCAAGATAGTGTTGAATAAATGTTTTTAGGATATTATATATCATACGTTTCACGTCACATTTCAGATAGAGATGTGAGTGGGTGTGCTGGCTGGTACAGCGTTTCCCTGAAGTAGGCAGTGACAGCCGTAGCAGCGCGGCAGCGCACAGCTCCTTAAGGTGAGTACAGTTTTTAATACCGCTGCAGGGTTGGGTGTAGCCGCTGAGCTTTAAGGGCGGCTTTGTGATGGCGTCGGTATGTCTCAGTTGTTTTTCAGTTCCATCTGTAGAGTAGGTCAACGTCCATTTCTTGCAACTTGCACTGGCGTCGTCGCACACATGTCTCTTTCCACTTTCTGTAAATAACAGATAAGGCTTCGGGGTCAAGAACGAACAATATTTTACAATTAGCATTGCAAATTAAACCCTAAGTTACACGGACCACGAACGTCACACGTCAGACTTAATCTATCAAATACTAAGAATAAAATACAGACTTCCAAATTCCCGAAAATAGAAAGAAAAGTTGGATTTTGTGAAGTAAAATAAACTTTTTTAAAGGGCATGGGAATTGTCAATGAGAGTAAATTGAGAAACTAGTTACAGTAAACGTGTTGCTTTGTACGATAACATAATAATAATAATAATAATAATAATAATAGCTGGTTTTTTATATAGCGCTTTATTCCAAAGCGCTTCACATAATGCATTAGCCTAGAGTTTACAATGTCCAAATATACTACGTATTAAGCCAATCATTATTATTAGACAAACCATACATGTAATTGCTACTGGGCATTTTAACACTACACAACATATTATAGAATATACATAAATTAACCCTACGTGGTCATTGCACTGTTGGTACATTTACAGTGTATGACAGACAGATAACATATAAACACATTATAAATACAGCCATTGATTTGCCCATTAGTAATCTTACATTATTAACAAAATGTAAGACATTCTAAATTGCGATGTATTTATGTCAGGAAAAGGTGTTTTTGCAACGAAGAAATTCCTTAATAGGGATTTTCCTTTGCAATACCGTGGCGAATACCTCAATAGTCGCCAATATCGCGACAGAAAACGCCAATACACAATGGACGGAAACGATGGATCCTATATATTTGAATTTATTACTAGGGATGGGAACCGCGAGCATTTCTGAACCGGTTCAAACCGCGGTTTTTGTTAAAAACCGCGGTTTTGAACCGCGGTTTTTTGCCAATTAATAATAACTCTAAGTTGACTGTTTAATTAATGCCAATTAATAATAACTCTTAAGTTGACCTGTTTAAGTTGACTATTCTTAATTAACCATATGGAATTTATTTTTATTGTTTAATAACAAAAAGAGATCAAAGTAAATTTAAATCATAAATCAGTTGAATTAGGTCAAACAAAACCACGATGAAAATTACAAAGGAACTTTTTTCACTATAATCACATTTCTAGAAAAAAACAGAACTTGAATAAAATTAATCTGTCCAGAAGTTCATGTTAGTCAGTTTTCTAAACTATGTTCTTGTTAAGGAAAATGAGCATGTCGACGTTATCTGCGGATAGTCGTGACCGCTTTTTCTTCTAAACACTGGGAGGCAATGGCACTACGATGGAAAAATGAAACAATACGCCGAATACGGCACATGAATTTTGCACTTTTCTCTGTAATTTGAGTGGCGGAAGCTTGCTCTGTAGCATGTTTTCTAACGTTTGCTGTACCGGTTTCTTTTCGGCTTTGCCTTTTGTTTCTTTCAGTTTCTCTCTGGTCGCGCTCGAACATTCTGAATGTAACATGGGCGTGGTGTCGTTTAGGTCGTTTATTTGTCCAAGTTGCTAGGAACCCGCTTCAAAAGGCTCTGATTTCTTAGCAAGCTTATCACGGAGAAGTACTTCGTGTATGAACTGGCTTTCCGCTTCCTTTGACGTTTCCACCAGACGAGTCAATCACACCAACTCCTTGTCCTAAAATGTAACTAAAATGTAACTACATCATGTCTTCTATATACCCTACACGTTATATCTATATGAATATCTATATATTAAATTTGATAAGTTTGTTTGTATTTGAAATTGAGATTCCTCTTGATGGCGTCAATGAATTTGTGACCTATCGTTGTTCAGTTCCACCTGGGCAAGAAGGCGACGTCCGTGCGCTTGCAACTTTCCACTTTCTGTAAATAACAATAAATAACTTACTCTGGCGTTGTCGCATACATTTTTCAATTTGGGCCGAACTGGTTTTGGGCCGAATCGACCAAATCCCGTTTCTTTCCACTTTCTGTAAATGACAGATAAGGCTTCGGGGTCAAGATTCCTCTTGATCGCGTCAACGAATCTGCGACCGATCATTGCTTAGCTCCATCTGTGTGGGCATCTTGGAGTCAAGTAGTTTGCTCTTCCTTGGGCTTCCACGCTCAATAAGATTCCCTTTTCAATCAGCACCTCATTGAGGCAACGGCCAACTTTCTGTCCATAATAAAGCAGCACCTCGCAGTAGTCATCCATCTGCAATCAATAGATTAATCAACGAACCAGTCAATCAGATAAATAATCGCTCATTCCATTTGTCGATTAATTGGACATATAAACAAATTAATATCACAGTCACATAATACGTATAGTTTTACATATAAATCTGTTAAAAAGAATTTTACTGTTAGCCGCGTGTATCTTCGGGCCCAAGCGTTGTGTGTCATTGACTTTCACGAAGGTGTATCACGATGAACGGACAAAAGACTGATTACAATATATTACACTTTCTGAAATTCCGTTTCTTTCCTTTATATCCCAGTAAACTAATCTCTCCCTTGAATATCCGTTTCTATTTTCCTTATTTACATTTTATCCGTAACAACAACTCTCCCTGCACCAGCACCACAAGCACAACACCCCGTGCACCATTAGGTATCACACCTAACGTGTGGCCTCTATGCCCTCGTAAAATCGCCCGCAGGTCGCCCAGCAGCACGTTCCTTATATAGTTGCTGGCAGAACAGCCGCAGCTAATTAAAAATGCAGCCAATCAAAGAGCTTCCCGCCTAATGCATGAACCAATGAAAAAATAGCTGCCCAAAAACATACCTTGCAAGTAACGTAGCGACCAAAAAGTGATGTTTTCAAAACGATTCAAAAGTCCTTTACAAAGTTGCACTATCGGTTCTAATCTGCAGAATTTTTAAATACTTGAAAACTACATGAAAAGTTTGTGATAGATAGCACAAAAATTTCCCTCGTCTGAAAAACCGACAAAATGAAAAGTTCCAAACACAAAAACATTGCCATATGCACAATCTTGACTCGCTTTACGCAACGCTCTGTGAAGCTTAAAATTTCGTCGCCGACTTCCGAAGATACCCGATATACTTGATATATAAGTAAATTTTAAAATGGCACAAAATCTATCGAAAGGACTTCAAACGAACTTGAAACTAGTACAAACGTGTTCACTACACTACGATCCCTCCAAATTCTAAACCGATCGGCACGGGCCTGTCACTCAGTATACCCAATGCGACACGTCAACAGTTTCCCAATGAGTTCACTCGACTATTCACCACTTCTTAACACCTGAAAGGAAACGACTGCACCAACGGGCGCTTTTCTGCATTTCCACGAAGCGGACGCATCCTCCACCACAACAAACGTCTATTTTAATTGATTTTAGTTTCAACTGAGTCTTCCTATAATAACAGAAAAGACACAATATGACCCTAACGGGTTGCCGGTGTCGTTAAACAAATCAATCAATCAATCAATCAATCAAAATCCTTAGAGGCACCGAGAGTTGGAAGTCATCGGACGAAGGACTCGGTGTGAACCAGTTGTTCTTGCTTGAAGCAGCTTTGTAGTAGAGTTTCGAGTAAGGCAGAGACGAGTACAAGTTGGATGGCGTTAAACAGCTGCTGTGTGTGACCTTGCCTTTACTCACTGCAGCCTCTGGAAGGCCTTCTACCTTCCTGGGGTTGCAGGCTGTTTATTTCCATTTTGTAGGTCTAATTTCGAGGTAAAACGGCCCGGCCCAGAGACGGCGGCAATGCCTGACAAAGAACAACGTCAAGTTACTTCATCGCAACATGAGGGTGCCGAAGACATGTCATGAGAACGGGATGCAATGACGAGCGTGTATTGTTCGACCATCAGGAGTTATCAGTGCTGGGACCTTGTGTTTCTCTACCCAGTGGTACATTATGACAATTTGGCTCAGTGACATCATACAATGACATCAGTGTGTGTCTGGTATTAAGTAACAGTGATAATACAGTGAAGTAAAATTGTTGACTGGATGCCAGACGCCATATATTTATTGAAATGGGCTGGGTGCTACCCCCTGATGTCGAACTGATCAAGCCACTACCATTGTTAGCTTTCAGCCAATGTTGGCTGAGCATTGCTATCGGTCTGTCCGTCCGTCTGTCCATCTGTCTGTCTGTCCGTAAACTTTTTTGTCCGGTCGATATCTCAAACTATTTGTCGGAGCTTCACAAAACCTTGCAGGAAGGAGTATATATAGTGCAGATGTGCAACGGAGGATTCAATTTGTCCCACGTTCATTCATCTGTCCGCAAGTCGCACTTTAAACTTTTCTTGTCCGGGGGTTATCTCAACTATTCATCGGATCTTAACCATACTTACAGGAAGAAAGTATATATAGTGTAGATGTGCAAGGACCGTCGCTCCAAAAGTTGCACCTTGTATATTGTTTTTGTCCGGGCAGTATTTCAAAAGAGTAAATGGATCACAGTGAGTTAGTTAGTTAAATGATTTGTTTAACGACACGACCGACCTTAGCGGGTTACATTGTGTCAGAACATGTCAGTAATAAGTGACTAGAAGACAATGCTACAAGCTAAAATCAAAGTAAGCTAAAACCATGTATATTCTAAATTCATAAAGTAAACAACGACTAGAAATACTGATACAGGTTGATTTCTTTTAAAAATTGTATAAATTTGCTAGGTTCTACTTCATCAAAGAGCTGCCTCAAGGAGTCAGCTCTGAAATGACGTGAGCGGGTACAGTCTATTAAGATATGTTTAACGGTGTAAGGTTCCTGTCAGCCGACACAATCGGGTGCCGGCTCGCCTCTTAACAGATATTTGTGGGTGATATATGTATGTCCTATACTGGCTCTATGATAAACCATTTCATCTCGCACACTGTTAAGTGGCGGGTTTTTTTTGTCCGACTAAAGGTTTTGTTTGATACAGCTTGTTTGTTGGTTTGTTCAATATTTCTTGCCACAATCTTTTTGTGTATCTTGTGATGTGGTATTTAAAATCGGAGGCTGGTATGAGCATATCGATACAATTATCATTTAGAGCCTCTTTTGCGGCTTTGTCGGTTATCTCGTTTCCTTGGATACCCACGTTACTTGGAACCCAGCAGAACACTATGTCTTTGCCACCTTTGGTGGCCTCGTCATACCTTTCCAGAAGGTCAAGGATAAGTGGGTTTGATATTTGTAGGTTTTCAATTGATGGGAGTACGGACATAGAGTCCACGCATAACAAACTTTTTGTATCGACTAATCTTCACTATCTGGATAGCGAGATGTAGAGCTTTAATTTCGGCTGAGAAAATAGTGGAACCATTTGGAAGTCTTGTTTTCAAGGTGTTATTTTCAGTTACAACGGAAGCAGCCGATTTGTTGTCGAGCTTTGAGCCGTCCGTGTAGACGAAATGATAGTCTTTAAATTCATCCTTGAGCAAATTTTGATCGAAATAGAAAGGGGCTAGTTGTTTCCTTTGCATAGACCGAAAGGTTCTTTAGTACCACAGGTTTGGTGAGTTTCCACTGTGGTAGTTTTGGCACTCTGTATTTTGCAATTGACTCTATGGTGATGTCAGCGTTATCAAGGTGAGGCTGAACCCTGGCTCCAAATGGAGGTATTACGGTAGGGCCTCTTTCATGGAAGCGAGAAAAATCTTATCCAAAGACTGAGTTGTAGGTGGGGTTCTTCTTATTTGCATAAAGCTTTGTTGTGTACTGCATAGCGAGTTTAACTCGATTTTTTTAACCCGATTTTTTGTGTGTTCTTCTTCTCTGACACTATGGGCCCTACGACCATGAAACGTGGGACTTATGAAAAGCTTGATCTGAACATGTGCATGGCACTTTTTATTTTCGTCTTTGATTTCGTTTTCTTTGTTTAAACGCCATGTGAAAAGAGTGTATTTTCTGCAAGTAAATGCGCAGCATGTAACGTATAGCACAGAACACCACACAGTTGGTCAGCTTTGTGCGAGCTCTCACTGCGTAAACAGATAACACAGCGTATGCCTGATCAGTCATTCAAACCTTAAGTCAACAGAAAGCAAACACTACTCGGCTTATAAGACGTATTCAAGCTGCGTTGTTTGCTAATATATTTAGCTGGTATTAAGTTATGAACCTATGGAGTTCAAGAACAAACCCATTGAAGAAAGTTTTTTTGTGTTTTAATTTTTGTCAAGTGCTAGCGAAACGCGACTCTAGTTACACAAGAAGTGAAATATGATGTACTGTTTTTATTTGTGTTTCACACAGATAGTTTTCAACAATGAAGCAATGACACATTGGTTGTTATTTACCTTTAACCCTAACCCTAATACAGGCACATAAGCAAGAAATATTAAAAACAACAAAAGCACACGAACTCTGCAAATCCTCTCGCTCTTCGCACGTTTTATAGCATAAACACAGTGTGACATAGTTAATAAGTCAAGTTTGTATGCATGCATTACTTTCAAATAAAATGGCTAAGTTTCGACCCTAATTTTGGCTATATAAATGAAAAGTCGGAGCTATGTTTTCCCAGCTCTTCCGGTATCTCGTAACAAAAGCCGTCGAAGGTACTCTTGATGGACAAAAACTCCTTATGCATGCCTGTGAGTCTCCCGCGGGAGTCCAATCCTAAGATTGTAATACACTTATTATGCAAAAAGTGTGATTTTTTGACGCATTCCCAAAAACGCATTCAAGATACCCAGGTGCACAACCACAACATATGTTCTATCCTTATGCAAAGCTGGAATGGAATCCCCTTGTATTTCTCGTGATTAGTAGCAGAAACGACTCCTCATTCCAAATGTTGACAGACGGACGAACCCAAATCCAATACAGCTGTAGTAACTTGCCCCGTACTACGTGGCAGAGGGCTAATAAAGCAATTCTCATGACCTGGCTGTGTCAACAGAATGTTTTGGGATGCTTACTCAGTCACCAGACAGCAGGTCAAAATAATGTAAAAAGTAACTGGTGTCAGGTAGTGAGACAAGCACAATCCCTCGTTCACCTCACACTCTTTAACAATTAAAATGTTTGGAAGAGCTCTATTCAGGAGAAATCCATTTACTAAGCAAAGAGGGGGGAGGAAGTCTTATAGTGTGCGTACGCTTATATTAAACTTCAAAATGACGTCACAATTGATGCGTGGAGGGAAGGGGGATAAAAACGGGTAAATTTTTGCGTACGTACTAAATGGAAGCCCTCTTATATTTGCCAACTTTTGACACCCCTACCCCCGTACGTAAAAACATAGGCATCTCAGATGCAGAGCCCTCAGCCAATAGCAGTTACATCACTGTGGGCGGGTTACCTTTTTGAGATATCGCCCGGATAAAAAAAAGTTTAAAGTGCAACGGTCACGTGACAAATCGAACCACTCGTTGCACATATAGACCCTATATACTTTCTTCCTGTGGGGTTTGGTGAAGATCTGATGAAGAGTTTTCGAGATATCGTCCGACAAAAAAGTGGACGGACAGACAAATAACAATAGCCTTCAGCCATATTGGCTGAGGGCTGAAAATGTGACGTCAATATGGAGATCAACATTAGCGTACGCACAGGGCTAGACCCCCTCTCTTCACGTAGGTAATATATGGATAGCCCCTTACTGAAATAACACACAAAAGTAAACACAGATTAAACAGAAATGCATGAATACTATGAAATCTATACACTGTTGATGTGACTGAGATATGCCATACTCATTTATGGTACATCAGGAGAACTTACATATTATCTTTTATTTTACAGTTTTCATAATTTCTTATGGGGCTTTACATTAGGAAGGAACAATGTCACACTCGTTCACAAGCAAACCGTTGAGTATGCCAAGAAATGTTTTTATCTAGAGAATATACATGAGGTCTCCCTACTTTCTTTTCTCGAGCATGGTCTACTTAAGTCTGGCATTAGGGGTTCACAAATAAATGAAACGTTAAAGTACGCTATCACAGTCGATAATATGCTCAAAATTCATATATGAGAAGAGTAGGGGTGTGCCGGTTTGAGCGAAATCCGAGCAAATTTTCTCTGTTGGGTGAGAACAAAAACCGAATTCCAAAATTTCAGTTCGGTTTGGTTGTTTCTTAGATTCAATACCTTACTCAAAGACAGGCATTTAAAAAGTGATGAAGGAATTATGTGGTCGTTGGCAGGTTGCCATAAAATGACATGCTGCTGCCTACGCATTTGCGTAGCGACGATATATGTGCCAGGCATAAACTTATGGACCCGCATGGGCGTTAATATATAATATATATACTGGAAATGTGCCCGTTGGAAAACAGATACTCCGACCAACGTTTCCAGTGTCACGCTTTTTTAATAAGATGTAAGTAAAATTATTAAATTTTAAAGTATCAGTGTGACCGTGGACTCAGCTCTAGAACATATTGTATAGAAGCCATATACCAGCTTTGATTGAATCCGCCAATTGGAACTTATGTCATTCGTAACACACACCCTGGCAGAGACAAGTTAAAAACATTATGCACCTTTTGACCTTAGTCCGGTCGGTGCAAAATAAAAAACCGAAACGAACGTTTTGCCAACCGAACCTTACCGAGCTCAGCTCAAACCGACACACCCCAAGAACAGCCTCCCCTTGACTATTCATACATGAGAGCCGCATCAGCAAACAACGGCTCTGATGCAAACTTTCTGTGTCTCATGCACACACGTCACTCAGCGATCAATAGCAAGAGCCAACAAGAGTTCACTGGCAAGAACTCTAAGAATATCACAGATCAACTGTCACAAACTTGAAAGACTGGGTACTTTTAAGACAAGTGTTCCATCATCCTTCAACTTTATCAGCTATGTTAACCTGCTGTTTCTTTGGTAACAGTACCTTAAGATTTTTATTTATGTTGATGTGCACCGTCTTTCTTTCGTTGATCACTTTCGCTCGTATCTTTTTGTACTGTTCTTCTCGGGTTAAGTGTTCAATACTCTTTATCGATTTCATGCCGAGAAATTTCAGAATCTCTGCCTTGCCTTTAAGGAAAGAAATAGCCACTTAAAATTCAACCAATTGACACCGTAATGGAGAGATGTATACCTCAATTTTTTTAAGAATAACTAAACCGCCCAGGTAAACTTTCCTTTACCTCATAAATTACAAGCTATAATGATTCCTAAGAACAGATCGTCCTGAAAACTCATTGAAACTATTTATAATTTTTAATATCTATAATTTTATTTGGTTCAATGACAGCAGTGAGATACATACTAGGATAAGGCCCTTTTGGTTTCTGCAAAAATGCAGAAAAGTGTGTTTTCACTGCAAGAGTATCTTCTGCAGACCACTTGACAGCACATCCAGTACCTAAAAGGGAAACATCAAACAAAATGCCTCACTGCATAAAAATAAAACAACATACTAGAAAAAGTTGTTGATTTTCAAAACCCTAAACTGCTGTAAAAGTATTCTTGAACGACTTCAAACAGTGACTTAATTATAACGTCGAAGCCAAAATTGTACCAATTGGCCCACCAAAACTCGACATCTGAAAATATTTGCACAATTTACTGCTTCAAGAAGAGATTCTAACAGTTTTCTGTATGTTAAAAGACATAAACAAATTAAGAAACTGCTTATCTAACATGTCGGGGTTGTTTATTGTAAGGTTTGCCCAGACACTGGGGATCATATTGTGGCACCAATTTCTCTTTTAGCTGGCGAAAATCCTTACAAATGCTTTGCAACTGAAGCTTCAAATGAATAAATCAATGTTTCGATACCTTTTGCTTTCTCAACACGCTTTCTAGCCATAGAACCCTCTTCTTCCTCTTCAAGCATTGGCTCATATTCGCCTAAATTAAATCAGATTTATTATATATCATAGTGACAATGTCATCTTTTTAGCCAATCTAGCCAATCATACCCCTTGTACGCAGTGCGTACGCTTTGGACCATACCCCCTTCCCATCTGTGGCACGCTGGTGGCTTGACCCCCCTTCCCACCTGTGCGCAGTGCGTATGTTTTGGCTGCGACCCCCTCCCTGCGTACGCACTACATGAATGGCCCCTATCCCAATTTCATGATCATCAAGCAGAAGGACTGCTTACAAGAAGAGGTGCATTTGCTATTATTTTTGCAGAATTATATGCTTTTATTTCATTTTACCCAAGAGCACATGGTTTTTACAGCTGCTCGGCTGTATTGTGAACATATGCATAGTTGTCATTTGATAAAACTGCAAGCTTTATTGCTTATGTAAATCAAAAGTCTATAAGCTTAAACGGATATGCCCTGGAACGTTCCTCCTATTTTTGTGAAATACAATCTACAAAATAAAGGGTAATACGACGTTTTAATGCGTTTTAAGAGATAAACGGGAGCATTCCAGGATATTGCCGATTTTTCATACTATCAGTATCCAGGCAGCCTCGTGTCCGTTTTCGGTGTGACTTCCCTGAGAAATCTTCCTTAGGCGCGTCTGAAACTCGCGATTCACTCCAATCTGAGTCTGAATCGGAGTCGCTATGGGCTCTCTCACACGCTTTCACATATCTAATTAAAGGGGCCTGATCATCATCACTATCAGATGAATCCCTGGTTCTTAACACCTCACAAGTGCTCCGAGATTGTTTTCGGGCTGTTGCTGCACACGGCTTTTCCAGGGTTCTTGCAACTGTTCATGGGAATTATTTAAGCCTAATTGTAATTTAGTTTGTGTATGAAGCTTTTCAATTTGCTCAAGTACCAAGATGTTTACTGCCTAGTGCCCCTATAGCACCGGTGAATAGTTAGGTTTAATCACTGCGAAAATATGCCAGTGACAACATCAACACTTTAACTTATAAGAAAACATAAATTAATTTATTAAATCAATAGGTAAAGCATATTGAGAGGCAATTTAAAAAGTCAATACAATAAATGGAAAAACACACACCTAAGAGACTGCGCCTAGGTTTCTTTGGTTTAGCACCGGTTGAAGCAGTAGCAGCAGCTTACGCGCTACAAGTGGCAACGCTGCCGTCCATACCGGGCCTACTTTTACCTTTTAACAACATTACAGGATTACAGTAAATTTAGAAATCTATCTAATCGGTGAATTTTCAACGCAAGTTACAAACGCGATATGACTCCACAAGATACAATGTTATCCTTTTCACGGTCGTCGTTAAAATAAACTCAACAATCAACTTGCATTGGAGAAGTTAGTTAAGTAGAAAAATCCAGATTCTACAGAGGTTGGATATTGTTTTAGACCATTGGAAAAATCGCTGTTATATATGATATTACTGATTTTTATTTTTTAATGGAACATTGCTCTTATTTAAGATATTTTGAAAATAAATTTTGACAATAAAGATAAAACGAAAGTGTTTACCTTCGTCAACACTCTGCAAAAATCGGCCTATCACCAATGTCTCTTTTAAACCTGGCGGACATCTGTAGTTCTCACTGGCCGTCACATCGGAGTGGCTCAAGTGATTAAAGTATATTTTGGCATCAGCGGGAGACATATCCAACGATGAATAAATCGTCGAAATCCTATGACGATTCATAGTCGCGTTTAGCGCGATTGGAATCATCTTTGTAACTTGATTCATTGCATGCCACCCAGAACAGTGATTGTATGAGCCTCTTGAAGCGAACACGAAATTGTTATTTTCTTTGATTCCGTACGCTTTGCGATACTTGACCAAGATGTCCAATGCGCCAACGACATTTTTGGGTATCAGTATGGGAACGAATTTTTTCCCTTTACCATGCAAGTAGGCCAATAGATACTGATTTGCCAGGAATTTTTCTGCTGGGTCTATAACCGAATCTATGGCCTCGTCACTAACCCAGACTTTATTTTTGGCATGCTCCCATTCCGTGATCAGCATCCTCGCACCTTCCTCACCGCGACGCGCGTTGTACAGAGTGAGTCGACAAACGACGAGATTCCTGAGCAAGGCATATTTTTCGACACCAAAGTCGTTCACAATGGCACTCACTCGATCATTCACAAACGTATGCAAGCGCTGGACCAGTTTGTCACATGGTAGCTCATTAGGCCTTCGCCTTTCAAAAGTGCGCTCGGTTGCGAGGTATTCCGCTTCAGCGAATACTTTGGGATCTCGAAAATGGAATTGCCTTCTGAACCCTTGCACATCTAATACTTTGTCATTTTCGGATCTTTCGTCATAAATGGCCTCGAGATGTTTCGCCGATCTCCTGAGCACTGCCTTGATGTTCTTCAAAAGCCCGTGCTTCGTTTTAGCTGAGGAAGAACTTTGTCCCCTTCTTTTTATGGCTTCATACAGAATGTTCATGTTTTCTCTACCTTTGCGGAACATGTCTTCAATGGAAGCATTTTGAGGAGCTCCAGGTACTTTCTTGTATTCCAGGAAGAGATTCGCAAGCTGGCGCATTTCGGTCATTGAATTCTTCCTGCATTCGGCTGCTTTGGATTTTGAATAGCGCTTTTTGTTGAAAATGCGATAACCCATTTCCTTCAGAAAGCTATTACTTCTGCACAACATTCCCGTTTCATCCTCTTGAAATTTGTCGAGGATTCTTTCCTTGAACTCCTGGTCGTGATGTAAATTAGTCACAAGCGTGGATGGTCTTATCGCAGTCGGTTTTGACTTGCACTGATGCTTGTAAAACGTTGAGCTTCCAATGAACTTATTGCATTCGCGACACATTTTTATCACATCTTGTGTGGACTTTGTTCTTCGCTCGCGCATCAGGTCAGCTTGATCAAAAGACAATTCACTGAGTACTCTTAGATTGTGCTTCTTGATGCCTTCTATTCGCTTTTCGTTTGCAAATTGGCTATCAAGTTTATTCTCATGCATGTTGGATTTCACTTCTTGCAAACGCTTGTGCACATTCGTGATGTGGCGTTTCAATTTACCACCCGTTATGACTTTGCCACAGAAAGGGCATTCTCTTGGTGGCTTCTGAAACATTAATAACAAATCTTCTAAGGCAAGTAAAAAAGCGTAATACAAATTGTTGATTAACGATGCAGGAATCTCCGCATGAGTGTGTACTAATCAAAAGCAGTTTTGCACAATTAAGTTTTACGCAGTATGAACAAGGTATGATTTTTTCCGAAAATTAATAATGCCTACAAGATTCCACAATTATTGTTGAATAACTAGAAAACTTTTCGTGTAAAATGGAAAGTTTTGGACTGATCTACATTAAGCATATGTACAATAGCAACAAACCTTGTATTTCTCTTTGTCTTTTCTTGTGGTTGAACCACTTTGATTGGCACTGTTGGCCGTTTATGCTCCTGAAAAAGAATAGGATATTTTGAGTATGGTCTAAAAATAGGGAGACTGTTAACCTGTCACCGCCTGTACCTCATAAACGCCATACCGAAAAGTATCCCGAGTATGGTCAAGGTTATATACGAGTAAATATAAGCAATGCACATTTTGTCCCTATTTACCAATTTTCAGGTATGTCTTTCTAAGTAGTAACTTTGATATATATCTACATAGAAACACTTAAGGAGACCATGTTTCCAAGACAGAAAGAAGGAGACTGTCCACCTATCACAAACCTCACAAACGCCATACCAAAAAGTATCCCGAGCATGGTCTCCCAAAGTCGTATTTCAATGTGATATACGAGTAAATATAATCAATGCACATTTTGTCCCCTATTTATTTATGGTCTTTCTAAGTAGTAACTTTGTTATATATCTACATAGAAACACTTAAGGAGACCATGTTTCCAAGATATAGAAAGAAGGAGACTGTCCACCTGTCACCGCCTGTACCTCAAAAAGGCCATACCGAAAACTATGGTCTCTCTAAGTAGTAAGTTTGGTATATATATATATATATATATATATATATATATATATATATATATATATATATATATATATATATATATATATATATATATATATATATATATATATATATATATATATATATATATATTTAAGCCGTCGATTTGATATTAAGTTCCATACGATACAATTGACTGTATTGACATCTAGCTCTCTGACAAGACAGTAAGAATAAAACAACTCGATTGGGAGTAATATTTGTATATTGTAAAAAAAATAACTGCTGTTGAAGTGACAGTACACTATCAATGAATAAAAATACACAGCAATAATTTTTTGTCTACACACAACTAGCACAAAACATTTAGCATGATAGTGAAATGTTAGTAATGTTAACCAAATATTGAGGGGTGGAAAAGGGGGAGGGGTGGTGGGTATTAAAAGGGAATACTGCTATTTTGTTTCGATGCGCGCTCGCTGCTGGCTAAAATGCGAGTGATACTTCCAGTCAGTAAGCGCAGTCGCTGTGACGTTAGAGATGCATCCTGAGTAGGAGGGGCTAAGCCTGTCTGTTTGCGCAGCTGACAAATCAGTCTTTGTTGTGAGAGCGTCTCAATGAGGTTCTCTTTGTGAAAGGTTGCCAGAGTTCCTGGCACCAATCCCCTAGTTACACACAGTACGCAGGAAATATACAGAGTATGCAAAGTAGGATAAAAGAGGGGTTTCTAAAACATATATAATGGGGCTTCTAAAACAGTGACGTCATTGTTTTAGAAGCCCCAACGGGCTAGTAAAAGAGTGACGTCACATGGACGTGATATGGACGTCATAATCACGTCATATGGACGTGATATGGACGTCATATGAACGTCATAATGACGTGATAGGGATAGTGGGCAGCCATTCAAACGGGCAGCGAGACAAATGGGCAGCCGGACTATATGTGTCACCGTAACACGGACAACTGGGCCATCGGAAAATCAATTAGAACTAAGCAACCAATGACAGAGTTTCCTTAAGCCAAGCTATTTTTAGCCAAGACAGCTCTCTCTTCACGCATCACTGCACACATTGAGAAGCTGGCGAGGAAGCAACAACTATTTCTCTCTGTTCATACACACACACACACACAACGGCAAACCAAGCAGCCACTCATTCCCTCACTTTCTCGTTTGCTCTGTCACTCTCTCTCTCCACACACATCACACCACGGCACACACACACACACCTAAATGACCGAACGGGCAGTCTTTTTTGGTTGGATTTTCTCGCTGTCTCTACCTACATATACTAACCACGTACGGCTCATTTAGCGTTTCCTTTCTCAAGCCAGCTTTCTCGCTCTCCAAACACACATAACGGTAAACCAAGCAAGCAGCCACTCTTTTTTCGCCCAGTCTATCTTTCACTCTTTCAAACGAGCAAACGGGTTGTCTTTTCTTCCTCACTTTCACGTTTGCTCTATCACTCTCTCTATGTACATATAACACCTACGGCAGACGGGGCAAACTGGCAATCATTTTTTAACTCTCTCTTTCTCCACACGCATATGCCATCACTAATGGATCTCCGTAAAAGAATTAAAAATGGCCATTTTTAACCACAGAGAGCTCTCTCTCCATGTATTACGGCAGGCAACAACTCTAATTTGTGGCTTTCTCGCTCTCCAAACACACATAACACCTACGGAAACCGGACAAACGGGCAGCCGGACAAACGAGCAGCCGGGCAAATGGACAGCCGGACAAATGGACAGCCGGAGAAACGGGCAATCTTTTTTTGCTTTCTCTCTCTTCACACACACCATCGCTAATGGGTCTCCGTAAAAGCAATTAAAGCCAATTCGCACTTTCGGATTTTTCCGGTGGAGATGTTGTTTCGACTGAAAATGTTGGGGGATAAATTACAAAGAAATGATAAGGGGAAAACATCAAAATTCTAATTTTCTTTCAACATGCACACTTTTGAATTTATGAAGACATCATATGATCTTTTAAAAACTATTTAAATATTATTCAGTCCCTTTAATAACCAACATGTGACTATCTTTCTGACAAAATGGAATTTTGTTGATTTTTGCCGTTTTTTTTCCTATCATTTCTTTATATCCTTATCCCACTTGAATTCAGCCGAAACGCAAAAACTTTTCGCTCAAGCCAAAAGTGCGAATTGGCCTATGTTTCCTTAAGCCAAGCTATTTTTCACCCCAGGGAGCTCTCTCTCTCTCTCTCTCTCTCTCTCTCTCTACACGCAAGCAGCCAACTAATTGACCGAACGAGCAGTCTTTTTTTGTCTTTCACTTTCACTCTCTCTCGAAACACGCGACGGCAAACGCAACCAAGGAGCCACTCTTTTTTTCGCCCAGTTTCTCTTTCTCTCTTTCAAACGGGTCGTCTTTTTCCCCTCACTTTCTCTTTCGCTCTGTCTCTTTACACACACATATAACACCACAGCAGACGCGGGAAGACGCGGGAAGACGCGGGAGACGTGGAAAAACGGGTAGACAGCTCCCTGTAAGCTCTCCAACTGTTTTTTAAGCAGTGGACTCATAGAGACATGGTTAGAGCTCGCCTATTAGGTATTTTGACCCAGCAATGACGTCATACATATTGACTGAGAGCTCTTTCTTCACACACATACACATCACGGCAGCAGTGTAAACGGGCAATCATTTGTTTTTTTGCTTTCTCTTTCGCTCTCTACACATAACACAACGGCAAACGCAACCAAGGAGCCACTCTTTTTTCGCCCAGTTTCTCTTTCTCTCTCTCTTTCAAACTTGTTGTCTTTTTTCCCCTCACTTTCACGTTTGCTCTGTCTCTTTACACATACACATAACACCACAGCAGACGCGGGAAGACGCGGGAGACGTGGAAAAACGGGCTGACAGCTCCCTTAAGGAGACAATGTTTTCAAGATACAGAAAGAGAGGGGGCGTTCACCTGTCACCACCTGTATCTCACAACCGCCATCATGAGAAGTGACATTTGAGTTTTGAAATTAAAAAAAAAAGCAATGGATGCGTATTTGGTACACCTATTTCCCTATCTCCATGTTTGGTCCCTCAAAGTCGTCAATTTGGTGTATAGATAGTTCAAGTTTTTCTCGCATTGATGCAAACGCACTACGGAGTATGTGAATGTAGTACAAGATCATGCAAGTAGACTTACCTTCATGTTGTGGTTCTGCTTGTGTGTCGCCCCTAACCAAGCTCCGAAGATCAGCCGCTACCACTGCAATTTGCAGCGAGGAATCTGTAACACAAGAATCGAATCATATTTTTTTAACACATTGAGTTTAGTATATCTATGGTAAATTTAAATATTTCACATTTCAATTGATGCTGTAATTACAGATAAAATTATAAGCAGATAAAATTACTGCATACAATAAAAGCAACCTACCTGAAGCATTGGCGATTTCTTCGATGGAGTTGGCACCTCCATTTTCTTTTTCTTCGGATTGAGCAGCTGCTAGCAAAGCTATATCTCTGTGCACGTCGTCAATAAGCCTGAAGAGTGTATATGATGACATCAGTGTAAATATGCATGAGCTAGAGATTTTGTCTATCTAATTGGAAATTCAATCTATGCAAAAAATATACAACCATTACCTGTAAAGATGTAAATGAATTAAAAATCCTCTTTTCCTTTACCTCAATGGGTGACAACATTACACTGAGGCTTGTAAAACGTCCAACTATTTAGTCATACATTTTTAAAATTTATATTAACCTGACTACGTCTCGAGGAGAAGGCCTATGCCCCGTGGTGTGTGTAAGGCTGTTGCATGTTGACTACACAAAATTTAAAAGTGGGGGAAGGGTAGACATAGTGTCTAACATTTAAATGAGTCAATCCAATAACCAGTAGGGACCTGAGACTGCCATAGGTACTCTAAGTACAGCGCCGATTTTGAAACATTAGCCAATTTGTCAATTTAAGTCCAAAATTCTTGGTTAGTGCACTGCGGAAGGGTGCAGAGAAGCCGTGTACAAAATTTGAAAGGAATCCATCTATTAATGTGGCCTGTAGGCGCGTGAGACTGAAGCGTGAAAGACGGACGGACGGACGGACAGACCGAAAAGTTCAAAACTATATCCCTCCGTTCTACTGGGGATAAAAAGCCACGGGGGGATACCACTGAACGTCATTCTCGTCAATCAACGCATGCGAGCTGACCCCCAGCTGTTAAATCCCAGCATTCAGATCGGATACAAACAAAGGTTCTTCGGGCTCTTCAGGGAGTACTGGACCTGAAAAATATATGTCGGGAAATCTCTTTATTTCAGCATTTCAACAAAAATAATGAAAGAAACGAACAATAAAAATAAATTACATTACAGTAAAATCTCCGTTAGCAAACAACTGCACTTAGTCAACACTATTTCCTCGGAATTTTGAACTGCTATGATGAAATTCACTTCTCATTATGAACACCTTTATGTAATAAACAGATTTACCAGGTCCCAGAGGTGTCCATTGCATAAAGTTTTATTGTTTATTGATATCATAACTTACTCATTGGCTGCAATGGAATAACAGTTAATGGTGGCGGTAATGTGTTGTCGCGCTCTGGTGTGCTCCACCGCATAAATCGTTCATGGTCTGTTGCATTGCTCTCCTGAAGCAAATTAAAAAGAATGTCTAGTTAATTACGATTCCAAAAGGATTTTCATGAGCCGGAAAAACTTCTGTAAAGTAAGAATTGTTAACCAAGTGTTACTTAACCTTGTTAACTAACTTAAAGGATACCAGTTCAAATATCAGGGAGTCTTTAGTAATACCATAGCGCTAAACGACTACAGACAGTAATAAAATGCAATCAAAGCATTATCCGAATGTGCGCTCCCTTTTGCTGCACCTTTGAAAAGATTACGTGGACTGTATACATAAAATTTTTTAACACTTAAGGAGACTCACAGTTTCAGCGTCCTCTGCTTTTGAAATCGTTGCTGGAATCAACTTTGATGGAACACTAGTGACAAATTTATCATCAGTGCCCATACGAGTGATTGAACTGAGTCCCTGAAAGGTCTTGAGCATGATATTATCAAAGTGCGCCTTCCGGACAGTTGAAGTACCCTTGTCCACGTGCGCCTCCTCGATAGGGGGTGTGGCCATGTGAACCTGCATGTCCTCTACAGGGGGTGAGGTCATGTCCATGTGCGCGTCCTCGACAGATGGTACGGCCATTTCGGTGATCGACTCCTCGACAGGGGGTGTGACTGTCTGAACCTGCATGTTTTCTACAGGGGGTGAGGTCATGTCCACGTGCGCGTCCTCGACAGATGGTACGGCAATGTCGGTGATCGACTCCTCGACAGGGGGTGTGGCTGTGTGAACCTGCATGTTCTCTGCAGGGGGTGAGGTCATGTCCACGTGCGCCTCCTCGACAGATGGTACGGCAATGTCGGTGATCGACTCCTCGACAGGGGGTGTGGCTGTGTGAACCTGCATGTTCTCTACAGGGGGTGAGGTCATGTCTACGTGCGCGTCCTCGACAGATGGTACGGCCATGTCGGTGATCGACTCCTCGACAGGGGGTGTGGCTGTGTGAATCTGCATGCTCTCTACAGGGGGTGAGGTCATGTCCACGTGCGCCTCCTCGACAGATGGTACGGCAATGTCGGTGATCGACTCCTCGACAGGGGGTGTGGCTGTGTGAACCTGCATGTTCTCTACAGGGGGTGAGGTCATGTCCACGTGCGCGTCCTCGACAGATGGTACGGCCATGTCGGTGATCGACTCCTCAACAGGGGGTATAGCTGTGTGAACCTGCATGTTTTCTACAGGGGGTGAGGTCATGTCCACGTGCGCGTCCTCGGCAGATGGTACGGCAATGTCGGTGATCGACTCCTCGACAGGTGGTGTGGCTGTGTGAACCTGCATGTTCTCTACAGGTGGTGAGGTCATGTCCACGTGCGCGTCCTCGACAGATGCTACGGCCATGTCGGTGATCGACTCCTCAACAGGGGGTGTGGCTGTGTGAACCTGCATGTTCTCTACAGGGTGTGAGGTCATGTCCACGTGCGCGTCCTCGACAGATGGTACGGCCATGTCGGTGATCGACTCCTCGACAGGGGGTGTGGCTGTGTGAACGTGCATGTTCTCTACAGGGTGTGAGGTCATGTCCACGTGCGCGTCCTCGACAGATGGTACGGCCATGTCGGTGATCGACTCCTCGACAGGGGGTGTGGCTGTGTGAACGTGCATGTTCTCTACAGGGGGTGAGGTCATGTCCACGTGCGCGTCCTCGACAGATGGTACGGCCATGTCGGTGATCGACTCCTCAACAGGGGTTGTGGCTGTGTGAACCTGCATGTTCTCTACAGGGGGTGAGGTCATGTCCACGTGCGCGTCCTCGACAGATGGTACGGCCATGTCGGTGATCGACTCCTCGACAGGGGGTGTGGCTGTGTGAACCTGCATGTTTTCTACAGGTGGTGAGGTCATGTCCACGTGCGCGTCCTCGACAGATGGTACGGCCATGTCGGTGATCGACTCCTCAACAGGGGGTGTGGCTGTGTGAACCTGCATGTTCTCTACAGGGGGTGAGGTCATGTCCACGTGCGCGTCCTCGACAGATGGTACGGCCATGTCGGTGATCGACTCCTCGACAGGGGGTGTGGCTGTGTGAACCTGCATGTTCTCTACAGGGGGTGAGGTCATGTCCACGTGCGCGTCCTCGACAGAGGGTGAGGCCATGTCGACGTGCGCCTCCTTGGCAGGACGTATGGCCGTGTCGACGTGATTGACCTCATTGACATCTACAGTGGACGTGGCCGTGTCACTTTGCACGTCCTCGACTGGAGATGGGGCCGGGTCAACGTGAATGTCGTCGGCAGGGGATGTGGCCGTTCGAACGTGCGCCCTCTCCATAGTAGACATGGCTGTGTCCAAGTGCGCCTCCTCGTTGGTAGTCGTGGCAGTGTCAAAGCGCGATTTTTCGTCACTGCTCGCGTTATTGTCAGAGTGCCAGTCATCGCTACTGCTCGCGTTATTGTCAGAGTGCCAGTCATCGCCACTGCTCGCGTTATTGTCAGAGTGCCAGTCATCGCCACTGCTCGCGTTATTGTCAGAGTGCCAGTCATCGCTACTGCTCGCGTTATTGTCAGAGTGCCAGTCATCGCCACTGCTCGCGTTATTGTCAGAGTGCCAGTCATCGCCACTGCTCGTGTTATTGTCAGAGTGCCAGTCCTCGTCATTATTCGTTTCCTCAACACCGGGAGCCTTGGCCTTTTTGCGCCATTCAAGACCTTGGACGCCATAGTCATACCGAATTTCCTCTCCCACATTTATGTCTTTCGACGCAAAAAACGCTACATAGGGCTTGTCTCTTACGACTACCTTTTTGACCGCTGCATTTGCCTTAGAGGCGCATCTATCATTCAAGAAGTGTGCTGGACACTGGTTGTTCGTCCCATCAATGCTGAAATAAAAGCAAAAGTCATCGTTTAAAAACACGTTTGCACATATTGTGGTGCTGAAAAAGTTATATCTTTAATATTTGACCTTATTACTTGAAAAAAATGTGTCTTCTCCAGTTTCATTACAGCAAGGATTTTGCATGCAATCGTATATCTTTCGGTATAAATTTTAAAATAGTCTTAAAATAAATAACCAGCGACATAAGCGGTTGGTGCATTCATTAAAACTTAACAACGAGAATATGTACTTTCGCACAAACGAAAAAGTAAAACGATGAGGCTAGGTTTTTCCTACTCATAAATAGCTCGCCGTAGTAATAATTTTTTTTCAAAGTAAGCGTCAAATTTGTCAAATAAGATCCACACAAAAAGAACACAAACATGTCAGTAAAAGTCAGCAAGTACTTCTTAGTTAGCAAACAAGAAAATGGACAAAATTGAGGGACATTTTCATGAGCCGGAAAAACTTCTGTAAAGTAAGAATTGTTAACCAAGTGTTACTTAACCTTGTTAACTAACTTAAAGGATACCAGTTCAAATATCAGGGAGTCTTTAGTAATACCATAGCGCTAAACGACTACAGACAGTAATAAAATGCAATCAAAGCATTATCCGAATGTGCGCTCCCTTTTGTTGCACCTTTGAAAAGATAACGTGGACTGTATACATAAAATTTTTTAACACTTAAGGAGACTCACAGTTTCAGCGTCCTCTGCTTTTGAAATCGTTGCTGGAATCAACTTTGATGGAACACTAGTGACAAATTTATCATCAGTGCCCATACGAGTGATTGAACTGAGTCCCTGAAAGGTCTTGAGCATGATATTATCAAAGTGCGCCTTCCGGACAGTTGAAGTACCCTTGTCCACGTGCGCCTCCTCGATAGGGGGTGTGGCCATGTGAACCTGCATGTCCTCTACAGGGGGTGAGGTCATGTCCATGTGCGCGTCCTCGACAGATGGTACGGCCATTTCGGTGATCGACTCCTCGACAGGGGGTGTGACTGTCTGAACCTGCATGTTTTCTACAGGAGGTGAGGTCATGTCCACGTGCGCGTCCTCGACAGATGGTACGGCAATGTCGGTGATCGACTCCTCGACAGGGGGTGTGGCTGTGTGAACCTGCATGTTCTCTGCAGGGGGTGAGGTCATGTCCACGTGCGCGTCCTCGACAGATGGTACGGCCATGTCGGTGATCGACTCCTCGACAGGGGGTGTGGCTGTGTGAACCTGCATGTTCTCTACAGGGGGTGAGGTCATGTCCACGTGCGCGTCCTCGACAGATGGTACGGCCATGTCGGTGATCGACTCCTCGACAGGGGGTGTGGCTGTGTGAATCTGCATGCTCTCTACAGGGGGTGAGGTCATGTCCACGTGCGCCTCCTCGACAGATGGTACGGCAATGTCGGTGATCGACTCCTCGACAGGGGGTGTGGCTGTGTGAACCTGCATGTTCTCTACAGGGGGTGAGGTCATGTCCACGTGCGCGTCCTCGACAGATGGTACGGCCACGTCGGTGATCGACTCCTCAACAGGGGGTATAGCTGTGTGAACCTGCATGTTTTCTACAGGGGGTGAGGTCATGTCCACGTGCGCGTCCTCGGTAGATGGTACGGCAATGTCGGTGATCGACTCCTCGACAGGTGGTGTGGCTGTGTGAACCTGCATGTTCTCTACAGGTGGTGAGGTCATGTCCACGTGCGCGTCCTCGACAGATGGTACGGCCATGTCGGTGATCGACTCCTCAACAGGGGGTGTGGCTGTGTGAACCTGCATGTTCTCTACAGGGTGTGAGGTCATGTCCACGTGCGCGTCCTCGACAGATGGTACGGCCATGTCGGTGATCGACTCCTCGACAGGGGGTGTGGCTGTGTGAACGTGCATGTTCTCTACAGGGGGTGAGGTCATGTCCACGTGCGCGTCCTCGACAGATGGTACGGCAATGTCGGTGATCGACTCCTCAACAGGGGGTGTGGCTGTGTGAACCTGCATGTTCTCTACAGGGGGTGAGGTCATGTCCACGTGCGCGTCCTCGACAGATGGTACGGCCATGTCGGTGATCGACTCCTCGACAGGGGGTGTGGCTGTGTGAACCTGCATGTTTTCTACAGGGGGTGAGGTCATGTCCACGTGCGCGTCCTCGGCAGATGGTACGGCAATGTCGGTGATCGACTCCTCGACAGGGGGTGTGGCTGTGTGAACCTGCATGTTCTCTACAGGGGGTGAGGTCATGTCCACGTGCGCGTCCTCGACAGATGGTACGGCCATGTCGGTGATCGACTCCTCAACAGGGGGTGTGGCTGTGTGAACCTGCATGTTCTCTACAGGGGGTGAGGTCATGTCCACGTGCGCGTCCTCGACAGATGGTACGGTCATGTCGGTGATCGACTCCTCGACAGGGGGTGTGGCTGTGTGAACCTGCATGTTCTCTACAGGGGGTGAGGTCATGTCCACGTGCGCGTCCTCGACAGAGGGTGAGGCCATGTCGACGTGCGCCTCCTTGGCAGGACGTATGGCCGTGTCGACGTGATTGACCTCATTGACATCTACAGTGGACGTGGCCGTGTCACTTTGCACGTCCTCGACTGGAGATGGGGCCGGGTCAACGTGAATGTCGTCGGCAGGGGATGTGGCCGTTCGAACGTGCGCCCTCTCCATAGTAGACATGGCTGTGTCCAAGTGCGCCTCCTCGTTGGTAGTCGTGGCAGTATCAAAGCGCGATTTTTCGTCACTGCTCGCGTTATTGTCAGAGTGCCAGTCATCGCTACTGCTCGCGTTATTGTCAGAGTGCCAGTCATCGCCACTGCTCGCGTTATTGTCAGAGTGCCAGTCATCGCCACTGCTCGCGTTATTGTCAGAGTGCCAGTCATCGCTACTGCTCGCGTTATTGTCAGAGTGCCAGTCATCGCCACTGCTCGCGTTATTGTCAGAGTGCCAGTCATCGCCACTGCTCGTGTTATTGTCAGAGTGCCAGTCCTCGTCATTATTCGTTTCCTCAACACCGGGAGCCTTGGCCTTTTTGCGCCATTCAAGACCTTGGACGCCATAGTCATACCGAATTTCCTCTCCCACATTTATGTCTTTCGACGCAAAAAACGCTACATAGGGCTTGTCTCTTACGACTACCTTTATGACCGCTGCATTTGCCTTAGAGGCGCATCTATCATTCAAGAAGTGTGCTGGACACTGGTTGTTCGTCCCATCAATGCTGAAATAAAAGCAAAAGTCATCGTTTAAAAACACGTTTGCACATATTGTGGTGCTGAAAAAGTTATATCTTTAATATTTGACCTTATTACTTGAAAAAAGTGTGTCTTCTCCAGTTTCATTACAGCAAGGATTTTGCATGCAATCGTATATCTTTCGGTATAAATTTTAAAATAGTCTTAAAATAAATAACCAGCGACATAAGCGGTTGGTGCATTCATTAAAACTTAACAACGAGAATATGTACTTTCGCACAAACGAAAAAGTAAAACGATGAGGCTAGGTTTTTCCTACTCATAAATAGCTCGCCGTAGTAATAATTTTTTTTCAAAGTAAGCGTCAAATTTGTCAAATAAGATCCACACAAAAAGAACACAAACATGTCAGTAAAAGTCAGCAAGTACTTCTTAGTTAGCAAACAAGAAAATGGACAAAATTGAGGGACATTTTCATGAGCCGGAAAAACTTCTGTAAAGTAAGAATTGTTAACCAAGTGTTACTTAACCTTGTTAACTAACTTAAAGGATACCAGTTCAAATATCAGGGAGTCTTTAGTAATACCATAGCGCTAAACGACTACAGACAGTAATAAAATGCAATCAAAGCATTATCCGAATGTGCGCTCCCTTTTGTTGCACCTTTGAAAAGATTACGTGGACTGTATACATAAAATTTTTTAACACTTAAGGAGACTCACAGTTTCAGCGTCCTCTGCTTTTGAAATCGTTGCTGGAATCAACTTTGATGGAACACTAGTGACAAATTTATCATCAGTGCCCATACGAGTGATTGAACTGAGTCCCTGAAAGGTCTTGAGCATGATATTATCAAAGTGCGCCTTCCGGACAGTTGAAGTACCCTTGTCCACGTGCGCCTCCTCGATAGGGGGTGTGGCCATGTGAACCTGCATGTCCTCTACAGGGGGTGAGGTCATGTCCATGTGCGCGTCCTCGACAGATGGTACGGCCATTTCGGTGATCGACTCCTCGACAGGGGGTGTGACTGTCTGAACCTGCATGTTTTCTACAGGGGGTGAGGTCATGTCCACGTGCGCGTCCTCGACAGATGGTACGGCAATGTCGGTGATCGACTCCTCGACAGGGGGTGTGGCTGTGTGAACCTGCATGTTCTCTGCAGGGGGTGAGGTCATGTCCACGTGCGCGTCCTCGACAGATGGTACGGCCATGTCGGTGATCGACTCCTCGACAGGGGGTGTGGCTGTGTGAACCTGCATGTTCTCTACAGGGGGTGAGGTCATGTCCACGTGCGCGTCCTCGACAGATTGTACGGCCATGTCGGTGATCGACTCCTCAACAGGGGGTGTGGCTGTGTGAACCTGCATGTTCTCTACAGGGGGTGAGGTCATGTCCACGTGCGCGTCCTCGACAGATGGTATGGCACTGTCGGTGATCGACTCCTCGACAGGGGGTGTGGCTGTGTGAACCTGCATGTTCTCTACAGGGGGTGAGGTCATGTCCACGTGCGCGTCCTCGACAGATGGTACGGCCATGTCGGTGATCGACTCCTCGACAGGGGGTGTGGCTGTGTGAATCTGCATGCTCTCTACAGGGGGTGAGGTCATGTCCACGTGCGCCTCCTCGACAGATGGTACGGCAATGTCGGTGATCGACTCCTCGACAGGGGGTGTGGCTGTGTGAACCTGCATGTTCTCTACAGGGGGTGAGGTCATGTCCACGTGCGCGTCCTCGACAGATGGTACGGCCACGTCGGTGATCGACTCCTCAACAGGGGGTATAGCTGTGTGAACCTGCATGTTTTCTACAGGGGGTGAGGTCATGTCCACGTGCGCGTCCTCGACAGATGGTACGGCCACGTCGGTGATCGACTCCTCAACAGGGGGTATAGCTGTGTGAACCTGCATGTTTTCTACAGGGGGTGAGGTCATGTCCACGTGCGCGTCCTCGGTAGATGGTACGGCAATGTCGGTGATCGACTCCTCGACAGGTGGTGTGGCTGTGTGAACCTGCATGTTCTCTACAGGTGGTGAGGTCATGTCCACGTGCGCGTCCTCGACAGATGGTACGGCCATGTCGGTGATCGACTCCTCGACAGGGGGTGTGGCTGTGTGAACGTGCATGTTCTCTACAGGGGGTGAGGTCATGTCCACGTGCGCGTCCTCGACAGATGGTACGGCCATGTCGGTGATCGACTCCTCAACAGGGGGTGTGGCTGTGTGAACCTGCATGTTCTCTACAGGGGGTGAGGTCATGTCTACGTGCGCGTCCTCGACAGATGGTACGGCCATGTCGGTGATCGACTCCTCGACAGGGGGTGTGGCTGTGTGAACCTGCATGTTTTCTACAGGGGGTGAGGTCATGTCCACGTGCGCGTCCTCGGCAGATGGTACGGCAATGTCGGTGATCGACTCCTCGACAGGGGGTGTGGCTGTGTGAACCTGCATGTTCTCTACAGGGGGTGAGGTCATGTCCACGTGCGCGTCCTCGACAGATGGTACGGCCATGTCGGTGATCGACTCCTCAACAGGGGGTGTGGCTGTGTGAACCTGCATGTTCTCTACAGGGGGTGAGGTCATGTCCACGTGCGCGTCCTCGACAGATGGTACGGCCATGTCGGTGATCGACTCCTCGACAGGGGGTGTGGCTGTGTGAACCTGCATGTTCTCTACAGGGGGTGAGGTCATGTCCACGTGCGCGTCCTCGACAGAGGGTGAGGCCATGTCGACGTGCGCCTCCTTGGCAGGACGTATGGCCGTGTCGACGTGGCTGACCTCATTGACATCTACAGTGGACGTGGCCGTGTCACTTTGCACGTCCTCGACTGGAGATGGGGCCGGGTCAACGTGAATGTCGTCGGCAGGGGATGTGGCCGTTCGAACGTGCGCCCTCTCCATAGTAGACATGGCTGTGTCCAAGTGCGCCTCCTCGTTGGTAGTCGTGGCAGTGTCAAAGCGTGATTTTTCGTCACTGCTCGCGTTATTGTCAGAGTGCCAGTCATCGCTACTGCTCGCGTTATTGTCAGAGTGCCAGTCATCGCCACTGCTCGCGTTATTGTCAGAGTGCCAGTCATCGCCACTGCTCGCGTTATTGTCAGAGTGCCAGTCATCGCTACTGCTCGCGTTATTGTCAGAGTGCCAGTCATCGCCACTGCTCGCGTTATTGTCAGAGTGCCAGTCATCGCCACTGCTCGTGTTATTGTCAGAGTGCCAGTCCTCGTCATTATTCGTTTCCTCAACACCGGGAGCCTTGGCCTTTTTGCGCCATTCAAGACCTTGGACGCCATAGTCATACCGAATTTCCTCTCCCACATTTATGTCTTTCGACGCAAAAAACGCTACATAGGGCTTGTCTCTTACGACTACCTTTTTGACCGCTGCATTTGCCTTAGAGGCGCATCTATCATTCAAGAAGTGTGCTGGACACTGGTTGTTCGTCCCATCAATGCTGAAATAAAAGCAAAAGTCATCGTTTAAAAACACGTTTGCACATATTGTGGTGCTGTAAAAGTTATATCTTTAATATTTGACCTTATTACTTGAAAAAAGTGTGTCTTCTCCAGTTTCATTACAGCAAGGATTTTGCATGCAATCGTATATCTTTCGGTATAAATTTTAAAATAGTCTTAAAATAAATAACCAGCGACATAAGCGGTTGGTGCATTCATTAAAACTTAACAACGAGAATATGTACTTTCGCACAAACGAAAAAGTAAAACGATGAGGCTAGGTTTTTCCTACTCATAAATAGCTCGCCGTAGTAATAATTTTTTTTCAAAGTAAGCGTCAAATTTGTCAAATAAGATCCACACAAAAAGAACACAAACATGTCAGTAAAAGTCAGCAAGTACTTCTTAGTTAGCAAACAAGAAAATGGACAAAATTGAGGGACATTTTCATGAGCCGGAAAAACTTCTGTAAAGTAAGAATTGTTAACCAAGTGTTACTTAACCTTGTTAACTAACTTAAAGGATACCAGTTCAAATATCAGGGAGTCTTTAGTAATACCATAGCGCTAAACGACTACAGACAGTAATAAAATGCAATCAAAGCATTATCCGAATGTGCGCTCCCTTTTGTTGCACCTTTGAAAAGATTACGTGGACTGTATACATAAAATTTTTTAACACTTAAGGAGACTCACAGTTTCAGCGTCCTCTGCTTTTGAAATCGTTGCTGGAATCAACTTTGATGGAACACTAGTGACAAATTTATCATCAGTGCCCATACGAGTGATTGAACTGAGTCCCTGAAAGGTCTTGAGCATGATATTATCAAAGTGCGCCTTCCGGACAGTTGAAGTACCCTTGTCCACGTGCGCCTCCTCGATAGGGGGTGTGGCCATGTGAACCTGCATGTCCTCTACAGGGGGTGAGGTCATGTCCATGTGCGCGTCCTCGACAGATGGTACGGCCATTTCGGTGATCGACTCCTCGACAGGGGGTGTGACTGTCTGAACCTGCATGTTTTCTACAGGGGGTGAGGTCATGTCCACGTGCGCGTCCTCGACAGATGGTACGGCAATGTCGGTGATCGACTCCTCGACAGGGGGTGTGGCTGTGTGAACCTGCATGTTCTCTGCAGGGGGTGAGGTCATGTCCACGTGCGCGTCCTCGACAGATGGTACGGCCATGTCGGTGATCGACTCCTCGACAGGGGGTGTGGCTGTGTGAACCTGCATGTTCTCTACAGGGGGTGAGGTCATGTCCACGTGCGCGTCCTCGACAGATTGTACGGCCATGTCGGTGATCGACTCCTCAACAGGGGGTGTGGCTGTGTGAACCTGCATGTTCTCTACAGGGGGTGAGGTCATGTCCACGTGCGCGTCCTCGACAGATGGTATGGCACTGTCGGTGATCGACTCCTCGACAGGGGGTGTGGCTGTGTGAACCTGCATGTTCTCTACAGGGGGTGAGGTCATGTCCACGTGCGCGTCCTCGACAGATGGTACGGCCATGTCGGTGATCGACTCCTCGACAGGGGGTGTGGCTGTGTGAATCTGCATGCTCTCTACAGGGGGTGAGGTCATGTCCACGTGCGCCTCCTCGACAGATGGTACGGCAATGTCGGTGATCGACTCCTCGACAGGGGGTGTGGCTGTGTGAACCTGCATGT
Source organism: Protula sp. h YS-2021 (assembly GCA_949752745.1). Classification (NCBI taxonomy): domain Eukaryota; kingdom Metazoa; phylum Annelida; class Polychaeta; order Sabellida; family Serpulidae; genus Protula; species Protula sp. h YS-2021. The sequence goes on along the minus strand of OX457031.1, from coordinate 64,966,375 downwards.
TCTCTACAGGGGGTGAGGTCATGTCCACGTGCGCGTCCTCGACAGATGGTACGGCCACGTCGGTGATCGACTCCTCAACAGGGGGTATAGCTGTGTGAACCTGCATGTTTTCTACAGGGGGTGAGGTCATGTCCACGTGCGCGTCCTCGGTAGATGGTACGGCAATGTCGGTGATCGACTCCTCGACAGGTGGTGTGGCTGTGTGAACCTGCATGTTCTCTACAGGTGGTGAGGTCATGTCCACGTGCGCGTCCTCGACAGATGGTACGGCCATGTCGGTGATCGACTCCTCAACAGGGGGTGTGGCTGTGTGAACCTGCATGTTCTCTACAGGGTGTGAGGTCATGTCCACGTGCGCGTCCTCGACAGATGGTACGGCCATGTCGGTGATCGACTCCTCGACAGGGGGTGTGGCTGTGTGAACGTGCATGTTCTCTACAGGGGGTGAGGTCATGTCCACGTGCGCGTCCTCGACAGATGGTACGGCCATGTCGGTGATCGACTCCTCAACAGGGGGTGTGGCTGTGTGAACCTGCATGTTCTCTACAGGGGGTGAGGTCATGTCTACGTGCGCGTCCTCGACAGATGGTACGGCCATGTCGGTGATCGACTCCTCGACAGGGGGTGTGGCTGTGTGAACCTGCATGTTTTCTACAGGGGGTGAGGTCATGTCCACGTGCGCGTCCTCGGCAGATGGTACGGCAATGTCGGTGATCGACTCCTCGACAGGGGGTGTGGCTGTGTGAACCTGCATGTTCTCTACAGGGGGTGAGGTCATGTCCACGTGCGCGTCCTCGACAGATGGTACGGCCATGTCGGTGATCGACTCCTCAACAGGGGGTGTGGCTGTGTGAACCTGCATGTTCTCTACAGGGGGTGAGGTCATGTCCACGTGCGCGTCCTCGACAGATGGTACGGCCATGTCGGTGATCGACTCCTCGACAGGGGGTGTGGCTGTGTGAACCTGCATGTTCTCTACAGGGGGTGAGGTCATGTCCACGTGCGCGTCCTCGACAGAGGGTGAGGCCATGTCGACGTGCGCCTCCTTGGCAGGACGTATGGCCGTGTCGACGTGGCTGACCTCATTGACATCTACAGTGGACGTGGCCGTGTCACTTTGCACGTCCTCGACTGGAGATGGGGCCGGGTCAACGTGAATGTCGTCGGCAGGGGATGTGGCCGTTCGAACGTGCGCCCTCTCCATAGTAGACATGGCTGTGTCCAAGTGCGCCTCCTCGTTGGTAGTCGTGGCAGTGTCAAAGCGTGATTTTTCGTCACTGCTCGCGTTATTGTCAGAGTGCCAGTCATCGCCACTGCTCGCGTTATTGTCAGAGTGCCAGTCATCGCCACTGCTCGCGTTATTGTCAGAGTGCCAGTCATCGCTACTGCTCGCGTTATTGTCAGAGTGCCAGTCATCGCCACTGCTCGCGTTATTGTCAGAGTGCCAGTCATCGCCACTGCTCGTGTTATTGTCAGAGTGCCAGTCCTCGTCATTATTCGTTTCCTCAACACCGGGAGCCTTGGCCTTTTTGCGCCATTCAAGACCTTGGACGCCATAGTCATACCGAATTTCCTCTCCCACATTTATGTCTTTCGACGCAAAAAACGCTACATAGGGCTTGTCTCTTACGACTACCTTTTTGACCGCTGCATTTGCCTTAGAGGCGCATCTATCATTCAAGAAGTGTGCTGGACACTGGTTGTTCGTCCCATCAATGCTGAAATAAAAGCAAAAGTCATCGTTTAAAAACACGTTTGCACATATTGTGGTGCTGAAAAAGTTATATCTTTAATATTTGACCTTATTACTTGAAAAAAGTGTGTCTTCTCCAGTTTCATTACAGCAAGGATTTTGCATGCAATCGTATATCTTTCGGTATAAATTTTAAAATAGTCTTAAAATAAATAACCAGCGACATAAGCGGTTGGTGCATTCATTAAAACTTAACAACGAGAATATGTACTTTCGCACAAACGAAAAAGTAAAACGATGAGGCTAGGTTTTTCCTACTCATAAATAGCTCGCCGTAGTAATAATTTTTTTTCAAAGTAAGCGTCAAATTTGTCAAATAAGATCCACACAAAAAGAACACAAACATGTCAGTAAAAGTCAGCAAGTACTTCTTAGTTAGCAAACAAGAAAATGGACAAAATTGAGGGACATAAAACCATTCAAGGTTGCAACTTGAAGCAACAGTATATAAAAGCAACACACACAGTCAGTCAGTCACATTCTGTATTCCGTCAGGACGTTTTGTTACTCTGTCGGGTGAGTACATCTTAGTAATCCATTCTATTTACTAGAGCTGTCATGGGTTCCGAGGCATACCCATCCCGCGGACATCCCGGTGCGAATGGCATTATAAAATTTGGACCCCCTGTGAAATTCTGACCTCCCCCCGCTCCTGTTTTTGTTTTTCATCTAACACTGCAGTATTTCGTGCAAATCATATAACTGATTTATTTCAAGTTTATTTCAACAGTCCCTCTCGCGCACACACTGCATAAAACTTCAATTAAAGGCACGTAATCATTGGCATTTCACATTTGATGATGATGATGATGATGATGATGATGATGATGATGATGATGATGATGATGATGATGATGATGATGATGATGATGATGATGATGATGATGATGAGAGGATTCTGCTTACTTGCTAGATGAAAAGCGTCTTTGGTTCAAAGCATATCATTGCAATTATGCTACTTATGCTAATATATGTCGGTAGTGGACAAAAAACCACATTGGTACTGCTCGTCATCAGAGCTAACCTAACTAAACAACTTAATTAGAGGTATATGAATACAAACTATCGTTTCTCTCCGCCATGATGAAATTCAAATATAAAAAACCCAGACTGTCCGTCTATTGTGTATTGGCGTTCTCTGTCGCGATATTGGCGACTATTGAGGTACTCGCCACGGTATTGCAAAAGAAAATCCCCCTTAAGGAATTTCTTCGTTGCAAAAACACCTTTTCCTGACATAAATACATCGCAATTTAGAATGTCTTACATTTTGTTATCGTACAAAGCAACACATTTACTGTAACTTGTTTCTCAATTTACTCTCATTGACAATTCCCATGCCCTTTAAAACGTTTATTTTACTTCACAAAATCCAACTTTTCTTTCTATTTTCTTCCTTTATAAAAATTTAGTATCATTCCACTGAATGACGCTTGATAATGTGCAGGGGCTTTATATTTCAGTCAAAATCAAATAAGACAGCTCGACTAACCGTAGAACCATAACCTTCATGTTAGTCATTTTAGCATTTACCAATGTTGAAATTATATCAGACTTACCTATTTTCGAGTTTATGAATTTAATTTGAAAGCCGTCTCTGTCTATCCCGAGCTTGCAGTAGAATTGTGCTTCTTCCATCGGAGTTCTCTTGAAAGGGTAGAAATAGGTAGAGTAAAATAAAAATAAGATGCAAATTGCCCTTTCAAAACTTGAAAGCTGTTCAAAAGAGTAACCTCTTTCATGAAATATTGAACTAGATGTTTGTCTTACTGTTAATCCCTATAATGAACCAGTTAAATTAATAAAACCAATCAAAAGTTAAGTAAATATACCCGCCTATACGCAGCTGTAAACGACGATCAATTTCTAAATAGCAGTATTCAGCTTACCTGCACATTTCCAGCAGACTTTTCTCTGGCAGCAAGAAGCTGAAAATTATGCAGAAAAATACACGATCAATTTGTCTAATTTAATATTTTAAGATTTTTTAAATCTTATCTCACCTCCTCATCGAAGTTAACATAATTTAGGTCTACCAAAATTTTAGGTGTCACCAACACTTATTAATTAGCAAACGTCTCTCAAAGTGGCACGTTCTAGTGCCTTATGAAAGTATATACATATTTGTTATGTACGAAGAATAAAAGGAGACCTCTGATTGGCAGCTGTCACACCCAGCTTCATTTATACGCCTCAACACCCAGTATAAAGTTGTCAATGTGAAGATAAAAGCACAGGTACTTCTTAAATAATAATAAATAACGCACCATACACTGAGTCCGAGTCCGAAACGCCATTTCGTCCAACTTCTGGAACGATTAAATAGTAATACTTCAACCCAGATACGTGTAATGACATTACTTTTATTATATGCCTAAGGGATCATACATTTCAGATGTATTTAAAGAGGGTGGGGTGTGTCTAGGCAAGTGCGTGAGCTAATGTTCAATCCCATATTAACGTAACTTTTGGCGTACCTGGGAAAGTTTTAGAAAATTGGCAAATTTTTTGCGTACGTCCTAACGATGGCTACGAAAACATATTTCTTGTTTCAACCAATAGCCATATTATTTTGTTACAAAAGTAACAGTCATCACAACATACAACAAGCTGATTTTGATACACAAAGAAGTCCAAGTGATCTTCAATCATGTTTTCTTTCACTTAGTTTTTTTTCTGCAAATTACAAAAATCTATTTTAGAAGCTCCGTAAACAACTTTCTACAACTGATTTTTAACAATGGAACTTTAGTACAGTCTTACAGACTTAGTTGAGTCTTAACTGACGAGATCTTGCAACAGAAAAGATTTTAAATAAAATAACACATACATGTTAAGGAACACGATAGCATTCGTTCGTGTTAGTGCAAGAAATTTTAGGTTTTAAAAACCAAGTCTTAGTCTCCTTAATTATATGGCTACCTTTCAAAATGAGTGATACCGCACATAAATTCTCTTGTTTACCCATCCTAAAGCTTTCAGAAAATCTACTTCGCAGAAAAACAAAATTCCTTTCGTATCGCCACAGAAATAAGTTTGGATCTCAAGGCCAAAAGACTGGCAAAAGGAAAAGGTGGCCTGAAAATTGTTTTTTTCATTTATATACATGATGTAGCGTACTTTAGGATGGGTACTCATCTTCTAAAAATAATAATTAAAAAAAAAACATGTTAAAAATCACTCATTTGATAGTGAAGGACAACAGAAAATCGATGAGAAATATATATCAGCGTCATGATTGCTTGATAGACTGAGTAGTTTAACGTCTCTCTCACCCCGTTAAGGTAATATTGTGTCAGTTCTGTAACAATAGGGTAACTCAATCCATATGTTCTTTCGATAACTTATGTGTCTGTTTAAGTAACTTGATGTTCGCCAGAATGACACTTGGAGCCCACTTGTGTTATTGTATTACTGGTTGATATGGTATAGTGGTTGAAAGATGATAGAGTGTGTGTTTCATGTAGTTTACGCTCCACTGTGTTTAATTCTAATATCTTAAATATGTGTGCGTTGTCAGAATACCGAGCAGTCTCTTCCCTTTCTTATGTATTAAGTAGAAAATGAGCTTTTGGCACGAGCTAACTTTGTGCGAAACTAGTGATGTGATGGATTTATTACAAAGCGCGATAGGATCACGACGAGCAGCTTTGGATCTAGAGGGATCTTGTCGTGAGGAGCACCGTGAGATTGGTTTCGAGTTTGTTTGAAATGTTTTTGATAGATTTTACATTTAAAAATTTGCTTGTTTTAAGTACAGGGGATATCTCAGGAACCAGGCTCTGGATTTACAAGTTTTATATATGATATGAAAGAACTCATTGAGATGGGGAGGGTGGTTGCAATTTCGGTTTGAAACTTCCGGTTTTAGTGGTTTTTGAGAGGAGTAAATTTGTTGTGCTACCTAGCACAAAATTTTGTTCGAGACTGCTGGTGTAGTATGAAATCAGTGTCACAACTGCACCGTAACAATCAATATCAACTAGAAGCTCATTCCGCTAGCGAAATGTTAAACACTTGACAAAAATTAAAACGCAAAAATACTTCCTTTAATGGGTTATTTCTTGAATAACATATTGCAAACAACATAGCTTGAATACGTCTTTTAAGCCGAGTAGTGTTTGGTTGTTGTTGACTTTAAGTTTTATTGACTGATCAGGCAGGCATACTCCTTGCTATCTATTTACGCAGTGAGAGCTCACACAAAGCTCACTAAGCAATTTCTGTAATGTGTAATTTGTGCTGTCGTTAAATGCTACGCATATGCTTGCAAAAAATACAATCTTTTCACATGGCGTTTTAACAAGGAAAACGAAATCAAAGACGAAATAAAAAGTGACATGCACATGTTCAGATGAAGCTCTTCGTAAGTTCCAAGTTTCATGGTCATAGGGCCCATAGTCTCAGAGAAGAAGAAGACACAAAAAATCGGAAAAAGTGTAAAGAAGAAAAAAAGGACGAATTTTGCTCGCAGAAATTCATATAACACTTGCAAGCCAAAGGCTTGTCAAGTGTTACTTAATACTCGACTCGTAAGGCCAGGAAGACTCCGTAATATTGGTACATTTTGTGTGCGATCTTTTTTTTTGTCAACATTCAACAAAGAGTTTACAGATGTTGTTATTTTGTCGTTCTGGGCAGTTTGGAGTCTCTCGTTTGAACCCCGGTCGCAGTATATAAGACTCAAAACGTTTGTTTCCAATGCAAATTGGGTAAAAATGTGCTGATGTGTTTATTGACAATGTTAACATCGTGAAAGCCCCAATCTGAGAGGTCACAGCACCCAAAGCAAAGGCAAAAGAATGAAAAAGTGATTCTTCTCAGCGACATTGACATGGTTTATTTCCAATAAAACGACAACGTCATATCTTTAAGTTTGTGTAGAGAGGGGAATGGCATGGAAAGAGCAGAAACAAGGTAAAGTTCACCGCCTCGTAACCCTGAAAGGCAAATTTCAGTATTCCGTTTCTTGGCTGAACGAGAGCAATCCAGTAAAGATCGATATGAAGCTTCCAACAGACCTCAAGAACCCATTGTGATAAAACAAAGTGAATATGACAAAAATTTCCGTTGAAAAGATACAAAGATACCACTAAGAGAGACCTAATATAAAAGTAAGTAAACAGGGGGACCAAATGTTCATCGGTTATTTTTGCTCGTATATAACCCTAAAATACGACTTTGGGAGACCATACTCAGAATATGCCAACATGGATAGACCTTTCGTATATCTTAAAAGACACTGAAGTAAACATTTAGCGAGACCATACATGAAAAAAGTGTAAATGCGGAGACGAAATGCAGGGTTGGCATGTTTCTTCCATGGAGGGAAAAAACCATGGTTTTTTGCCGTGTTTTTTCCCATAGGGAAGAAATACTTTCTTCCCTCCAATTTCAGGGAAGAAATGGAAGTAACCTTAAAAGGTGTAATATTTGGAATTTGTTTCAAATAATTTTCTTGAACTGCACTCAGAGTAATTCTTAAATAGGTGCGAATTCACACATCAAACGTCTGTGTGATAAATTGGATCAATAGGGATTAGATAAACGGTCGTGTTTCAATGTGTGTTGGAAAGCTGGGCAGGCTGCAATATAGTCTGAGTACTTTTGGTCAAGTGTTTAAACTTTGACTTTGTGTATGAGAATTAGTGTTTCATTTTGTTTGCTCTTAATGTGCCAGTGAAAACAAAAGACAAAGGCTGTGTTTACCTTAAATGGGGGGTTAAGTATTAAGATTAAACGGGGGTGATAAGAAAAGGGTCTTGCGGAAGCACATTTGCAAAGCATATGGTATAATGTCATTATTTCTTCATTGTGTTTTGGTGTTACCATGTATTTTTTTTTTCGTTTGTTTTTTTTTTTCGTTATTTTGTATGATAGTACAATAGAACATAGTAAATATTGGTTCTGTAAAATCAATAAATAGATAGTACGTCGCATTGATGTTTTCTTTACAAAGTAGGTTTCTTCAAATTTTCTTCCCACTTTCTTCCTTTTCTTCCGGGAAGAAAGGTATTTCTTCCCGTTTCTTCCCAGTTTCTTCCCTATTTTTTCCAGTGAAGGGAAGAAATACCTTTCTTCCCGGAAGAAAACCATCATATACATTCACTCATATATATAACCCTAAAATACGACTTTAGGAGACCATAAACAGAACATGCCAACATAGGGAGAGCTTTTTTTATATCTTAAGCAGGGCTTGAAATTAATTCTTTTGGGAGGTAGCAAATAGTCGTATATCTCTCTGTCAGAGCTACGAAGCATTTCATTGTTCCACTAACAGGGGTCAACTTCATATGCACTGAGGCACGAATCATGCATACCAGTCCCTACTATTCAAACAGTTACAGAAAGTTCATGTCCATACACCCTTTTGTAAAACAGGCACAATTTTTAGTGAGTTGTATATCATTTATTTGTTCATAAAAGTGCTGAAAAGTTAGCTTCAGCAATGTCAATGTTTGTTTACATTCTGGCCTTTAAATGCTACGTGGCCAAAGCCAAGTGACCAAATATTTAAACAAAGGGGTTATGGTTTTTTGTGGAGCACGTATTTTCCTCCACTTTAAACCTTTTCAATGCACCCGGTTATTAATTATGATAAATAATGATTTAAACTCTCGTATTGATCTCACTTTTAAATCCTAACAATGGTAAAGTAAGAAAAAACACACATTTATTTCGGTGGCACCGTTATCATGAAAGTACTCGCACACGTACACTTTACCGTAAAACAACCTGCTACTGTTTCCGTTTCACTTCACTTCCACACTTCACAGAAACCAAAGAAAAAATAATAATGCCGCCTCACTTCAGCGTATATTTTACTATCTGTTCACTGAAATCACTAGCTCACGCCCCCCCCCCCAAAAAAAAAACGAGAACGAGGGGAGGGGGGTTTACGACTGACCTTACGGTCAAAATCCAGTTACGTTTTATCAACAGGCAGTAACTTTTGAATTTTTTTGTTTCATTTTTTTAAATGGAGTCAACCCAGCACTGCATGAACACAGCTTTACACATTGACTGAGGATAGACGCAGTTCCAATCGGCAGTTACTTAAAACCACGGGTTTCACGGATTGATTTTACTTGGCAACGCCTCTTGTATATCAGCCCATTGCTTCATCCAATTCATTTAAATAACTGAAATAACTCTAGCTTAAATTAAAAAATAACAATAACTAGGGAGGGGGGTTCACACTGACACTCAGGTCAACATGTAATTAAATTTGATCAACAGGTAGTAACCTCTAAATGTTTTTTAAGAAGGCGATACGGCCACTTGCCGCTTTAGTTTAATGCAAAAAAAAACAATTTACCGGACTCCACCACACCTAACGCACCACCAAGCAACTGTCTTGTTTTTTTCTCATAAAACAAGGCGACCTAACATATCTACCCTACACTGGGATACACCTTTGCTGTGAATCGACCCCTAAACACACTGACTGAAGGGAAATGCAACTCTCATTTAACAAGTAAGTATTTGTGAAACACACGCAGGTCCCAACCGCCCCCCCCCCAAATTCATAGGGGTATAGAGCGATGACGGATAGACGAACGGACGGACGGACGGACACCCCAAACCTATAGGCCCCAATCCGAAGGGTTGGGGCCTAAATACAGCAAATACAGTACTTTGATGCGAAACTTCACGGTGACAAGGATGTAGTATAGTACCGTGAAATGCTGATTCACCAGAGAAGAACGCACACAGCGTCCCAGACACGTAAAGTACCTTGACACGCAGGCTCGTAGCACGCTAACTTGTAACGATCACTCCGCTTGGCCAGGAACTGTTCAAAACCAATAATGCACTGCGATATGAGACGCGTTGTTACTGGTTCAATGCATTTGACGTGTCATCACGAACAGGCGGACGGATTCCAGACAGGAAACTACATCAAGAGTCTCACAGCATTGCCTCCACGACTACCAGGAACACACCGCCAGGTGCTGATATCTTCTTCACAGGTGTTTATATTTACATCCTTGACATAACTTTACATGTCTCGTGATTCTGTCGAATAACCCTCACTTTCATTACAAAACCTATTTATTGATGACGTTCCTTGGACCTGATTCGCTAAGGTTGCATTTGTTTTCCGTAGTCAAGAGTACCACACTGCGAGTCTGTGAGGCTGCAGCTAAAGTAACAAGTTACCATACCTCTCGAATCTCCCGGGAATTTATCATATTTAGACTGCTTCAACTCTTCACATTAAATAATCAACAAAAGTTTTTTCTGTCATACTTGACACATGCGGAGCTCCAAAGAAATATATAAGGTATAAATAAGGAAGAGCTGACTTGGAGCTAGATACATGCGGTGACAGGTTTTTCACTAGCATGACAACTCAATATCGAAAAAAGTCAAAATACTATGTCAAAATAAGCCAAATCACAGTTTAAGCGTTCCCATTAAAATGCGCGAAAATTCTGCGTTTCGAATAAAAATAACCCCATAAAAAATGAAAGAAATGATAGAGAAATTTCGCCTAAATGTTAAAAATTTCCCTTGCACCAAATACCGGTCGGGTTGTTAACAACCCCAATGCTATTTTAAAAACTTATTTAAGATTTTAACAAATGGTTTCAAGTTCAGTTTCTTCTATGTGTTTGCAATATTTCTTCTATAGTTTTCTACCAGTAACCTAGGACCGTCTGCCACTTTTCAATGGTTTTTGCGCAATAACGTTCGTATTTTAGACGCGATCGTGATATGCTTTTGTATGTAGCAAATATAGGATTTTACACAAGCTTTCTGTTATGTACGAAGTAAAATGTTATGATTTACGAAAATGCAAGGCCGATGTATTTTTTCGGGCAGGATTTTTGAGCTGTAACTCGCCACTTTATTCTATCATCCGGAAATATAAATTTTAAGTGGAAACTGTAAGACTATCGCTTCGCTAAGAGCTATAAGGATTACTTGTGAGCATAAACCTGATTTCATATTGTATACTGACGGTTTACTTATAGCAGCTCAGTATTTTGCATTAGAGAACCAGTGGCAGTTGTCGGAAAGTTCGGCAAAAATATCGTTTCTGGGATAATTGTTGTTTTTGGGAGGTGGCGACACTACAGGCACAGGCGGATTTAACCTAAGTTACATGTATTTTTGCCCCGTTCTTGGCAGTCGAAATTCTTGCGCATTTTACTCGAAACACTCAAAGTGTGATTTGGCTTATTTATCTATGCTAAAAACAGTAAGGTTAGAACATGGATAATTACTGATTATGATGAGCAAATGATGTTGATCAACCAATACGCCAATTGGCACTTTACACTTTTGCTCATAAGTTTTGCGTTTCGACTTCATTCAGTTGGGATAAGGATATAAAGACATGAATAGAAAAACAAACGACCCGGAAATTTTTAGTAGTATAACTTATACTTACTGAAACACGCGGTCGTCGATACTTTACATAGCAAAGCTCTGTGCGTTTCTATACAAGTCTCTCCACCTAATTCGGTTATGTGCTAATTTTTTTGCCTTGTGAAATTGAGTAGATGCATTTATTTTGTAGATCGTGTTTTATCGTAGACAGGTACATTGTTTTTTGCATTCCTGGAGGTCTTTTTAGTTTTTCGAAACACGCGGCAAAATAAGCCAAATCACACTCTCGAGACTTCTTGCGGTATCTTCGAGTGAGCTCTCGTGGGAAGCGAATAAAATTGGCATCTGAGAAATAATTAGAAAATGGTAACAAAATGAAGTACTGAACACCCTCCTTGTAATATTGAAAAAAAAACAATGGCTCCTGGTTTTAAATATGCATTCGTATTCTAAAGCCATTTGTTAAAGTCGTTCAAATTGTAATTTTACCATATTATCACTCATATAAACAAATGGCTGTCAAATAATTCCGTGTAATTTATATGTTTGATTTGTTATTCACAGTACATATTTCAGTGTTATCGTTTAGGATATGAATGTTACGATATATTTTGTTGTATATAGCATGTTTATGCATATTTCACAAGAATCTTGATGAATAGAAGTAACTAAAGGTCAGTATAAACCACTTCAGAGTTCCGAAGCCGCAATGCGTAAGACAAATCACACTTTCGGGTCTTTCCGGTGGAGGTGTTGTTTCGACTGCAATTTTTTCTGATAGATTATAAAGAAATGATAGGGGAAAAATATCAAAATTCTAATTGTCTTTCGACATGCACACTTTCAAATTTATAAAGCCATCGCATGATCTTTTAAAAACTATTTTACATATTATTCAGTCACTTTAACAACCATGTGAATATGTTTCTGACAAAATGGAATTTTGTTGATTTTTGCCGGTTTTTTTCTTCTATCATTTCTTTATATGATCCTATCCCAAATGAATTCAGCCGAAACGCAGAAACTTTTCGGCAAAAGTTAAAGTGCGAATTGGCCTGTTGTGGCATGTCTTGAAGCAAACCAAACCCAGTTACAGGCGAACACTATTAACAATTTTATGCCCTTTTACCGCTCTCTATGTGCTGTTAAGCCATTAAAAAGTTTGGCCAGGATGACCGGACACTGAAATGAATTATAGGTTCTTGCTTGTCATTGTTGTAAAGAGTAGTAATAAAGAAAAAAAAGGCGGGAAGAGGGGAGTGGAGGGATTGGGGGGGGGGGTCGGAAGAATTCTTAAAATTTCCATTTCGAGCAACAGCAGGACGATTGGAAACAATACATAATTATAACAAAATTAATGTGTTCGACTTTTAACTTTGATTATCCTGAAAAATTTTATCTAGGGATATCCATTTTTCACTACCATATCTAACTCTACTCATGACTGTTTATTTGTTTTTTGTCAAGTTACTTTAATTAAAAATAAAATTGTCAAGTTCAATATTATGGGTAAAAAATGGAAGCATGATTATGGGCTCAAAATTATAATACATAATGTGCATAATACTTTTGAAAATTGCCAAACATGCCATTAAAGATATGTAGTTAAAAGAATACAAGAAAAAAGTTTTATATTATTATAAACTTATCACTTTTTGCTATTGTGGGTTCGACTCCCACAGGGTGCTGGCATAACGATTTCTTATGCAACGAACAAGCACTCTCCGGTGGTAGTACAGCGATTTAGGTGTGACTGTTTGCTTAAGACATTAAAGCAGTTTATCTATAGTTATTTATAGTTGTACATCTATTACAGTAAACTCTCGATAAGTCAAAGTGGTCGGAACCAAGCAAAATACTTGGAGTTAACCGAAATTTGAGTTATCCGAGATTGGCCCTGTCGAGTGGTCACGTGACTATCATGGTTTCGCATAAAGTGTTTGTTGTTTTTATGGTATGGCGATTGTTTTATATGATGAATAATATTCGGCTGTGACACAAATAATTTATCATATTAATGCTTACTACAGACGAAACCGGTTAATCGCACAGCCAATTTGCCAAGCCCTGTTATGCGTTTATCCGATATATGCGTTTATCCGGAATACTCTTGCCGTACCTATTTTTTCATTTGCGGTAGTTATTAGAGGTGCACCCCGCCCCTCCTCATCGCCGCATTTAATTTTTCCAACAAAAAAGAAAAGTAACGATTGCTTAGGTCTTTTCATTTCGATTTACTTTCTGCCATTTTGACGAATTAACCATAACCGACACAGTTTCGAATTATAAATGGTAAAATTTCTTTTTGGCTGCGTATTTAAATGATGACTTCGCGCTCACGGTTATCCGAGGCAACGTGGGGATTAAGGGTTTCAGGCCATTATTAGTGAGAGCTCAGGCAGCGCGGGGATTAGGAGATGCAGGCTACTATCTAACGTCAGCTAAGGCAGTGCGGGGATTAAGATAAAGGTCATTATCTAGTGAGAACTGAGACAGTGCGGTGAGTTCGAGACTCACTGTTAACAACCGCGAGTGGGGTTGGTGAATGTACACAATGGGTCAACAAACAGAAGACAATGCATTAGATAAATAAACGAGGAGCAGCTCACTCCCTTACTCCGCTTTAAGTGTGGCACTGTTTGAATAGTCACCCAGAATTATGCAATTAACCGGTGTGCTTCCCATTTTAACGGGAACAAGCTATGCGTTTATCCAGTTTATGTGATTAAGCGGTATGCAATTATCCGGTTATATTTCCAATAGATATCATTGGAAATGGTTTGGGATTTGCGAATAATATGCGGTTAACCGATTTATGCGTTTAATCGGTATGCGATTAAGTGATTTCATCTGTATTTATAACAGAGTTACAAATCTTTTTTTTATATTTTATTTACAGCGACCTTCTGAAATATATATGATTTTACGCCACTGTTTACTTCTAGCAACACTGTCATAATATGTAGAGGCAAAGTCACACTAATTCTACACAAAGGGGGTTGGCATATGCAAACAACTGAGACATGAGTTTCCGTGTTATTTTGGTGAAAATACAAGGATTTTCTTGCAAAAAAAATTTTGAGGGTTCAAAAAAATTACTTTGAGTTAAAAATTTGACTTAAGTGGTGAATTTAAAAGACTTACATAGTAAAATATATCGGGATTTTTAATTTAATTTGAGTAAAGCGAAAATTTGACTAAACCGATTTTGACTTAAATGGAGGCTACTGTAGTTATAATCATTTCGTTCTTTTTTCTCTGTCATGATCTAAACTACAGGTGGAACTTCATGTATAAAATTTTCAGACCTCTTATCCATCTAACACAGTGTCAACATACAGCTTCTGTTGAAAATAATTATATCTTGTGAGGATTTGTTCGGGTGGGGGTCCCAACCAGTTTTATTTCTTACTTGTTCTAGTTTCATGCTCATCTGGTTGTGCTACCACCGGTGAGTACAAGTTTATTGCATAATAAATCGTTATGCAAATACTCTGTGGGAGTCGAACCCACAATAGCAAACAGCAATAAGCAATGACCTTTGACATAAAAATTTAACAGTTATTGTGGTTTTGCATGAGAGTACTTATATAAGCCAAATCGCACTTCGACTTTTGTCGGAAAGTTTTTGCGTTTCAGCTGGATTTAGTTGGGATAAGGATCATATAAAGAAATAATAGAAGAAAAACGGCAAAAATCAACAAAATTCCATTTTGCCAGAAACATATTCACATGTTGGTTATTAATGAGACTAAATAATATGTAAAACAGTTTTTAAAAGATCATATGATATCTTTATAAATTTGAAAGTGTGCATGTTGAAAGAAAATTAGAATTTTGATGTTTTTCCCTTAAGATGTCATTATAATCTATCCCAATGAGCCAATTCGCAAAATTCCGTTTTGCTAGAAACATATTCACATGTTGTTTATTAAAGGGACTGAATAAATATGTAAAATAATTTTTAAAAGATCATATGATGGCTTTATAAATTTGAAAGTGTGCATGTTGAAAGAAAGTTAGAATTTTGATGTTTTTCCCTTATCATTTCTTTATAATTTATCCCCCAGCATTTTCAGTCGAAACAACACCTCCACCGGAAAAATCCGAAAGTGCAAATTGGCTTATCAATTTGTAGTCGAAACGACACCCATCGGTAAGATCCGAAACTGCGAATTGGCTTATTGTTGTGCTACCACCGGACAGCGTCCCTTTATTGCACAAGACATCGTTGTGCGAGCACTCTGTAGAAGTCGAACCTACAACAGCACAAACTGTCAAGTGCCAACTGTTGCCAAAATAGGCAGAACAAATAGCAGTTTTTGCCTCATAGTGCTTACCGTGTTGTGAGCGATAATATGGAATTTTCACTTATTCCACATTACACAACTAAGAGAGCCATTTATTAAAGATAATAAATAAAATGGGACCATATGCTTGTTTAATATAAGGAATAATGATTTATGACCTGTTGTAATGAGTGAGATTTGCAATTCAAATTTCGACAGATATTTCGCGCATGCGCCTTCAGAATGTTTTTGTTTTGATTTTGTATTTTTGTTTTGATTTTCGACAAATCAAATCGAAGCACGTGCTATTTTTCAGAAAGGTTGAATTTACAGGCCAAGAATTAAAAAAAAGGACTTTTTTTGTCTATCCTTCATGAAACTTTGCCATGTGATAGAGTAGACTTCTCTAAATATGGGAAAAATTTTAGTTTGCCCATATACAGCCGATTTTGTTCAAAAATGACAATTACAAATGGTCTCCCTGAGTGGTATTTGATATGGTTGTGAAATATACAAGGGGTAGACTTCAGGGCGGCTTTTCGAATTTGTCTTTCAGTCATAATTTTTCATTTTGGTAATGTCTTATACACATTATGCTTAAGTTTAGTGTCCGTCTTAAAAATGTAAGAAGAATTGGCTACTTCTGAGTTTTCTGGAGGCCTTATAAATAAGGAGACCTGGTTCTGGTCTCCGAATTTTTTCGGTCTCTCTAAACCTTATAAATCAGCACGTGAGGTCTCCTCAAGCATTAAGGTATATATATATATATATATATATATATATATATATATATATATATATATATATATATATATATATATATATATATATATATATATATATATATATATATATATATATATATATATATATATATATATAAGCATGCACACATACACACAGAACGTATTAAACAAGATGATCCCCTCCAGCCCTTACTAGGAACATAATCCGGTTTCTCTGTAATATATAACCCCATGCACAGGGATAAGTCATCTCTCTAGTTTCATAATCCTAGTGCTGTTAGTTTAGTGGGAAACTCTTAATATAAAAGAAATATTTAAAGAAATGGTAAAACGTACAAAAAATGTATAAAACAAAATTCTGTTTCTAACCGAAAACAGCTTTTGTCAGCGTGTGACCGATTACCGGAGTCTCAAGGTGTACGTTGTTCTTATATTTTACTGTTTCATAGATGAACTGCCTTTTCGAAATGTAACAAAATACAATTTTTAGTCTAAAATTATATTTAAAAGCAACCAGTCGGAAGCCAATCACTTTATGTCTATGCTTAAATTTTCAGAAAGAATATAAGAAGTGCGTTAACAATTCGCTAAGACATAATTTATCCAGACAAAAAGCTCGCTTGCAAAACAATTCCATTTGCAGATTGTCATAGCCGAGAAGAGTTTGAAGATGGAGACAACTGGAGATAAAGAACCAAATAATTTAAGGGGAGAAGCTTTTGGAAGTTCGAAAGAATTTCTACTGCAGTTTTCGGACGTGCCTCAGTATTTAGGTGAAAAAAGTCTTGGCGTTTATATGCATAGGTTTGTTTTTATGCTTACATCTTTGCACAATACCACATCACACAATCATTTAATGATTCCCCAAACAAATAAGACGTTCCTGACGCAATGCAGGCTCTTAGAACTTCCATAAATTTCTATGGAAATTGTTGGAAGTTCTGCCGCAGCAAAACAAGAACTTCTTGAAAGAATTCACATGGATCGTTTTGGCAGTTCTTCGGTCATGAGGTTGAACTTTTGCCATTTCAGCCAATATTGTCAAATTTTGGCCGCATCACAACGAAAATGCAATCAAATAAGAATTTGTATGAAACGCATGTACAGGAGTCTTGTGTTTGGAAATTCCTTTCGGGTTGAGTGAATCTGGATTGAACAGAGTGTGATGTCCTTTTTATGTGTTGATTTATGATGTATTTTTGGTTACATTGAGGTGAATAGTGGCAGAAAGCCTGCAAATGGATATTCCGAATTCACAATACAGAGGTCCTTTATAGATGGGTTTCACCACATCGAGGATCGATTTACCTTAGTTATTAAAATCTGAAATGCAACGTAGCCGAGGTGGCCTAGGGGATAAGCGAGAGGTCCCGAGTTCATTTCCATATTCGGGTGACATGTTTTGTATAATTTTCACTCAAGTGGATTAAGGTTTTCTATTGCAATTTGGCTGTTTTTTCACCGGTATTACTGCATTTTTGTATGGCTTTTTACTATTAGTTATATGTTGCTGCATCGTTAGTAATTTGATATTTCATTACGGCAATTCATTTCTAATCGGGAGTCGAACCTCACACTTTCGTATTGATGGTCCTACGCTCTACCGATTGCGCACAAGCTGGGGAACATTCGTCTGTCAACGCGGGGAAGAATGGAGAAGAAAGCGGGAACATGAAAGAGGAACAATGGGGGAGAATGTGGCTGAGTAGTAGAATTTTCGATTTTCATGTCAGAGGTCTCCATTTCGATCCCAAGCTGAGGCGACGTGATACCATTTGCAAAATCAAATTTATATTGAAGTTAATGAAGGAATGGGATTCTATTCACTTATCGGCCAGCACCGCATGATTGTACGAGGGCATATCATTGGATTAATACACCATAGTGCACGAGTATAATTCTGGGTATAACAGTTGTCGCATCAGGGCATGGAACTACTCTTGTAAATGTTTTTTTATTATCTCCGTGAAAAGGAGGGATACAGATGTTAGCTAGTCCGTCCGCCAGTCTATCCGTCCGCAAAAAGAATTAGGTTTTGTCCAGCCGACTTCTCATAGAATTGATTGTCATATGATTCTGAAACCTTGCATGGTGAAAATAAATATAACAAAGATGTGCAACGTGGCATGATTGTCAAAATCGGCAATTGTCAAACAAGGTTGCAGTTTTGCTTGAACTAAACCGTGAGACGATGTTTTGTCAGGCCGACTTCCCATATAACTGATTTAATAGGAACCTTAAACCTAAAAATATATATACAATGAAGATGTGCAACTTGGCTTTGTTGTCGAAATCGGCCAAAATTGACGGCATACAAAATTGTCAAAAATGGTAAAGTTTTGAGCCGTGAGACAATGTTCTGTGCGGCCTACTTCTCATAGAAGGGATTGTCAAAGTCGTTAAATTTTTTTCTGTAACTTTTCCAGGCATT
This sequence comes from Protula sp. h YS-2021, assembly GCA_949752745.1. NCBI lineage: Eukaryota > Metazoa > Annelida > Polychaeta > Sabellida > Serpulidae > Protula > Protula sp. h YS-2021. The sequence goes on along the minus strand of OX457031.1, from coordinate 64,947,814 downwards.
CTTCTTTTACTGCTTACTGTTTATATCTGTTATACACTGATCGCATGATCTACGACCAGCTTAACTAAACCAATGTCTTCTATATCAACCGTTGAACCTCAAAGCAATGTGGCTGCCCGTTATGCCTGTTAAGCCACTATCAGCTCATATATATAGATTTAGACACAGGTATTTATATATATGGGCGTTTATGTACATAGCATGTTAGTGGTTATTTTGCGTTTTATTGTTGCCCTTTTTCCCTTGCATTTTGTATTTCATGTTACACAGCCATGAGTAATATACGAAAAACTGAAATTGATTTCTAAGAACTGTGAAGGGCTAGCTGACTCTAACAAAAGAAAGGATTTACTTCATTGGATCAAACAAATAAATACTGGGAATTCGATTTCACAATGCTACAAGAAACATGTAGTCTAGACAAACATATGAAGGGTTGGGGAAAAAAATTGGACTGCTTTTCGAAAACATGATGAGGTCATTTTTTCGCTGTCTGTAGTAAAACCAAAGGTGAATTAACTATTGTAAAAATGATTATATTAAATACAGTTCAAGCGAATTTGCGAGTACGGATGGCAGAATAGTCGTGATTGACTTAACCATAGGGAAATTGGGCTTCTCTGCGTTCAACATTTATGCCCCGAATCTTGAATATCAACAGAGCAAGAGAAGTTCTATGGTCGTTAGCATGATCCAGGAAAGAGAGGAAAATAAAATATTAATAGGGGGTGACCTAAATATTACCTTAGATGGTGACTTAGACGAAAGCCCGATAAATACCAAGAGATACAAAGGGGTTGAAATAATTAAGGAACTTATGGAACTGTACAACACTTTTGATTTGTGGTAGATAAAAAAACCTGGAGAAAAACGATTCACTTAGTGTAGGGCAAAACCGTGTGTAATACAATCTCGGCTAGATTGTTGGTCAATTTCTCGTGATATTAATTTTGTGATAAATAGCATAGACATTATTCCTGGATATCAATCCAACAATAGCACTATTGTTTTATCTATACAGATCCTCAGTTCAAAAGCAAAGCGAGGCCCGGGGTATTGGAAATTTACTGCGAATCTGTAAGGCGAAACAGAGTACGTTCAAAGTATAGGAGCTCTTGTCTTAAAGTGCAAACAAGAAGTAAGCTATAAGCTATAATATAAGCTATAATATAAAATACGAAAAGAGACCACGAGGTATTCTAAACAAAAATCTCATGCAAAGAGATTGGAGAAGCAAAATTTGATGAAAGCTTTTGAGACCTCAGAAGTGAGACTGCAGAAAGAAAATATAAGGCAAAATGAGTAAGAGGAGATCTTAAATGAAATTAAAACAATCACCATGAACTTGGAACGCATCGAAAGAATCAATGCCATGGTACATTATATCCACAGCAAGACGTATATTCAAAAGTATTTTTTGCCTTTGAGAAAAGGGATTGCGAACAGAAAGACATAACAAAAGTCATTGATAAAAAAGGAGAAGAAGTAGAACAATCGAAATCAAAATTTTAGAACCCAGTGCTCATTTTTATAAAAGTTTGTATAAAAACATGAGGTCTGACAAACTTTTAATGACTCTTTCTTTGGGCCCGAAAAATATTCCCAAAATATCTGAGGACGATGCAAAAGTGCTTAAAGCGTCGTTAACAAGACAATAGGTTTCATGTGTTATAAATAACATAAAGAAAACAAATCTCCCAGTACTGATCTCTCCTGTTTACTTGCCTCATTTTCATACAGTTACGAGAGAGGATATTTTAGTGTTGAACAAAGGAGAGGTATCATAAGACTTTTTCCAATAAAGACAAAGACTAGTGTATCTGAAAAACTAGAGACCGATAAGTCTTATTAAGGTTGACATGGAAATCTTAACTCAAAGTTTAGCCAGGTAATTATTGGGAAAGAACACAAGGGGTTTACTAAAAATAGATTTATCGGTATAAATATAAGAACACTTACGGGAAAGTACCGATTTCTTAAACAGAATCAAGCTCGGGGGGGGGGGGGGTTTGGCATTCATTGATATCGAACAGGCGTTTGATAAGTGAGATTGGGACTTTTTAGATAAATGCTCAGAGTATTTTAACTTTGGAAAAAACATACGAAGATGAGTTAAAATAATATATACTAAAATTGAAAGCTGTAAATAAATAATGGCTACACTAGTAAACACTTTAAAAAAAGTAAATGGAGTAAGGCAAGGAGATCCTCTCTCAGCACTGTTATTTATCATAGCGGTTGAAATTTTAGCAATTTCGATAAGAGAAAATAAAAATAATAAAGGTATCTAGATGAAAAATATTGAGACAAAAATAAGCCGTCTTGCGGATGATACAACATTGTTATTAAGCGATAAACTTAGAAGTGCCTTAAATGTCTTTGATATTTTTTACTTTACATCTGGTCTAAAAGTTAACATTGAAAAGTCAGGAATATTGCAAATAGGTAGAAATATTGCAATTAGATTTCTTGAAAAGAAACCATTTAGTTTTAAATGGGCCAAAGATGATGTCGTGTCATTGGGTTTACGCTATTTTAACGATAAAGACAAGATCACTGAGATAAATCTCAGAGATAAGCTTTCAAAATTTAAATAAAGCCTTGCGTAACTGGCCCAAAACCTATATGACATTAAAAGGAAAAATAACGTGCACAAAAAGTGGCGTTGGTAAAGAGTATCTTAGAAAATGAAAATACACTGAGTGTCGGTTTTCTTGAAAACTATATTCCAAATATAATTATAACTCGAGAACCGCTCTTTTATAACGAAATGGCTCATAGATGAGTGATGTTCATAGCAGATCTGCTAAATGCAGAAGGCCAATTTATGAATGCAATGGAGATGAAGCCCAAATTTAGTTTAGTGAATATTCTGGAAATAATGGAGATACTTAGTGCTATACCAAAAGAATGGAAGCAAAACATACAGCAAAATTACAAGGTAGCCGATGGCATAACGTAACCTTATTCACAAAATGTACAATTAAGAACAAATATTGCAAAAAGAGCATAATGAAATTGACCTCCAAAGAAATATGTTGGCTAATTATGAAAAATAAATCAATAGATCCAAGCTGCAAAACGAGATAAAAAAGAAAAATATGCTTAAATCACCCCAGTGGAAAGCCCTACTTGCAAAAACAAGATGTTTAACACAAATGCGAAAGATACCAAGATTTATTTCAAAATGATGCATAAAAATTATGCATTTGATTTAAAAGGATTTAAATTTGACTCCTCCGTACAACCAATTTGCAATAAATGTAAAAAAGATATTATTCACACCTTTGATACATGTAGTAAAATCCACACCTTTTGGTCCTGTTTGAAACTTGGATAAACAGTAACATAACTACAGAGGGTAAAAAATAACATTTGTAGAATAAAAAAACTGCTTAGCTTATTGAAAGATGTTGCGAAAAAAACCTATTTTTAACTGACTTAGTGCTTTTACAGGCCAGAATGTATATGTATAAACGTAATGTCTATAAAGAATTTTATTTTATAAGCTTTTTGACTGTGTTGAAAAACATGGTAATAATTGAAAAACTGACATATTCATCTCAACACGTAAATTTTAAACTTTTAGAAGAACTGTTTTATCTGTTTTAGTCCGAAGTTCATACGAGTGTACCTCTTTTCTTAAGTAATTCAGTTGCCTTTTCAGCATGTAGTTAAAAACATTTGTACCGATATTTATTTTCATGTGATTTACAATATTGCATTGTATATATACTTTGTTACTTGTTTCAATCAAATAAAAAGGGGAAAAATCTAGGTTTAAAGTATACTGAAAAATGAAAACATGAAATTGCAACTCTCCCGGAAATCAATAAACCTAAAACCAGGAAATGTGAAAGTAGCCACAATACCTACCAAGGAAGCGACATTTCAGGACTTCCCCAAACTGCTACAAATTTAGTGAGATTCTTTTAAAGATACATATATTCAATCCAAGCATTCCATAAAATCAAATTCTTGATTAACAGTTCAAATATTTGAGCTTTACTTCGCAGAAATTCATGGAAATGTCTCGCATATTTTCAGACTGTATTCAATATTTTTGAAAGACATTTGCCTAGTACTGGAAGTCCTTTCGAAGTGAAGTGAGAACTTCTTTGAAGTTCAGTTAATTTCAACTGAACCGCTTAGATGGGTCGTGGAAATTTGGTAAAAATAAAAGAACGTTTTGGTCTTTCGTACATCTTGGTGCATTTTCGAGATTCTCAGGGGTTTAATGTGTTTTAGGAGTGCAAGATTTTTAACATAGCTACATATTGCCCTGGTTTTGCACGATGAAGTTATTGCCCGCCTCACAAAAATACGATCAAATCATCCCATCATAACCGATTTTACAATAGCAAATATTTTACCTCTATGCTACATAATCCATTACAAACGACAGCGTAACCTAACGGTGACATAAATGACACACTTTCTGATGGCATAAAAGACAGGAAGTCACGGCATATAAGTCACGAAGTCACAGCACAAACGGTCACATAGTCACGGCACATAATAATCACGGTTACTCATGGCTACTATGGAAGACGCCGGCGCGGAGAACGCTTGTTCATGAGTTGGGGAAACCCTTAATGCAGGTACGGCATTGCTAACAATGGCGAGTAATGATCTCGGTAACACTAGTGCAGAAGACAGTAAGATTACATTGACGCGGGCGCAGATCACATTGCCACTGGCGCAACACACAACACAAAAAACAGTAACACTAACGCGGAACACAGCATGATCACGGAAACGAGCGCAGAACAAAGCACGATCACGTGACCCAAGCACGAGACACTGCATGATTAAGTATCGCATACTTCTCATCGACATGAAATCCATGAAGAAACTGTTAAAGCAAAACGCACTCATAAATCTCTAGCTCTCTAAGTTTTACTCAGTTTATTTATTTATTTATTTATTGATTTGTTTATTTATTATTTATTTATTCATTTATTATATTTACGTTTAATTACATATCTCGACACACGAAACAAATTCTACTTCGCAGACGTCACTTATTCCATCTAGCTTACATAATAATAAATCATCCTAAATACAATTATTTGTCAAGAACATTAACTCTACCAGAGAGTAAATTCCATTTCGTTTAATTCAACACCACGAGAATTCCGTTTTCTTTATCGCGCACACCAATAGAATTCCATTCCTTTTATCTCAACCCCAAGAGAATTTCCATACTTAAAATTAACTTAAACGATTTTTAAATAATCATTTTGGGGCCTCTGTTACCCCGACCACTTGCTCAAGACTGATAAAAAATAAGACCTAAGGCGACTTATAAAACATTAGCCAGAAAATATACCGCGAAATCCTTATTCAACCAATATTGTGACTGAAACTTGTTTAATATCATTACCAATGTTCAATGCTGTCAAATGCCTGTCAAACACTACGTCAGCAATCACCAGTGCACAAGCACTACACGTGTACTACACCCACGACACATTTATTGGACATGGCAACCATGGCGGCGAAATAGAATTCATAAAAATAATAATCTTATTGCCAACACAACATGTATGCATCAGAGCCATAAATTTTCACTAGCATTTTCAAAACTTGTTTCACCATGTTGTAGTTATATGATGATCATGTGCAAGTGCACGGCTTTAACTAAATATTCTCAATTGCGGACAATTGTACGATCCTAGAGTATCAGGAATAGAAAAGAAAACAATGGCAAATGGTCGGACACTTTTCCTTCGTTAGGAGGTGCGAAGTGTTCATTACTCTCAACATACTGCATTTATTTCACTTTTATTTCACTTTGCAATATGTCCTTTTCTATTTTAATATTTATCTTTTACTTTATGTCATCGTTTCATGCAAAATCCACCGTCTGAAAAGAAAACAAACCGTTACAAATTATTATGTAGCTTTGGATAGTAACATATAGTTACAAAGAAGGCGTTTAAATGACAAGTGATGGCAACTCTGCAAAATATCGTTTATTAGAGTAGATAATAGTTGCTGCAATACTTGATATTTCTCTCACAGGTAAATTGTAAAACATATGTGGTGCATTGGTCTCCAGTATTGACAGGAGTGGGTTTATCGTTGATAAAATTGTCATATTTTAAGAACATAAATCCCTTTTAAAGATTGCTTTTGGTACACATGAGAACTAATGGTACCAAATGGTACCAAATGCCTAACGTTGCCACAAAGTTGGTAGTGTTATTATTCTTGTTTTGCGAATATTAAGTGAAACACAATAAAAGCTTTTGTCTAAAACCAACGATCATAAGCGTCTTTCACCACAATACCTAATAAATAACTGCATGTTATTTGGACAGGACTGATCTCTTCAAGTAAAAGTCACTTTGCAAGAAATCTTTAGATTTTGACGATACATCATCATTATCTTAAAATATTTACATTTTCATTTCAGTGTTAAATAGTGTTTTAGTTGTTTTTGCTTCAAAAGTTATTCCATTGAAAATTAAAACACTAACTTTCTCCTTTCATTTTCCACGATTAACAGTAGTTAAAATACAGATAGAGAGAGTGTTTGTCTCTGATTCAATTCAATAGTTCAATAGTTGCTTGTTATTTGAATTATTTCGCTTTCTGCTTTGATGGTTTTGCGTACATACTCTCCAGGTCAACATCCGTAGGCTGTCTGTAGTCTGTTGCTTGCTTAGTGTCTCTCCCATTGCCTCTCCTCCTCTCCTTTTCTTGTACATCATGGATGTCAGCTACATAATCAGACGCAGAAAAAGTATCGTTTCCTGTCCCTGCCGCTGCCATGGCTGCTTCCCCTGGAGCTGAGGTTGACGGTGTGTCGGAATTATATGCATCGTTGTTCCATGCCTCTTCTTTCAAGTTCTCTGTGGGTTTCTTTTTTGGTTTTGCTCTCTTTTTCCTGTACAATAACACATCTTTATGATCACCTTTGCAATGCTATAATGTATGCTTAGCTTACGATTTATTACATACGAGATAAGAAGAATCTTTATGCTTAATGCTTTTTCCTTGACATATATTTGAAATACATATGCAAAGGCATTTTTCTCTGCACCTGCGGTATCGTTTTAAGTAAACCATTCAAGATGATATTTTTTCTTTTAAACATAAACAAATATTGGTTGCAGTGACGTATGATTTGGCTGCTACTCACACGTCTCGCCGGTCACTGATCAGCATGATGATCGTCACTATTAACAACAGACCAGCTAGTGGAGCAGCCGCGTACAGGAGCATCCATAACTCTAAATAACAGTAAAAATCGCAACAGAGTAGCATAACAGTAAAAATCAAAGCAAAGTGGTGAGTGGAACAGTCATGCACAGGAGTGCCCAGAACTCGAGTACAGTTGCATCTATAACTCTAAACAGCAGTAAAAATCTAAGCAGTGCAGCATAGCAATAAAACTCACCAAGGGATGCATAACCGTAAATAATCTTAGTAGAGTGGCGGTTACATAACCGTAAATATCATAGTAGAGTGGCGAGGAGAGCTGTCCTGTACAGAAGCATCCACAACTGGAGTACAATAAAACCCTAAGTCTAAACAGCAGTTAAATCACATTAGAGCCATAGCAGTAAACAGTACAATAGAGCAACATAACAGTAAAAATCAGAACGGAATGGTACAGAGGAGTGGCAAGGGAAGTACACACTCAAAGAAGCATATGAAACGCTAAAGAGCTGAAACCATTACACCAGAGTTACAAGTCGAGGGCACGCATTCCCAGGGTAGTATAACTCTAAATGAAAATAAAATCAACAACAGAGTAGAGACGGAAGCACTCACAAACATTAGAATAGTTTAAATATTGAGTAATCTTCCATAAATATACTGAACACATGCCAAAGAATCACATCGTATATATGTTCCAGTGAATCGCTTCGCCTGAATTTTATATTTTTATTGTCTTTTTTTCTACTTTCTAAAAAAATTATATTGACGAAGCTAGTTTTTAATAGTGAGGTCACTGGATTTATTTATTATGACAGCTTCACTACAATGTACCTGAAATGTCATCCTCTTGTTCTTCATCTGAAACGTGAAATTCCTTTCAGATTAAAAGTACTACTTATGACAAATAATTACGTCAAACGATATAATCGAAAAATTATCTACATGCTTCATTGTTAGTCTTTTGACAAATAACCGAGATTGCTCACCTTTATTTTAAGTACAACTTTTTCTCTTGTCAAAAAATCGTTTATTGACATAACAATGTACTAATATATGCCCTCGTAATATTCTTTGTAAAGTTATATAATAGATCATTATAATACTGTTTATTTGAATTCGGCCTAGTTAGTAGCACTCCAAATGTAAGCATGTTTACGAATGTAACCACACAATTGTTCTTATTTGCTCTAGACTTATTGAGAAAGCATATTCTTGTAAACGTTTGTAAACGTTGTATAATATTGAAGTGTTTTCTACTTTCATGAATAGTCTCAACGATTCTCATCTTTCTGGAATATTAAAAAAGGTATAAATAGAGCTGCAAATCGAGCAGTTAGCCTTTTGGTTTTTAATGAAGTGCTATCAGTTGGAATAAAATATTGGTTTGCAAAAGGATAACTAGTTGGACTTTGAATATCGGAGGCATTGTGGATATGTTGAAGATATATTAAAGTAAAGTGGCGTGATCAGCATATTTTCTAATTATCGGATAAAGGTTATAAAAGTTAGATATTGTTACGGATATTCGTTCAGGATATAGTGATATTATTTGTGGATATTTTATACATGCGGATAATTTTATAGTGTCTATACATAAGAATAATTTAATAAAGTAGCTATTGGATACATCGTCGTCTGATTCTCTCGGGTATCGAAGCAAGTTTGCGCCGCAAGAAACTTCCCATCAAATATTAAGGAAATCATAACATCAATTTCCTCACATCTCTAGTTTAAATAAATACAGATGTGCAGACTTGATTTAGAGGATAGCTCTTTATGACAACGTTTCCCGGTATACGACTCAAAACATGTGCAGTTATAACTGCCATTTGTGTTAGTGCAGGTACCATGCAGACAGTTATTGTCTATGCTCTCTACGCTGCATTCATCAATACCTGTCGGTTAAGGATAGAGTTTCTCTGGGAATTGAATAGAACACATACGCAAACATAAAATGGTGTTATTGATGTTGTGATTATTACAATTAAAACACATGGTCATGACGTAAAAATGTTGTTAGGATGAAACAGACATCCATTACTTCCTAATGTGTAATATATAGTAATAAAAATAATATAATTGTTTTACATAACAATCACAATTTGAAAATAACCTGTTTCGCAACGAGTACCAGTGAATCCTCTACGGCACTGACAGGTAAATGCCACAATCCCGTCTAGACATGTTGCGTCGTTCAAACACGGATCTTCCAAGCAATAGTCAATGTCTTTGTAAAACAAACGAAAATCTGAGACACAACCACAAATTAAAACAAAGCGATATAACCATCTTAAGAGATGGAGTGATTTGCAGAGAATTCTCCGGGACCATCCTTTGGCGTTGGTCCATAAGATAACAATGACAAATATGAGTCGATCGATATATAAATAATCATTTTTAAAGATATTGTCTTACCAGTTTCACAACGTTCACCGGTGTGACCAGTATTACACTGACAAGTAAAATCGTTTGCTCCATCAACACATACACCACGCCCATTGCATGCGTTTGATAGGCACTCATTTATATCTAAATAATTTATATTTATATTTAAAGTAACAGTGTGAGAACACATGAATTATGCATTAATAGATTATAAGTCTTAAAGGTCCGCTTAATATAATATGATAATATCCATGAAAACAATTCAATGATCAAAAACAATTTTTAAGAAAATTATAAGCTAATGAGCTAATATCGAATTTTAAGAAAAGTACATTGACTAATGGAGCTTGAATGTGAAATAATCGTGTTCAAGGAAGCAAGGTAATAAATTGTAAATATGAATTACTATTTTTCTTAATTCTACTATATTTCAGTTGTAATTTTGTTTGAATATCATGTTGCAATGCCATATTTCAGTAGAATGCAATACTTTAATGCCATAATAATGCCATAATAAGTACAAGAACACTTTATGATAAATAATAAGTGATCCTTCGTCACGACCTGTTTCGCAGTGTTCTCCAGTGTAGCCACTTTTGCACTCACAGGTAAAAGAATTATGACCATCAAAACACTCTCCTCGCTCATTACAAGCGTCTTGTTGGCAATCATCAATGCCTACAGTTTTAACGCAAACGCGATAAAAGGTAAACTCTCCAGATGTTTTCTGCTTGATTACCACAACGCATTCTACTTCAAATAATAATGTTGGAGAATATGCATGTTTTTCGTAACTCGTATATATCATAACAGTAATGATTAAACGTTTGTGCAGTTTCCAAAAATATGGGGTATCAATAAAGCAACTTAATTTTGCATACTATTTTGGCATCTTCTTCCTGTATATCCGCTTTCACAAGTGCACGTGTCCTCTCCATTCGCACATTGACTTGAACATGTGCCATTTCCGCATGGCGAGGATGAGCATGGATCTAAGATAAAATTTTATATTTCTGATTTACCGTTGAAGGTATCCAAATATTAGATTCATTGGATGATATCCGTCATTTATCTTTAAACTATAAATTTAACCGTAAGGAAGTGGACTGATCCCACCCTCCCACAATCTGTGCTACTGACAACTAGATCGTCAAAGGCTGAGAGAAGGACTTTAGATTGGTGCAAACGAGTGTGTAATTTTATTTTAGAAATTGTGCAAACATAGACTTTTCTAGTGCTCTTTGCACTTTCAGTAGCGTGTAGTGTGATATTTCAAATACTGGAGGAACGGAAATACAATTGTGTGTATCGTTTCGTCATATACACTGCAGCAAATGCTACTGTCTTCTATATACAGGGATTGGTAATCATGAAATACATTTAATACCTTTATTTTTTACCTTTTCTCTTGCAGATTGAAGGGTAACTGTTATCAATTGTTCAAATATAGACTTTTCTAGTGATCTTTTGAATTCTATGTGATGTTTCTAAGTTACGCTTCAAAGCAATCTCAAATACACTTTCAGTAGCGCATAGTGTGATATTTCAAATACTGGAAGAACGAGAAAACAATTTTGTGTATTTTTTCCTCATATACTCTGTTTTCTATCTAGAGGGATTGGCGATCATGAAATACATTTAATACCTTTACTTTTTACCTTTTCTCTTGCAAATTGAAGGGTACGTGCTGGCGCTGTTGCAATGTTCATTTCTCCATTTCCCGTTATAAAATAGTCTTCCACACTTATGATCACTGTTATCAGGCTTATTAGGTTCCCAGTTATGATATGAATACGGCAGCCGTCATACCAGTGCCATCTGTCTCTGCAGCGATTGCAAGCGTCACTTTTCTTTTTGCCACAGTTGTTGCATCCATTGTCTGTGATAAGGCCCATCCATGCCCCAGCACTATAATATCAATACTTACGCTTATTTTCAGCCTTCACCCCAAAAACACCTTTATATTTAGCTTAGAATTTCCATGAATATGAATTATTGTATTCTTTTTGGCAGAATGTGTATATGTTCACGCGCTTCTATGTTGAGACAAACATAAAACATAATGATAGGAAATATTGTCATTTGCATTTGAAGGCAAATTAAGTTTAATATACATTGAGATATATGTGTTAGAAATAACTTTACATGCAACTTGTTTCCGCGAGAAATAATTTGTGATTAATGTGAAAAATGCATTACCGTTAAAACTTAATTTCTACTTATAAGTAACAGCTATAGTGGTAGCAATGGTTATCACTACTATTACATTCTGCGAATATGCCTGTATATCTTAAAAATAACTGGAGCATGCGGTTTCATAGCGATGATCTCTACAAAGACCAGAAGGTTCTTTTAAGAAATTTTCACATCACTTTCATGAAATTTCCAAGAAATTTTCTCTTGATCAAAACCCAGAAGGTTCTTTTATTCTGTGAAATTTTAGTCCTAGATGACTCTTGTGGTCTTCTTATGACAACATAGTTCCCATAATAGGAAATGTCATTGATGTCAATTTTCAATTCTCGGTGCACGACTGGGGCCAACGGCATTATTTTAGAAAGGGTGCATCACATAAATGGCCCAATTATAGATTATGGCGCACAAGTTTTATGGTCAGATAACAAATTTTTTACAGAGAAAAATATGTGTTTTCTTGAGATCAGGATATCGAATCCCTCATTATCGTCGACAACAACAGTGAATCCAAAGTTGCAAAACCAGGGTTTACTCTAGTTTGGGAGTTTCGCTGAGGTCAAAAATGATGCGCCAGGGTACTTCTCAGTGTGCTTTAAAGAAAAAGCCTTCCAGTTCCAGCCTCGGTGTCCTTGAACGTGCGCCGAAAGATCCAGAGCCTTGAAAATTGAGATCAATGGCCATTTTTATTGTGGGAACTGTGACCCTTTCTTTTCTAGGAAGATAGAAAGGGACTAGAGAAATTTTTGTGTTACTTCCAAGAAATTTCATCGAGTTCCAGAAGTTTTTTCTGATTATTTTATTCGTAAATAACAGCCGTAACCCGTATATTCGTAACATTTCATTACTTGTTGTAAAGTACTGCTTTGCAGAGTTTCCAAAAAATGTGCGAATTTGTGTATATGTAAGTAAACATATTGAGAAAACATTAATCAAAATGAAAGATTCAATATAAAATTTCCAAGAAATTTCAAGAACTTCTTCGAACTTCCGTTGAAATGGTTTAGAAGACCTTTAGATTATCAACCTAGAATTCGGTGTTATAGGCGAACAATGCCGAGTGAAGAGACTACTTTTAAGAATTTCCATGGAACGTCTTGGTACGTCTTGTCCACAGCTCACTTACAAAGAAGTTGCTTTTTCGTGGAATGAAAGAAAATATATGTCTCAATTTAAAAGAAACTACCCATATTTTTACACTGAATTTTTTACATCCGTTAAATAAAGCATATTATTCAGTTAACAGTGGTGAGTAAGTATACACGACAATAATTTGGGGATACGGCCAATCATAGAGTTAGTCATAGTGAGAGAAGAACAAAAAACAATTGATGTTAACTTGAATATGCACAGTTGAATTTGTTGTATATAAGACTGGTTATGAAAACATATGTTATGAAATAGCTTAAGATCAACATACTTATTAGATGAGACTCCGGCGCACTCTACCTTAAATCACATTAAATCATTTGAAGTAATAGGTAAACATCGTCAATTGTTTTTGCAAAATCCACCGGTATTATTGCCTTTGAGCATTCTGAGTTTTAGCTGCTGAGACAATAGAGGAAAGTTATCTTTAACTAAAATATCTGCTTCTTTATTTCTTTCAACTTGAATCAGGTGGATGCTTTCAAGTTTCGATCCAGCTGAGCTTTTTGTTTCTGGTGTTACTGATGTTTTAGCAGAGTATACACCAGTATTAGCTAGAGGAGGTTACCACAAAAGTCGTGCTACAATAATAGGGGTATATTTCAAACATTCATTTAAAACAAAATTTTGCTTTTCTTAACTTCACTTCATAGTATAAAGTAAGGTCTCTCACATCTAAAACGTATGATTAAAAGATTAAGAAACCAAGGATCATATATTCCAAGAAATGTGGTATGTTAGGCTTTGTTAGTTCTTGATGCGGACGCTGGCGAAGAAAACGCTTGAGGAGATGACATTATATAGAACATTTTTCTCTAGGTCGTGGATTGCTATGACAAGCTCAAGAAGTTTTGGTTTGCTATACATGGCGCAAATTGATGGATGTTCGAGCAGGATTTTGTGGTAATAGGTAGAAAAACCAATAATAACCACATGTTATTATCTGAAGACAATATTGTAGGTAAAGTGTTCTCCGTGTATGCTTAGGTTTATTTGATTTGTGTTTACCCATTTTGGCAGTCATGGTAGAGATATGTTCAGTGGAGAGGAAAATTTTGGTTGAAGCACCAGAAAGCAAAGAAGAGAACTGTGGTGGCGCATATGGAGAAAAGAAGGAGCAGATTGGAACACGCATGGCATCACTTGGTCACATGGATAACATAAATAATGCACCTCCTTTGCTTTATTTTTTCTCTCAAAAAATGTATGCTACGGAATTATGGATTGGATTACTTTTCTTAAAAATATTTTTAAATATTTTGAAAAAATGTTGCCTTTCTTTGTCCGTTGGAAATTAAAAGAATCAAAGAATATTTACTAATCATTATTCAGGCGAAAAAATGTTTTTATAAACTTTAAGACCACTGTTGTTGCACAAGGTCGTCCTCTTCTTATGGTAGCCATACCCCTATTCCTTACTGATCATTATCCAAGGGACAAAAAGTAATCAAAAGTAAAAAACACATGCACTTTCCAGTTGACTTCAATGCTTTTGACAGCTTAATTTGCACCTCTTATACTAGGCGGCGCCACTACTGTTTGGATACGCGAAAATGGCTGAGTGTCATATCGTAGTAGTAGTGTTTAATGAAATCAGCATCACATAGACACTATAGCGAAGGAAAGTTCAAGTGGAAAGTTCGATGTGATATTCTTCACACCGAAAGTATATGACTCTGAGTGATATGTCACTGAGTGCAATGACGAGGAAAAATACACTCTTGTAAACGAAACTGAACAAATGGCAATTATAATCCATATTTTTTTTATTTATTCTCGGAACTAATGCCAAACTAGGAAGAATCATAAAGTGTCGATGAAGCACTTAGACTGTTTGTCCAAGTGCGTATTTAGATTTTGAAGCTATTAATTATTGTACATTCAAAGTTTGCAATAGTGTTTATGCATGTCATCTTTCACCACTTATCTAGGATTGCAAATGAATGAAATCAAAGACTATAAATTACTAAGATGTGACACTCCCTATACGGCCTATAGTATCCAGCTGCTTGCAGCGCCCCTGGTGGAAGAGTTACAAACTGCGAAAAACAGCCGTCAAAACACTTTACAGTATTGGTGTTAAGCTCAATATTTGAATAGATTTTAGCGGATTTAAATTAATTTATTTGAACAGAGCTGAACAATAGAAGTAAGAAGGATAAAAAATTGCCATTTTATTGGCACAGCCAGCTTAATTTAACAAATCTGATCAGATAACGATCACCCCCCACTCCCGTCAAAGATCACAGCAGAAAAAGTTAAATACTGTTCTCACATTTACATATGAATAAGCTTTAAAACTTCTCTGTTTCTTTTACCACTCGAGGATCTAATTGAGGAAAAATTGCCATTTTCAAAGCGAAATGAATTCGCAAATTCATAAACAATCAGCGTTTTTTATCTTTTTAACACACGCGGTATTTATACATTCAATTACATTTTTCCCCATCTCTGGCATTGCAAACGAGTCTCGTGTGAAGTTTTATCATGTGCTGCACCATTGGAAAAACAATGACGAAAACAGATCCAAATTTTTCGGATGGCATAAATAATGCACCACCTTTGCTGTATTATTTCTCTCAAAAAATGTATGCTACGGAATTATGGATTGGATTACTTTTCTTAAAAATATTTTTAAATATTTTGAAAAAATGTTGCCTTTCTTTGTCCGTTGGAAATTAAAAGAATCAAAGAATATTTACTAATCATTATTCAGGCGAAAAAATGTTTTTATAAACTTTAAGACCACTGTTGTTGCACAAGGTCGTCCTCTTCTTATGGTAGCCATACCCCTATTCCTTACTGATCATTATCCAAGGGACAAAAAGTAATCAAAAGTAAAAAACACATGCACTTTCCAGTTGCCTTCAATGCTTTTGACAGCTTAATTTGCAACTCTTATACTAGGCGGCGCCACTGCTGTTTGGATACGCGAAAATGGCTGAGTGTCATATCGTTGTAGTAAACAGTGTTTAATGAAATCAGCATCACATAGACACTATAGCAAAGGAAAGTTCAAGTGGAAATTTCGATGTGATATGCTTCACACCGAAAGTATATGACTCTGAGTGATATGTCACTGAGTGCAATGACGAGGAAAAATACACTCTTATAAACGAAACTGAACAAATGGCAATTATAATCCATATTTTTTTATTTATTCTCGGAACTAATGCCAAACTAGGAAGAATCATAAAGTGTCGATGAAGCACTTAGACTGTTTGTCCAAGTGCGTATTGAAGCTATTAATTTTTTTTGGGTTTGACACCATTTGTGTTAAACATTAACATAAACACTAGATTGCTTGAATTTCCAGGAGTAGCTTAATTTCTAAATATGGAGTGATCACTTTAGCAGTTTAGTGTTTCATGAAAAAGTCGTTTTTGTCAATGTTGTAAGGTTTCTTTTCCTCCCTCCCTTATTCCCTAAACCCTCCCTCTCTCCGTTTTCTCTTACCGGTGACAAAAAGGTAATGGAACTGTTGATAGTAAATTAATATATTACTTAAACATGTTTATAGCGTGATTGTTAAGACCAATCTATCAAGGCCCGATAGTGTAGCGGTTAACACGCACGGCTAATGGGTTAAAAGTCGTGAGTTCGAGTCCCACCTCGGGCACTGATTCTTTTTCATTATTCTGCTTAAGAATATTTCAATGTCGGCACCAACGTGTCTTACTTTTTCCATTGCCTTGCTCAAGAATGCTCCAGCTTCTCCACATGTCTGTCACACAGAAAGTAACCTACCGGTGAAGTAACGGATGATTGAATCGTCGATATTAGATTAAAAAGTTACAATTATCACTCAGGCATTTGTACAACGATATTATTCACGTTTCTATTAGCAAGGCACTGTAGCGTAGCGGATAGCTCGTACGTCTGAAGGGCAAGAAGCCATGAGTTCGAGTCCCTGCCCGATGCTGTTTTTTTTTTTTTTGGCCTTTTTCTTCCAATAAACGGCTGTATGGCTGCCGGCTCGTATATTGGTATATGTTCAGCGTGGTTTGTGTGACGTGTGTTTGTTTGTTTGTTTTACTTGTTCCGTCTCTTGATTCAAAAGAGTGCTGCTGTATTTCACAAGAGATGATAGTTCTTACTGTAAGCACATTGGTAGTTGCCATTGGGTAGAATGGAGATTAAAATAATTTCACAAAATTTTCGTTGCCTTAGAAATAGGAGAAAACTTGAGGAGACTTTACACTGGGTGAAAAACCATAAAGGGGGCGATTTTGACATCATTATGTTACAAGAAACTCATTCCTGTGTGCAAGATACGAAACACTGAGAAAATAAATGGACCGCATTTAGGAAAAATGATCAAATGATTTTTTCACATGGGAGCACTGCAAGTAAAGGTGTGTTAACGATCATAAAAAATATACATGTTATGAATATCATCAACATTGAGATTGATACGGAAGGTAGATACATAAGTGTAGATCTTAGATTTGGGGATATAACCTATACTGTACTAAATGTGTACGCACCTAATCTCGAATGTCAAGTTGAGCAAGTACAATTTTTTGACCTAATTGATAAGCTAATAGAGAAAAAGATTAAAAATAAAGTGGTAATAGGTGGAGATTTAAATGCCATCTTTAAAATGCCAACGTCCTCACTCGATAAAATGCCAACGTCCTCAAAAACTTACCTCGGGGTTGAGCGATTAAAAGAAATTATGGAGCTACACGATTTAGTTGATCTATGGAGAATAAAAAACTTTGATATTAAAAGGTTTTCATGGAACCGTGCGAAACCGGTATTAATACAATCAAGATTGGACTATTGGATTGGGCCGAGTGAGTTGATCTATGATATAATAAAAGTAGACATTGTTCCGGGTTTTAGGTCAGACCATAGTGCAATTATATTAGCCTTATCGATTAGATGTCAAGTAGAACAGAGGGGGCCAGGCCGGTGGAAATTTAACACAAATTTACTACAAGATATTGACTATACAAGTTCCACCAGCTTGGACCCCCATACCAGATGGGAGTATATGAAATATGAAATACGTAAATTTACGCTCTCCTATTCAAAACGTTAGGCCGCGAATACAAGAAAAAAATAAAAACCTGCTTGAAAAAAAAACTCACGCTAGAAGAACTGAACCACAATAATGACGATAATCCAGAGTATACATTGTACCAAATTAAAGATTGTTAATTGGAATTAGAAAGAATAGATGCAGTGGAAGCAATGGGGCATTATATAAGAAGTAAGGCATACTTTATTGATACCCATGAAAAAAATTCAAAATTCTTTTACAATATTGAAAAAAAGAATTATGATAAAAAATATAACAAAAATTGTTAATAATAGGGGAATCCAATTCACTAAACAGAAAGACATTTTAGAAGAAGCCGCTCATTTTTATGATCAACTGTATTCTGTTAATCCTGCCGTTAATGATCAGTTTTATCAATCATTTTTTCATAAAGAATGTAAAAATAAAATATCCACTAGCGATCAACTTTATTTAAACTCTGAATTTACTAAAGAAGAATTATATAAAACAGATAAAAACATGGGCGTTAATAAAACTCCCGGATTAGACGGGTTGTCTAAAGAATTTTATGAATACTTTTGGGAAGATATAGTAGACATGCTATTACAATCTTACAAATACAGCTACGCCCCATAAGTTTTTTTAAATGTTGACATGAAGATTTTAACTCAAACTTTAGCGCATAGATTTCAAAATGTTCTGCCAAAAATTATCGGACCTGAACAAAACGACTTTATCAAAAATAGATATATAGGACTAAATATAAGAGCACTAATAGATTGCATAGACCACTTGAATAGAGAACAAAGAGGAGGATTCCTCTTATTCGTAGATTTTGAAAAGGCTTTTGATAAATTAGATTGGAAATTTTTAGACAAATGTTTAGAATATTTTAATTTTTTGTCCCAATATTAGAAATTGGATAAAAATATTTTACACTGACATAGAAAGTTGTATAATCAATAATGGGACCACAAGTAGGGCGCTTAAAATTTTTAATGGTGTCAGACAGGGTGATCCCCTCTCAGCGTTGCTCTTTATAATAGCGGTTGAAATTCTAGCGTGTGCAGTTAACAGTAATAGACATATAAAAGGAAGAAAAATTGGTTGCATTGAAACTAAAATTAGCTTATTAGCCGATGATACGACGTTACTATTGACTGATGTGCTCTCAATACAAAATGCTTTAAATTGATTTGTGCTGTTTTATTTTACATCAGGCTTGAAGGTGAATCTGGATAAGATTGAAATCTTACAACTTGGTAAACAAAGAATCAAGTACCTGGAAAAAAACCCTTCCGCATAAAGTGGTCGGAAGGGGATGTGGTCTCGCTAGGTATAAGATATTTCAATGATACGGCTAAAATAACTGCGGTTAACCTAAGGGATAAATTAAAAGAAATGAAAAAATCTTTATGTTCTTGGTCTTGGTCTTATCTCTCACTTAAAGGAAAAATCACAATTATAAAAAACCTTTTGCTGCCGAAGTTATTGCATGTAATGAATGTAATGGAAACCCCAGATTGGTTCATAGCGGACGTTATTAATGAATTTAATAATTTTATATGGGATAAAAAACCACATCGCATACAATCCAACGTATTAATTCAAGATTAAAAAGATGGTGGCCTCCGTAGCTTGGACTTAATATCATTCTTGAACACCCAAAAGTTAACTTGGGTAAAAAGATTAATTGAACATGAAAATTCTTTGAGTGTCAATTTTTTAAAAATATATTTGCCCAAATTTAGCTTGCTGAAAGTTCTCAATTTATCCCTTAATGTAGATAAACTATCAACAGAAATACCAGCCTGTTATAGAGAAATATTATACAGATGGTATCTGCTGAAAAATGCTCCATTGAACGTTCACAGTATATTGAAACAGTGCCTTTGGCACCATCAATATATCTTAATACAGAATAAGTCTGTTTTTTTACATTGAAATGGAAGAAAAAATATATCCTTTGTAGGTAATCTAATAACAGAACAGGGTACCTTTATGAATCCGTTTGAAATTAAATACCAGTATAAACTTGAACTAAATATTATAACAATTATGGGCCTTATTAATGCTATTCCTAGCGAATGGAAATCTATGATATCACAGCATAAAAAGGATATACATGAGATTTGGCAAAATATCGCTCCAAGAAATGAATTGATGACTGATATTTTAAGTGTTGATATAATTAAGTGTAACTCCAAAGCGCTCTACTGGTATTTTATAAAACAAAAGCAAGTTGAACCTAGCTGTATACGACGATGGCAACAGTCAGGTATAAACCTCCGAGAGCTGGAATGGAAAGAAATATTTTTAAAGACCAAGTACCTAATAAGAAACACCAAAAATAGCATCTTTTTATACAAAATTATACACAAAAATGTATAAACGCCAATGAAGAGGTTTATTTCTACCGTTTCTTAAAATATTTAAAGCATGCAGTAACAATTGAAAAGACGTTGTATCATAAGGACCACAGAAACCAAAAAAACTTAGAGGCTTTAGACTGCGTCATTTAAAAAAAAGAAGAAAACAAGAAAAAAAGAATGTTTGAAATTATATAACGTTTAATGTGCTTTATGTTAACTGGGCAGTACATAGTAACAGTCTATGAAACTCTTGTGAAATGCTTTGCAGCAAAAAAAAACACTTTTGCTGCTTATTATAGTATGTATACTACTGTACTAGGAACTTATTCTTGAAATAAAAGCAAAGTGTAAAAAAAAAAAAAAGAATGGAAAGTAACGCTCTGTGTGGGCCACATTATATGGGTACCAAAATGTGTACACGCTGATCCTAAAAGCTTTTATAAAAAGCTGGTGTTATTGTTGAAATTGCACACTAATAAATATTGTAAGTTTATTTTCATATTAAAATTGCAGTGCATTTTAAAATTGTTTAAAGCTTTTGTTTAAGGTGTAGATGAGCAGTTCTTTCTGATCATCATGCTACGGTCTATTGACTTGCTTTTGATGATATAAACAGATTTTAGTATAGACGAGAAATTTTTTATATGGATACAAGTTTTGGTTGTGTACCTATTTTGACATAATTGATATCAATAAATATTATTAATGCATTGAAATCGTAAATTCTAATAATAATTGTACCTCAAAGATGTTATGTATTAGAAAACAGTTATCCTATATGGGAGAAAAGCGTGCTTGTAGAAACACGCAAGACCAGATAAAGGTAATAAACTGGAATTTTGCTTTGAGTTTTTATTTTTTGTCACTAAAATCGTATGTCCCATGTTTTTCGATAACTTGGTAATTTGTAATTGGATAACTTGTAGACTTGTAGACAATTACATTTCTTTAGGAAGGGGTAGGGAGTTGGGTCTCAAAGCACATGCAGTACGGGTAGGACGGTAATAAAGAATGCAATGAGAAAACGTAGGCCATGCTGAGCCAAAAAAAACTAGCAAAACCTTGGATCGCCCGCTGTGGTACAACCAATGTATTGAGATGAAGTATGATAGTTTTAATGAATGTATATATATATATATATATATATATATATATATATATATATATATATATATATATATATATATATATATATATATATATATATATATATATATATATATGTAATACCAGCAATACGGTGACAACAGTATTAGGGAGACCAAAAAATTTAGGGAGGCCAAAAATAGGTCCCCTTAATTCTTAGCGTATTTATTCGTTATGAAACTACACAGTGAACACAAAACGAATGATTCTATGGCATAGTGTATACAATATATTTTGTTTTAAAATTAAATTTTTGTGTTGCCACTTGATAACAAGCTAAAAAGTATATTATTTTTTGTAAATGGTCTCCCTAAGTGCTATATTTAAGGCATGGTCATCCTATGACTGGTTGCAGATATATATATATATATATATATATATATATATATATATATATATATATATATATATATATATATATATATATATATATGTATATATATATATATATATATATACTGGGAGGACGATTCCTATTCCCTACCCTCAATTTCAAACATGATATCTGTGAATGTAATGTAACTGCAACCTCTTTCCCTCTTTTTGAAGGATGCCTAATCCATCCTCCCATCCTAGGTACAACTCTGAATGTTCTGAACCCTTATATTTTGTTTTAAAATTAAATTTTTGTGTTGCCACTTGATAACAAGCTAAAAAGTATATTATTTTTTCTAAATGGTCTCCCTAAGTGCTATATTTAAGGCATGGTCATCCTATGACTGGTTGCAGATATATATATATATATATATATATATATATATATATATATATATATATATATATATATATATATATATATATATATATATATATATATATATATACTGGGAGGACGATTCCTATTCCCTACCCTCAATTTCAAACATGATATCTGTGAATGTAATGTAACTGCAACCTCTTTCCCTCTTTTTGAAGGATGCCTAATCCATCCTCCCATCCTAGGTACAACTATGAATGTTCTGAACCTCTTTTTCGTAGCAGGTATGAATCTGCATACTCTTTAGTCAACGCACGGATATTGGCATGTATATACGATCGCTCCCATTATGCAGTGTTTTTGTTTGTTTGGTGCTTAACATCCCATACTCTGACAACTAAAGTTGTATTTTGATGTATTTGCTAAAGGAACAAGTTACTAATAACTTGCGAGTTTAGAATTTGATATATTGGCCCAAGCTGTCCCGACTGCTATCCTAAGAAGCTGAAGTCGGATGTTACATTCCGTTGAATTTCGAGAGCGATGAAAAGTTTTACGTCGTTTGATGCGCTGTGTTGTCAAGCACAGATACACAAACATACACATGAAACGTACTGTTTATAAACACCTTCATAGATGCAAGAATGCATGCATACAAAACATACGGAACGTATAACACACTTTGATTCTCGCCACACGTGCGGGGAACATAATCTGCTTTACTTGTAATTAATAACCTCTTATAGAGGGATAGGTAATCTTTCTAGCTTCATTATCAAAGTTGTGTTAGCTTCGCGGGAATACTATTTCCAAATGTAAAGGCATATTTAAAGAAATGGTAAAACGTATAAAAAGTGTATAATATGACATCACACTTTCTAGCCAATAATAGACTGGCGTTTTTGCCATCCCCTGATAGGTCACAGGAGTCACGGGGTATCATGAAAAATTATTATGTGTTTAATCGATGGATTTATTTGTTTTACTTTGTTTGGGTATAGTTAAAGAGCATTTAGTTCCGTTCTTAGATGCATCTCTAGTTATTTCATAGATAAACTGCTTTTTCCGAAATATGACAAAATAAGCAATTTTTCATCCAAAATTATACTTAAAAGTAACCTGTTACATGTCTGTAGGAGCCTCTAATCCGTTATGTGTATGTTAAAGCTGTTTTAGGAAGAGCATAGGGAAAGCCATAACTTTTCCTTAAGAGAGAGAACCACTGCCAATGACTCGAAGAGGGTTTTGAGAAAAAGGCTTATTAATCCAAATTGTGTTCAGTTTCATGATTTTTAATTTTAATCCCTACATGGTTTACGATATGCTGTTTAAGATTATTATTTTAAATTTAAGTTATTTATATACTGCTCTAAATTCCCGAACCTCTTCAAAAAAAGATACTATGGGATAACTATCTTCTTCAGAATAATAAAGCAGTTCCTTTGACGTTTCACTTGAGTTTCACGTTTCACCTGAGTAGTTGTATAAAGTTTCCCTGAACAGAAGCTCTGAACCTCTTATGTAACCCAGGTAGTATATTCATTTATTAATCATCTCTTCAAAATGATTTCCTGTTGAAATTTAAAGAAGCTATCGGAAGCTCTTCTGAAGTGAGTCGAAGTTCCAACAATAAAAAAATACTTAGTATTTTCCAGATACGGCTTGCTCTTTTGCACACATTCGATTAAAATATTAACTATTTTTTCTGTTTTATCAAATTCTAGTTAAACAATCCAAATATTTCCTCTTCATTTTGATAGAAGTTCCAAGAATTTCTTGATTGTTTTAAAATTTCCAGACTTCAGTGAAGTGAGGGCTTCTTGAAATTTCCAAGAATTTCCATTGAACTTGTTGGAAGTTCTAGAAATTTCAACTGAACTTCTTGTAAAGGACGTGGAGACGTCATAGAAGAAATGACCGACGCGCTCTTTCGTAGTTGTCGGTGTATTTTTGAGATTCTTAGGGGTTTAACGTATTTTAGGAGTTAAAAGATTATTAATATACTTACATATTGCCCTTGTTGTCCATGATGAAGGTATTCTCCTCCTCTGTTTGAATACTCAACAAATCAACCCCTGAGCCAAGGTCAGTGCATTTTCCGCGTGCGCCAGCCCCATCAACTTTATCATTTTCATGCGGAAAATAATAGCAGAAATTGCCATGTAAAATCCATCGGCCAGCTGAATAGAAATCAAAATGAACTAAACGTTATGTTCCTGTAGCTTTGAATAGTTACATAGAATAACTGTAGATGCCGTGACAGGAGATGGTAGTTCATCTCGAGGTAAAATACTTAAAATATTGCTTGGTATCATGAGTAATATTTCTCTCAATCTGTGATAATTTTCTTCTATTTTTTCCGGTAATATGTAAGAAATCATTTTTACTTTTTTACTTCTACATATTTTGATGAGTATATTTCAAGTTGATTGAACGTGGTTTTAAATATAGTGAATATAGCAAACATTTGCCATTTAAAAGCTTCTTGCTGTGTCGTGTTTATAAAGCGATATTAAACAAGCAGTATGACTGGTGTCATTCATATTGCATAAGTATGTAGCATTTATTTGCCTCAGAGCCATAAATCTGGTCTCTCTTGTTCATGTGCATTAGTTGAAAACATTTAAAACATTGCAAAGTGCCTTTTAAGGGGGCTTGTGCTTACATCAGGGAGTGCAATACATTCACATTCAGCTTGAATATTCAAGACATATCGCACCCTCCGAAAATATATGCAATTGGTCACAGAAAATCAAACAAGTTTTGTTTACATTTAAGCGTTTAATTGTTTTAAGTAACTGTTGTGATCTTAGGAATCTCTTGTAAGAAAAAGAATTAGACAATTTCGTTAGGTATTAACAGAAAAATGACATATTCAAGCAAATCTTGGTTTTTCATCTATGCTTACTTTTACCTCAAACGGTGACATAAACAATCACGATTTTATTAACCCGTTTGGTAGATAATAAACAAGGTTAATATTTATCCTTTCCTTAACTGGTATCTTCGCAGCAGAACCCGTAAGTTCAGGGTAAATTGTTACCCCCTTGGTGTACTTTAGCCATGAACACGTGAAACTATTAGGTGTTTTTTTCTTTGTGGATATTGAATGACTTATAAGTGTGCAGTAATCTTTCGAAAGCCCGTAAATATGTTCAAAATACTTTACAATTTTATGGCTTTTTTAAATTCAAGATATGGAGTTCAGTTACAGTCAAGGAAATGTACTTTGATGTAAAAAATCTGTGGTGCATTGGACTGGTAGTTCAATAGAACCAGGAGTGAATTTATCGTTGCTAATTGTCGTATTTGAAGAGCATAAACTACTTTTGAAGACTGCTTTTGGCACACAGAAAAACATGTAGAACTAAAGATTCCAACCATTTCGAGAAATGCATAACGTTAATATAAAATTGGTAATGTTACTATCCTTGTTTGCGAGTGTTTAGTAAAACTCAACAACGATCAATTTCTACACCACAATAAAAAGGCAACCAATAAATAATTGCATGTTTTTTTCTGATCTTTTGAAGTAAAAGTCACTTTGCAGGAAACCTTTAGATTTCGACGAGACATTCA
The DNA here is from genome assembly GCA_949752745.1 of Protula sp. h YS-2021. Classification (NCBI taxonomy): domain Eukaryota; kingdom Metazoa; phylum Annelida; class Polychaeta; order Sabellida; family Serpulidae; genus Protula; species Protula sp. h YS-2021. The sequence goes on along the minus strand of OX457031.1, from coordinate 64,922,112 downwards.
TCATTGTCTTAAAATATGTATGTTTCCATTTCAGTGTTAAATAGTCTTTTAGTTATTTCGCTTCAAAAGGCTATTCAATTGAAAATTAAAATACTTACCTTCTCCTTTCAATTTCAACGGTTGATATAAAATAATAGTAGCTAAAATACATAAATATACATAAAATTTATCCATTGCGATTTTTGTTCCTCTTCCTTAAATTTCTTGAATCGGTGACATGTTTAAAAGTGAGGTTGAGATGAAGACACCTCTAAAGTGTTAATATAACTGTCGTCGCTGTGTACAAGGAAGTAGTATTTTACACTATTGGAGAAAGGGGAATAGTTGTTGTAACAGTAGTCTATACAATTTGAACACGCTTTAATGGAATAGTTTAAAGGCCATGTCACAATTTGTTTGCTAAAGAAATACACTACCGATATTTGGGTGTTAGAAAAGCTTATCTTATGAGCGGCTCGTTATTTCTTCGTTGTGTGCTGAGTAATGAAGCGTGTTTTCTAAATGGGACGTTATATAATGCGCACAAACAGTACTTCGCTTGAAAAGCCGTTTACACTGATTCACTTTGATCTCAGTTTGTTATTTGTAATGAGTTTCATTTATGATCAGGTCGTGATGATTGAAAAGATCCCTGGTAATTTGCGATTGTTCACCATTAAACAAATATTTGTTTGGGTTATCGAATTTTCCGTTGATTTATCAGTAATAATGAACCACAGCAGCTCAATCTTAAGTGTAAGTGGTATGACCTGTTACGTATATTTTGTGCGAAAAGGTTTTCTTTTTAAATCAATTGCACAACTAGATTTAATTGTAATTCGACTTCCGGATAGTGAAAAGCTTAAAACAGAGCTTTCTTCTTTGGTGATGTAATTTACTTATTAAGAATGTTAATCGTGGCTAGGAGTTGCTAATCCTGCGTGTAGTTCTGTTATCTATTATATATGAAGGAGGCTTTGAATCGTATATATCTGTTCTGTTTTGTTATTATAATGTAGTGTAGAGTCAAAATGATAAATGAAATACACACGCACTGAAGTGACGACCGTATGTGTTTCCTCTCTGTATGTCGGTCGGTCTGGTTCCTGCAATTCTGACCTCTGTATAAATTAAAAGACTTTCTGTGTTTGATTTTAAGCTAGCAAGGCTTGTAAATAAGATACTGAGGTCTTTTCAATAACTGTAAAGCGCTTACACGGAATCTGTGCTGCACAACATTTAAGAATTTCATTCAGTGATATGACGAATAATGTCTAAATTGAATCCCCATCTCCGTTAAGTATTTGACATAATAGATTTCATAGTAAAAAAAATAATTACAAAAAGTGCATAGGGTGAAGCAATGTCTATATATATAATTCAACAGCAAAACTAGAAAAATATTTCCAGCTGCATATATGCAGTTCTATAAAACTTTCTTCTATATTTTCTAGACTACATGCGAGTGATTTTCGACTCTAATTATATCAAATTTGCAGAAAGATGCCCCCTCAATGGATGTGTTTCATGTGCATACATGCACTCCACCTCAGGAAGAACAAACTGTAAAGAGGCGAAAGACGGGGCAAGTAGGGAAAGGCAGAAGGGTTAGTCTTGGTGAAAACGCGCAGGAGAAACGGTTTGAGCCCGACAATGGAACGGATTTACTGCTTGAAATGCGACAGCAAGAGAACCGTATCAAGACACATTTGCTAGAGACCTTAGAACATGGAATGAAATGGTACATTGTAGTGGATGCTCGCTTACAGAAAATGACACTAAATGCAGAAGGTGTTATGATAGAACAATTGGATACTGCATTTATCAGCAGTCCAACGTATGCAGCGTACAATCCAGCGGATATTGATCAGGACTTACCAACAGCCTATAAAGAATTGTTTACCAAGTTTGATGAACATGAGCGACAAGGCTCTGGCTGGTTTCTGGATAATATACTGTGCATTGAAGTACATACAGCTACGTTAGCACCTCTAGAAGCGAACAGTATTATCCCGCTGCCGAAGAAAGTGAAGAATACGAAGGGTGTATTAAACATTCAGAATGATGACAACAAGTCCTTCTTATGGTCAGTATTGGCTCATCTGCACCCTCATAACGACAACCCCCATCGCGTGAATCATTACGCACCATTTGAGAAGGAATTAAAGGTAGAAGGCATGACATTTCCAACACCGATTACTAACATTCCAAGGTTTGAAAAGGAGAACGATGTGTCTATCAACGTGTTTGGATATAAACAAGATGTAGTTGTTCCAATACAACTTAGTCGAAACACCAGCGCGAGAGAAATCAACTTACTTTTGATTAGCAATGGCAAGAAAAGGCATTACTGCCTCATCAAGAATATCAGCAGACTTATGATTTTTCGATCAAAGCATCATGGTGCAGCTTTTTATTGTTTCAACTGTCTTCACGGGTTTATGCGACAAGAGCTTTTAGATTGTGAAGTGTGAGGCAAGCATGGAGCGCAACGTTTATCATTTCCCAAGGAACCTAATATCAAGTTCAAGAATGTGGCTAAACAACAGCGACCACCGTTTGTAATTTATGCTGACTTTGAATGTTTCACGCAAAAGCATGAAGGAGACAAGTATCAACATCATCGTCCAAACAGCTTTGCCTATGTGATTGTCAGCCAGTACGAAACACGCGCACCAGTCGTGTATCGAGGAGACAATGCCGTGAAAGTCTTTTTAGACCATATGGTCAACGAGCGTGACCATATTGTGCGTGGTTTAGAGCTGCCGGTAGATATGGTGATGACCCATGAGGATCAAGAGAATTTTAAGAACGCCATCGATTGCTACATTTGTCATGAGCCTCTAGGAGCAGATCGTGTGAGAGATCATGACCATATCAATGGTAAATATCGCGGAGCAGCGCATAATGAATGTAACTTACAATTTCGACTTAGAAAGGATAAGCAGGGGGATACAGATTCTTTTATCATTCCTGTATTTTTCCACAATTTGCGAGGCTATGACAGTCACCTGATCATGGAGGAAATTGGAAAATTCAAAAATGAAACCATTACGGTCATTCCCAACACCATTGAGAAATATATTGCATTCACCATGAGCAATCTGAAATTTACAGACAGCTTTCAGTTTATGAGTACATCTCTACAGAAGTTAGTATCCAACCTTGCGGCAGAAGAGAAAGACAATTTGTACAACATGACGTCTCACATTCACGATAGGGACCAACAAGATTTACTGCTGAGAAAGGGAGTGTACCCCTATGATTACGTGGATGAGTCATCCAAGTTTACTGAAACACAACTGCCGTCCAAGGACAAGTTTTACAGTCTGCTCAGTGAAGAAGACATCAGCGACGAGGATTATGTGCATGCGCAGAAGGTGTGGGATACATTCAAGTGTACTACATTCGGTGAATACCATGACCTGTACCTGAAATCAGATATGTTGCTGCTGGCTGACGTGTTTGAAAACTTTCATCAAGTATGTCTTAACACGTATGAATTGGATCCTGTCCATTATTATACAGCGCCAGGACTGTCGTGGGATGCTAAAAGCAACGAAGGTGAAGTTGGAATTAATCACTGACATTGATATGTACCAAATGGTTGAACAAGGCCTACGTGGAGGAATATCTGTGATCACGCACAAGTACGCGAAAGCAAATAATCCCTACGTGCCAAATTACCATTCTGAGATGCCAAGCAACTACCTGATGTATTTGGACGCAAACAACCTGTATGGCTGGTGGGCCATGTCGCAAAGCATGCCGCGACGTGGATTTATGTGGGTGAGCGAGCCTGAATCACTCGACTTCATGGATGTGACTGAAGATGACGATATTGGATACATTTTAGAAGTGGATTTAGAATACCAACATTCAATCCATGATCGTCATAATCATTACCCAGTTGCTCCAGAACGGAAATGCGTCAAAGTAGAAGAATTGTCCGAGTACAGTCAGAAGTTACGGAAAGATCTGAACATGAAAGGCAAATCTGGTGAAAAACTCATACCTAAACTATACAACAACAAGAAATATGTGCTTCATTATAGGAATTTGCAACAGTATGTCTCACTGGGGTTGAAAGTTACCAAAGTGCACCGTGCTATTATGTTTGAACAGAGCAAATGGTTGGTGAAATACATTACCTTGAACACGGAAAAGAGAAAATTGGCCAAGAACCCATTTGAGAAAGACTTCTTCAAACTCATGAATAATTCTGTGTTTGGCAAAACCATGGAAAATGTGAGAAAGCGAATCAATGTCGAACTTGTTCACAAAGAAAAGCGGTTCAAGAAACTCGTGGCTAAGCCTTCTTTCCACAAATTTAAAATTTTCAACGAAGATTTAACCGCCGTACATTTACGCAAAGTGGATTTGCTTCTTGATAAGCCCATTCAAGTTGGTTGCACCATTCTCGATCTCAGCAAAGTGCTTATGTTCGACTTTCATTACAATTACATCATGGTCAAGTATCCCAATGCCAAGTTGTTGTTCAGCGACACCGACAGTCTATGTTATGACATAGAAACGGAAGATATCTACAAAGATATGCAGCAAGATGCTGACCTGTTTGACACAAGTGACTATCCGTCAGATCATTTCCTACATTCCAACGTGAACAAAAAAGTGCTTGGAAAAATGAAGGATGAGACGGCGGGCATCCCCATTGAACAATTTGTTGGACTCAGACCGAAAATGTACAGTTTAATGTATGGTGGGAAAGAAAAACATACGGCCAAAGGCATCACTCGAGCTTGTCAAAGACGTATGCAACATGTGCAGTATAGAGACAGTTTGCTCAACCAAACTCAAACGATGGCTACAGGACACATTATTCGAAGTCATGACCACCAGCTTTTTTCGGAGAAGTTGAAGAAAGTAGCCCTCTCTCCATATGACGACAAGCGGTACGTGCTGAATGATGGCTTTTCCACCTTGGCGCATGGACATCACAAGACGACATTATAAAAGGGGGGAGACACTTCAACGTAAGTTATTTGAAGTGTGGGTACTGAAGCGTTAACATGGAAGTCACAAATCGTAAGAGATCTGCAACTGATATGGATTCTCTTGCAGATACAGTTAAAGACTTAAAAGTGAAAAATCCTACAACTTCCATCAAGAAATTGAAAATGGAGACGGCACCAACACCACAGTCGTGGGATGGAATGCTTTCTCTAGGAAATGGAAAGTATATCAAGATTATGAAACAAAGCAATGAAGGAGTGGTAAACATTCGGAAATACCTCAGAGATGAGGGGACTGGAAGAAACCGTCCTACGAAAAAGGGTATTTTGCTGACAATACCTGAATGGAAAATGCTGAAGACGCAGGTGAAAGAAGTGGATAAAAAGCTTCGAAGACAAGAAGATGACGCATAACAAGGTATTATCATCAAGAATGCACTCGTGTTAAACGGTGGTGCTTACCTTGCTCTAAATAATAGGAATAAAGTGATAATAAGTTCTGCTTATCGGTTTAAACCTGAAGTGTGGAAAGACTTTAAAAAAATACCGCTTGAACCTGGATTTAAACGTAGACTTGGAAATAAAGTTGAAGTATTAGTGGTTGAACATGATTCTGACATACGTGTTAGATTCTGGAGAAATCTTTTACAGGATTATCCAGAGGATTATGATGGAGATGTACCAGATACTCCATATTCGGATTTGATTGACTATGACATGAAGAATTGGCGCGCAGTCTTACGATTCCTAGAAGCTGCTCACTCTTCACCATCTTGCGAGCATAAAAATATCTTCGCAGACTAGGAGACAGCTCATAGTTGATCTGACTGTTGAACGAGATGGAAGACTTTTTATCGGATTATGAACCTATTACAGATGGCTTCTCATATATGAGAAACTTATGTGATGACATTGTGTTAAAACATTTTGGAAAGTATATCATTCAATCGCCTGACGAACAATCCGTGTTGAAATACCATCTAGAGAAGTTGAGGATACCTCGCTTTCTTCTAAAACTCTCAGAGGATTTAGAAGTGCGTGTGACTAATAACTCTCTAGACGTATTTGTACGATTTCGTCAGTATAACGAGCTTGCAGAACGATACGACTACATCACCCTCAACACAGTGGAATGGTACGCTCTGTTACAAGCATTGGATTGGTAAGAACCTGACGCTTGAATTCAAAGAGGAAGGAGTGCAAGTCCATTGAGCTGACACATCCCATGTGTGTTATGGTGATGGACATTGACATAAATGATCATGGATATGAACTGAAACTGTCTGAATACGAAGATGTTAAAATGATAACAATGATGTTTTTATTCATAATAAATGAACATTGACAATTGCCACACTTTAACTAATACAACATCATTAAAATAATGTCTATATACAAAATCCTTTACCTGTTATGAATGACATTTACCACACCTTAACTAATACAACATAGTGATCTATATACATCAATAAAATAATGGTTTATAATGTCTATATACAAAATCTTTGACTTCAAAATCACCATACTTCTTCTTAATACATCAATGATTTCAAAAAGACTATGTCCTCGAGCTTTTTGAATTATATAATACACACAATAAAATCCACATGTAGATGATATCCGTGTTTGTAATGGAACTGAATAGAAATGAAATTAAACTTTAAAAACGTATTCAAACGACTGGAAAGCACACCTTGAAACAAGTCTTTTGTCACGGCATCATGGGATATGATGGTTTCTATCTGCTTCGTGTTCATGACTGGTAGTCGAATTGAATGCTGCGATTTGCACTTATTTCAACAATGTTATCAAATTCAGCATACACTATAACATTGACTGTATTTTGCAAGGCACCAGCAAAATTCATTTCTAGTCGCAAATTCCCATGCTTGATAAGGGCATAATAATCATCACCATCATAATCAGTTGTTAAGTCAAACGAAAATAAAGCATAACCTCTAGGCCAATCTTCCCGTTTTATAATGGAACTTTTCTCACCATTCAATCTATCAAAAGATTTGTAAAGCGTTTCAAAAGCATCAAGATATTTGCCTCGATTTATATCAAGTTTGAGAGGTTTAGATAGGACTGGATCACCATCCGTGTAAAGCTGCATATAGTTAAGAAGAAAATTATCAAAATTGTATGGATTTCTCATTACTGTTCCAGCAAAGGCTTCATTATGAACCAGTCCAATGACAATACGTTTTGGTAATTGGCCTAAAAAGATGTTATCTTTCACAACTGGAATAGCTAACACTTTACACTCTTTTCTAGTAATAATAAACTTAGCAGGACTTTTCATCAATGCATCTGCATGTCCTAACTGAATACCTGGACCAACCCTCACTCTGCGAATGGTTAAAAACGCATCTCTCACGTCTACTTTATAACCATTATTTGCAGCCATTAACACATATTCATCTTTTTGTCTATGTAAACGTAATTTCATACTAATACCATTTGGAAGATAGCGTTCTTGCTCAAACAAATCTACCCTTAAACCGCCTGTAAGCGTAAACTCACGGCTTTGACGTGTATACATATAACGATTATGTAAACCATTATTTCCCTGCAGATCTACATCACCACCCTCAACATTTACATTACATTAAATCTAGATATTCTTCTGTACTCGCAGGAATGTAGAATTCTATTGGAGCGCCCTCTCTAATGGTAGTGAGTGGTTGATAGTCCACATTATAACTTTTTTCTACAGCAGTTTGCGTTGGTGGTATGTGAAACCATTCTAATGGAGCAAGACTACATTCACAAGAATGATTATGAATTAAAGGCATGATTAAAAAATATCTGTCTTATATTTTGTTGATGTTATCCGTTTAGCTGCCTTTCGTCTTCTGACAGGTTTTGCAGGTTGTCCTCCTAACACATCAACAATAACACGTTGTGCTACTCGGCCTGTAACATCTTTCGCAGCCTTTTTAAGATGTGGTGCAACGATTTTAGCCCCTGCCTTAAGCAGTGGAATAGCTTTGCGAGCCAATGATCCCAATATTGAACCAATACCATCTCCATATTGTATTCGTGCTCCTTTAAATCATGGTAATTCCTCACCCACTTGACGAAGAAAACGGTTGCGATATGCAGACGGATCGTGTGTATATGCTTTCATAATGCTTTTGGTCGAAAATGAAGTTTACATATCACTTTCCCAGTTTGAAATGACACATTATGACCTGTGTCCTCCTTAATATTCATTTCTATTGTGTCAAATTTGGATGTGTTTACAGTGACGTAATGAGGTTCTTCATAAGTTTTCATAATAATATCACCAGCATACCCTTCAATGGGAACAGAACGTATTAAAGGAACATAATAATCTCCAACTACTTGTGGCTAACAAATACTACAGTACACATAAAATGTATAAAATCCATGTTTTACATCTGATTGATGTTCAGCAGGACCGGATTCTTTATACCATCTATCTGGTTTAAATCCTAAAATCTCAGCTAATCCAGTAGAAAAGACAATATCATAATCATCTCTTAAAATAAGAGAAACTTTTCGACTAATTTTATCATACTTTAACCAAATAGGGTTTTCATTAATAGATTTTTGTAATTCTGCATTTATTGCAGTACATATTTCAAGTATGGATCTGTAGTAATCATATGAAATGGAAACTGCATGAAATACATCTAATGATGATCGATAATGAAGAGTATAGTCTATTCCTGGCCTCATTGTCGTCCATGTGTGTGGGTATTGAATTTCAGCTAAGGCTACTTCATATTTTCCTTTCAAATATATTGTACGAGGTAAACGAATTTGATAGCATTGCTAGGTAAAGTTATATAAAAACTTGTTGACTCCATGATCATTAAATCGTTTATGTGATGTAGATAGACTGAATGTGTATATATATTATGTCTGGCTCACGTCGTCTTCACTGTCGCCATGATCTATATTGCTGTCTACTACTTCTCCTTGACAACAAGCACTAACACACCTGATTTTTACAGGAATATTATTTTTATTTTCATTGTCTTTACAACAACACCATAACTCTTTAAACCATGTTAACAAATTTCCAATCCTTCTGGAAACAACCTTTGTTGACGCTGTTTTATCTCTGTTGCAATATCTTCACGAGTTGTCTTTTTGCCAAAAACAGCTTTTGGCATATTAGCGTCTACAATTTCCTCAATAAACTGCTTCCAGCCCTGCGGCGGTTCTCGTCGTTCTTTTCTTCTTGTAGGAACCAATGCTTCTTTCAACAAATCAATAATGTTGGAATTCTCAATGACATCTCCAGTTTTCAATACAAGTTCATTTTTATCTGTCCATCTCGAACCATGTTTCTTAAGTTTTGCCAGAAGTTGTGTTAGTTTTCCATGATATATAGGTTGAAAATAGCTTAGAAACTGTTGCGACTTTTCTGATTTTGCTGTACGAGATGATGTAGCAGACTTTCGTTGATGTGACTGAATTGTTCGTAAATGACGATCAAGAAGTTGAGACATTTCCATTGCCTTCTCACGAGTTCGTTCCCCATGTAAAAGTTTATTCGCTTTTGTTTTGATTCCACCATCTTTTCCCTTCTTTTCCAACAACATTTTATATTCATATTCAGGAATGAGGATCATTTTCAAAGTATGTTTCATTTTAGCAACAACTGAGCTAGCAAGGGTAATGCAAATTTGGCAATAGCTCCAAGGAATCCTCCTTCCTGATTAATCAACTTCTTCTTTCTTCGAAGTGATATCTTCTTATCTACTAGAGTGCGAAGGGTATGACGCTCACGCTTGAAATTCCTTATACCTTTTTGAGCTTAACGGTAACTGTCCTCGCAATATATTCAAACAAATTTCAAACAAGCTAGTTAATTCCTCCTTCGTAGCTTGCTGTAACAAGGATTTACGTCGTTTAGGCCCACTGCGTGCAAGCAAGTGAAGAAAAGGCTGGTTAGTTTGAATACGATTAGACATCTTGGCTGCGTATGGTCAAGTGACTTGCTCATACGCTACTTTATCAACATATACATAATGTGTATCTTTTGGTAAAATGCCTGTACGAATACGCAGTTGATCATTTGTCTTTGGTTTTAAATCAATGAATAAATAACCATGAGGTTTACTGGTAGCATCTTGATAGACTTCTATGAGAAAATGAGATTTTCCAGGATACATTTGCCGCGCTACTGTACTTATTTGTTGACTATCTCTAGGATTTTTAAACAGAATGATGTAATGCGTATTCAAACAAATATTTCTCATTTCTCTACCATGATGGAATAAATTATGCACAATAAAAATAATGTTGAGATTTTGATGGCTGCTGCCAACACTAAAGAGGCGTGTCATACGCTCATCACTATGACATTTGGTCATTAAGTCATCTATGATGATAAATTTTGGTTTTTTCGGGTTAAAGCGCTCTGCAATGTCGTCTGGAATGCCTTGGTAAAATTCTACACCTTTCATTCCCTTGTACAAAGGTTGATCTGCTGCATAGAGCCATAAAATGGTTTTTGGAGAGGGTTTAATTAACTTTTGTTCTAGAATTTCCTTCACCAGAGAAGTTTTACCACTGCCTGTAGGTCCAGAGACCAAACATGTGAATGGATGCTTCATTTTTGAATGTCTGTTTCTTTTACCCAACTGTTAAATTTCTTTGGCCAGCCTAACCACTTGACAAATAATTCTTTTACACCTCGTCTTTTTCGTGTTTTCAAGACCTGTTCAATTCTGTAGATGGATTCAATATCTTTTGTAACAGCTTGCAATTCTTCTTTATAGAAATGACCATCAATATCTTCGTCTAAAAAGTCTTTCACACGATACAAGTGTATTCCTTGCTTCTTATAACGATGTGTGATAATGAACACTTCTTGTGTCCATTATATATGATAATCTCGTTGAAACATGTATTTCAAGTGAGAAATGCGAACATGTTGACCAATTTTAAATTTGTTAGGTTTTTTCTTCTTCTTTGGTTTCAATTTCAATTTGTCTACATACATATACTTCCACACTTTAGATTCATTTTCCTTTCGAATATCTGCAGGAGCATACTTATTAGGGAGAGAGCCATGTGGTCTATGGTTGTAATTGTATACCAATTCTTGAAGGATGTCTGCATACCGATAAGTTTGATTATGTAGAAAATATCGATACATCATTCCCTTTAGAGTACGAATGACTCTCTCAGCAAAGTTGGCTTTAGTTTCATTCTTTTTCGTATAAGCATGAATTCCCTCATTCTTCAAAAATGCTTTTACCCATCTGTTTTTAAATTCAGTTCCTTTATCTGACCTTAGAGTTCGTGGTCTTCGACGTGTTTCATGAAAAATCTTCTGGAAAGCTTGTATGACGCTGGTATGTGATTTGTTAGGCATTGGCTGCACCCACAAATATTTCGAAAACACATCAATGACAACTAATAAAAAGCGGGTGTCATCGTTATAAGAGGCTATGTTTCCCATGTCAGCCAAATCAATATGTAATGACACGTTGCCTTTTAAACCTATATTTTACAGGTTGTAGTAAACTGAATGCATCTTGATTCTGTAACCATGTCTTTACTTTGGAATGAGTAATTGGTTGATCATGTTTTTTTTAATATGTGATAAAGTTTGTAAGGACCAGCAAATGCACCGGGTTGACCAGGTTTAAAGTAAATATTGGTTAAGTATTCCTTCCACGTTGACATTGTTTCACCTCATACCTCAATCAACATATCTTACATTTTATTTCGTTGGCCAATCAACACATCTTACAGGTTTTTATAAATCAAGTATAGACACAATGGTGTGAATAATTGGTGTCAATTGATCTTCAATGCACACTAGCCAACTACTTAATTCATCAAATATTATAGCATTTAACCCATACTTCTCACAACGTTTATTGGCATTATCTAACACTTTATCTAAATGAATATAATATTTAGCTTCATTCCAATATGTATAGACACTTGCGAAATGGCAAGTATGTTCTTCACACTCTTCATTTTGACAAGCAGGACATAACAAACATGCAAATTTTTTACATCTAATAACATTTCTTCACAATATGTTTTTTGCACAATATACTGCTTCAATGTAATGTCCGCCATTATACTGCAATATACATTAACCACTCTCTCACTTCATCAAACAGTCTTGGATCAAATCGAGCAAAGTGAAATGCTGCTTCCACATCAAAATCCTCAGCTCCGTCAATGCCTGAAAGCGCACACTCTTTGATGAAATCCTCGCGTAAGTTTGACAAGTTCAGCGCTAAATGAGCAAGTTCCCAATAGATGCTAAAGTGTTGTAGTAGTTGTTGAACAGACCCAAAACGTTCCAGTTCAGTTAACATGTAGTCCACATACTTCTCCTTAAAACACCTTTCTACATCCATCCTACATGTTCATATGACACGTCTGCACACTATGACGGCTGGCGAGTAAATGATTTTCAAAAAGGTGATACTGTTAGCGAACCACACTTGATACAGAAGTTGTCTGGTTCACACATCTTACAATTGTACTTGTGACAGTGACAGTCATAATCACTGGCATATCCACAAGCGCCACAATATTCACATGTAAGTTCAAGCTGATTTTGCACGTTCATATTCTCCAATTCAACTTCAGCCAGTCTTTTCTTGGATAGTTTTGATACCTTCATCCGATTATCCATTAGCAGTTTGATGACATTTTTCACACCATGGCATTCTGTACATGGCTCAGATTTGGCGAATAAGACTGAGTTGATGTTATCCAACTCCTGAAGCAGGGTCTCCCATTCATCGTCATTCATGTTGATGTAATAATTGTATTCTTTCCCTTCAAACAGTGATGTGCGCACAAAACTCACATAGCGCATGTCTCGGTATGAAATGACTTCAAGCCACTTCGTCTGCGTTAAGTACAGTTTGAAGTCAATGTCGCGTAAATTTTTCAAGTTTTGACACATAATATTCCACAAAGATGGCGATAAAGCAAGCCATTTCTCTCCACGTTTGATTCGAAGAAATGGTCCAAATTCTCCTTGCTCCACAGTAATGGTTAAGTTGGTACTAAATTTAAAGCTGCTTGTCTTCTCCATGGCTGCACAATGTAATGATGACTTTGAGTCCACTCCTTTTATACGCAACTATCTGCTGAGTTAGCTCCCTTTTCAAACATCTTGCAAAGTTCTGAATTCACTTCAACTCGTCCATGGTTGAAGCGAACAAGTTCTGATACATTCGTCGTCAATGGAACGTCATCGTCATAATGTAAAATAATTCTAGCAGCTACAATTAGCATGAGTTCAGCTGCCCAAATTGTATTGGCGTTGATAAATGCTGATTCAATGTCATAGGTGTTTCCTGGTAAATGCAGGTCTTCACATTCACTCAGAAAAGCTTCAATAAAACGATTTCTTGGAATTACCATTCCAGTCGCTTCCCAATGTTTATGCAAATTCTTCACTTGTAAAAGTTTTGAAAACACATAGTCAGTATAGTTCACTTGGAAGACCTCATCCAATGTCTCTAAACGTCTGCGAAGAAGGGATGTCGACATCGTTTACTCACACAATCCACCACGTGAAATGACAATATATGTTCTCGCTCATCTCATTTATACCCTCCAGGTTTTCGCGTCTTCCAAGTTCCTTGTCAGATGTTAAACTCAATTCTAATATATCTAAAAATAAATGTTATAATAATGGGTGTGGGGAGGAAAGCATGGGCGCATGTTTGAATGAGCTAGCCATTCGAGCACATGTTTGAATAAGCTGTCCATTCGAACACACCTTGTGAATGGGCTTGTCATTCGAACGCATCTTGTGAATGGGTAGAACTTCTCATTCAAACACACCATTGAGTGATGTGTTAAAAAAAACTTACTGTGGATCTAATACTTCGCTTTCAACTCCGCGCAAATGACTTGACAGATAACACCAATGTAAAATTTTTCCAAGGGAAACAGAAAGGTCTGCTCTCGTCTTTGAATGATGTCTGTGGCTGTTCAACTACACAGTGTTACATGATAGGGGAGGAGGGGGGATCATAAAAACTAAAGTTGCTCAGAATCGTCTGAAACGGATAACTATGTTGAAATCGCAAAATTTTCCTACCCCTGGGTGGGGGGGGGGGGTCATAAAAACTAAAGTTGTTCAGAATCGCCTGAAACATATAACTATGCTGAAATCGCAAAATTTTCTTACCCTTCGGGGGAGGGGGGGGGTCATAAAAACTAAAGTTGCTCAGAATCGTCTGAAACATATAACTACTATGCTGAAATCGCAAAATTTTCCAGAACTCTCGTTTCCCTACTACTGTAAATGCTAATTCCCAGTAATCCCATAAAACTAAAGAAGTTTCCTTTTGTGCTTGTTTTAGGTGTTCTGTGTCACATCTAGTGTTAGAAAAGGAGTAAATTAAATTAAATATTCCTAATGATTAGTTATTAGAATTTTTTCTAACAGGTTGAGACCTCTACAAAGCCAAATTAGATACTTTACTTTCATTTTTGTAATCTTATCAATAATATTCTTTTCGTTGCATTTTTAGGATCGTACCAAAGGCAGATTCCAAGCATGTTTAAACATTCCGGCAGACTTCTGAATCATAAACGCTTTTCCTCGTTTTCCAAGGTACAAATCATATGAGTAGCGTTTTCTCTTGGTTGATTTTAAGGATTGACCGGCTTGCAAAGTTTTCTACAATTCAAAAATATTCTGGGATTGATTCAACACTGCCATGTTGTGTCATCAGGATTGAGATTGAGATCACATTGAGTTAGCTTAAATTCACTTTTTTTACCTTTAAGCCTGTAATTTTGTTATTAACTTGCATCATTTGGGATATGAACTCCACTGCAAGGACAGGAAAGACCACAACCTGTCTCACACACCTCAGTGCTACTCTACCTTTATTGCTGCACTAGAAATATCTGTGTAGCATAGCTTATTGCATGATATAAGTTCTGGTCCAAAATAAATGTTTTAATACTTTCAGCATAAAGTTCCATTCCAAACTGTCAAAGTCCTTTTCAAAATCAATATGTAGGAACAAACCAGAGATTTCTTCATTGTCAGTAAAGTCTAATCGGATATTTTTACCAGTGTGTCTTCCTTTTATAAATCCATTCAGCTCTTCATATATTAGTTTATTTAGAGATGCGGAGACTCTATTGCCTAGACTTTTAGATAACATCTTGTAATCTGGATTTAATCAGGAGAATGGTCTCCACTTCTTAATAATCTCAGGGTTTTAACCTCTTTTGTGCAACAGGGTAATAGATGCTTCATGTTCGATTACAGTTCTAACTGCTGTTTGCAGAGCTCGTATTTTCAATGCGTGCGTCATTACCAATTTCGTCGTCAATTACTCTTTTGGCAAAAATTTCCCCTTTCGATTTGAGCGATTGTTCCTCTTCCCATCTTTCTCTGGCCCTATTTTTGCCGTAAATTAAATTATATTGCATTATTTCGGTGGACTCCTATATCTCGGAGGATGATAAATCATCCCATTTAACTTTTCAACGCTTTGTACGTAAGTTGCTTCTTGAGTGAAGCTGTTGCTTAGTTTTCATAAAAAATGGACCCCTTTTCTTCTACAGCAAAGTGAATTTTCATTTTGCATAAGTGACACGTTTTGCAACTTGCGGTACCTGTCTGAGAAAATGGTCCTCGACAACTGTGTTAGGTACCTCCGCGTCAGAGAATTGTCCTTTACAAGTGTGACACGTGCGTTCCGATGTGTCCTTTTATTCTGGGACCGGTATTTACGCTTGAATTGTTTTGGAAATCTGCGCTTTGTTGTCGCAGCATTGGCAGAATCAGGTTCACTTTCCATTTCTTCAGCTTGTGACTTTGATAATTTCAGCACCTTGTTTCCTCGATATTTCCTCGTCCACAGATATTTCCCCTTTCCGTACTGCTTTACGTTGTGTCTTTGAGTTTTGATAACGATATAATTTGGTGTTTTACTTCAAAGTCGGGTGCGTAAATTCATGTTTTGTGTTTTGTTGAATAACTGTCCATACTTTGGAATGGTCCCTGATTTTGCTTGTTTGAAATTAAAAATTGCACTGACTGAAAAAGCAGTGTTCTTCTCGAACCCCTTCAATTTCATTTTATCGGTTTCAAAATCGTTCCCGGTTTCTTGAAGCGTTTAAAAAAATTTGTACGCTTCTTAGTGTAGATTACCTGTCTGCCATTCTTACACAACATGCAATGTATTTAATTTATTTTTTAAAATTAATTTTATCTGTTTCATCACTTGCTGAGTTTCACCTCTCGGATGAGTGACACGCACATGGATGGAAGTGTTGTCATCTTTATGATGACCGTACGTGTCACCTATGTCGGTTCGCTAGGGCTTCTACCACCACCACAACAACACAATAGCAATTACGGCACGCCAAAATGCAGGTCTCCCGTGAGGTTTTCTGCATATGCTTCTAAACGAGAAAGACTTTCATTCAGCGATATAAAGAAGAATACTTAAAAAGGATTCGTATTTGTAATGGGTATCTTACATCATAGATTTAATTCCAAAACAAGCAGAATAATTTGCAAAAAGTATACAAGATTATTTAGTTCACTAGCAAAGAAATATTTGTCTTCATAATTCAACAACAAATTATATCTAGGAAAAGTACTTCCTGCTGCTTATATACAGTTCTGGAAATTGTTTGTGAAAACTTTCTTTCTGCATTTTCAAATCTACATGAGATGTTCAATTCTAATTGTTTATATCAAATTTACAGAACAGTGATCTACACTAAAACCAAACCATACCACTTGTTCTTTGGTGGTAGCTATTGTTTGAAAACAAAGTCCTCGCTCGCGCACCTCTGTCTCTGATTGATTACCCCTGTCATGGAGAGCAAAGCTTGATTTTATGATACAAGTGCACCTTAAAGTGCGATTGACTTTAGGTTTAAGCATGCTAGATTTCCGCTTAGGGGCTCTTTCATCACGTTTTAGTGCAATTGGACATTTGCCATGTAACATTTGCCATTTAAAGTATCATGGTGTGCTGTATTTATAAATGATACTAACCCACTAGTATGGCATGTGCCATTCAGATTGCATAAGCCTGTAGTGATACTTGTGTTAACTAGTATCCCACTCCCTTATGTGGATTCTTGATCCCATAAACTATAATGTGTCTTCTTTTATGTGCATGAGGCAACTTATAAGTGCATAGTGATCTTCCGAAGGTTCTTTAAATATTTGCGAAGCACTTGAGAACTTGGCAAATTAGGCACAACTGAATATTTGTTGGTCTTCTGAAGCAAAATGTTATCTTTATAGGACTATATAACCCTCTTGTATATTTTGTAATCGAAAAATTGGACATTCAAAACATGTAAATACAACAGTCAGGCATATTGGGATTCAAGAAGCACTACGTTTTGTGATGCTGTCCTTATATGATGAGCTTTGTGAGATTCTCAAGGACTCTGCCAACTGCATTTGCTAATGTGAACACAAATCTAAACTTTATCAATGGAATACGAATAGAAGTAATTGACATGAGACTTCTTCAAGCCATTTCTTAAGACAGTTATATAAAGTACTTAGTGCCCTTAGAATGACCTAATAAAGCCAGTTTACGGTTACAACTAAACATTTTCAGTTGAGTTTTTGACGATCTTAAAGTTTGATGAATATAAAGAAAACTAATATGGCAAGTGCATGACAATTTTCCTTTGTTGTCTCTGCCTTAGAAGGTGCAAAGTGTATCTTAGGAAAAATATACTTATACATTATATAATTCCTATTTAATCAAACTTTAATTATATAAGTGATTCGATCTGGGCGGGTTACATCCATATTCATGCCTACTTGAGTCCTGATACTTGGCAACAAATTTGCGGACTAAACTTAATTGACTTTTTTCAATGCGTGACAGGTTACCAGGAAGTCCTTACCACTAAACGATAGCAAATTGTAACGTTCTAAAATTTTAAATTATGAGTGAGATCGTTTTCTAAATCTTTCTTCATCCCACTACATTCAATACCACAGATCCAGTCTGGGAGTATATTGATCTAAGTAAAAAAAATCTTACACGAGTGATCTCTGCACGTGAGACAGAAATTTTGCAAACGAATATGTTGCATATGAATGTGGAAATAAGTTTAATGATCAATTCAGAGATAAGACTGAGGTGCACGGAAAAGAAGCTGACTCTGTGCTTTGAGTTGAAAATGGAATTCCACCGCTCCCATAACTTGGTGCAATGTATTTACTACATTGCAACTATCTGTTCTATATGAAATTGCAATTGATCTTTACCTTTATGTAGTTTGTTTCATGTTTTTTTCACATAGTTGTTCATGTCTATGCTCCCTGTCACTTTATTTGTTTGAATGCCAGATGCAGGCCAAAGTGTGGCAGGGGGTGACGGCACTAAAGGTTTAAGGTAAACGAAGGGACAAATCAAAGTTACTATCAATCGGACATCATTCTATGGTTTACTTTTTAAAGATTAAAGCCATAGCAGTAGCAAGCTAGACACAGCCATTTTAATTGTAAGTAGCACAGAGAAACAAAAGAAATAAGTTCATATTCTAAACAAAGTTTGCATTGCTAACTTCAGCACAAATGTGAAAGTTGTGAACATCAATTATTATTATTAGAGTCTTTTATATTGCGCATATTAAGAATTTGCAATTAAGCGCACAATAAGATAAAAGCGATATGAAAAGGAAAAACGGCATGAAAAAATTAATTCTACAATTTTCGGTTTTGTATGTCAAATATATTGGGTTAAAATATACAAGCTGTATAGTTGTGCATTTTATACACTAATTTACCCTTTACGATTATAATTAATTAGGAATGTGGCTAATTAGTGTTCAATAAACAGACTATAAAATAGAAAATGATGCTATTTATAAAGTTTATTAGATAACATACCTGTTAGATAAATTTAAAAGTATTTTAGATATAAATATACTGATTCCCTTAGATGAAGACGGAAGACCATTTTGCGCTTGCATCTTGTTTGAATTTCCACGAACAGTTAAACCTTTTAAGACAATTTTTCTCCATGATCTTAAACTTGAGTAAAGTACCGATATCAGTGTAAAGCACTGTAATCACAGAAATTTAAATTGAATAATTAAATCTTCATTTTATATCAAGTCAACTTACATACTTATTTTTATCACATGATGAAAGGTGTACTGTAAAATCACATTAAAAGCTTGCATGATTCTGGCTCACAAAGGAGTAATATCTTATTCACTGATCTTCAAAGACATTCATCGCAAGGCCTTTCAGTTCGTCTTCCGGTATGGATGGGTAGTCTTTATATTGCCTGTAGCTGCTGCTATGAGAGTCTTTTATAAGTGCAATCGTTTATTCTGTTAAGGCTTTTGGAAGAACAAGTTCATCGTAAAATTGTGAAGATGCATGAGCTTGATTGTGAAAATGCGATTGTTTTCTTCCTTTGCAGCAAACAAAATAAATAAATTTCGGTTGCAATTTTACACCATCTAATCAAAATAATAAACATCACTTCCTATAATTCTCTCATACCCTTGAAGAATACATCAATTAATTCTAGCGTGGAAGCTTAGAAGTGTACATTCAAACAGTAGTTCAATTAATAACTATAGAATGCCATTTAACATTTCTGGTTGATTAAAGTTATAACGTGTCACGAAACCTTTGAAGTTTTACAGCTCTAGCATTCTTGAATTTGAATTAACTTACTTTTGGTACTATATTGAAACTCTTTGTGACTTTCAAAATTTGAACTTGCTGAATGGTCTACAACAAAACTTATGTGCAGATAATAAAATTGACAACTAACCACAATTACTTTCATAAATAATTCTTGGCGTGACAAAGATAAAGATTATATGATGCCTTTTAGCCCCAATCGACCGACCAGTTTTTTAGATAACAATCAACTGCGTTTTTGAAGCTTGTCAGGGTCGGTAAAGTAATGTGAAAACATTAATGATCATGACCTTTTCCTTAACGTCAAGCCCCAGATCAAAATTGATCAAAACAAACGAAAATGCCAAAAACACAAGCAAAGCAAAAACGAATAGTAGTGTTGATTTTATTGCATAAAAATAACTGATTTTCGTGAAACAAAAAGTCACAAAGTCGCAAAAAAGTTATCATAGCAATGGTGTCGCTTAAGGGATCCAACAGTTTTCATTAGCAACTAAATAGGATTTAGACATACAGTTCTACCCTGCACATAAACTATACATTTACCGATGTTATCACACTAAGGTCTTTTGAGAAAGTGACAAAGCAGGCACAAATCTTCCTGATGAAGTTTCACTTTAAATTTTCCAAAGTTAAAATATAATTTGTGGCTTATTTCCCATTTCTTCTTTATTCAATATATTAACAAATAATAAGACTGTTCAAGTTTTACTGAACTGAACCATTCATTTTCCATTCAAAAGTCAATCACAAGTAATAGAATGTCAAATTTTGGCCACGGAAGTTAATTAAAGCTTCCTCATGTACATTGATTTTATTAAATTGCTCATTATCATTTTAATTTTTATTCAAACGCATAAGTTAAAAAGTGTTTGTGGAAAAATCGATTTTTCTTCGGCATTGGAATTGATTAGGACAATTGACTAATGTTGTGCATAACAAACTCTTGAAATAATGAAAAGTCCATGTTTCACATTTATTGTGTTCACACTAATGTTGAACAATATAGTGACGTCGGCTGGACAAGGTGTGCATTTCATTCTGTGATATTAATCTAGCAGTTATTAAACTTTGTTTTCATTCATTACTATAGAAATGATGGCAGTTTGCAAAAGAACACAATTAAGTTTACAAGCAGAGAAAATTGAGACCTTCGAACACTCAAGCAATTCTTTGCAATCTTACAAGTCGTTTAAACTCAGTTAAAGTGGTTCATTGGATTAAATCCACCAGTTTCAAACTATAAACAAATTCTGTGAGTGAAGAATAATTAATTTAAAAGGGACACTTCTCGCGTGCAAGAAATAAATGTGGTCAAGGTCTAGTAATAGGCGAACTATCGTGTTTTCCTGGAAAGATAGGGAACAGGTCGATTGCATTGAAAATTTTTAAAATAATCATTTGTTGAGTTTTCACCACAAATGACTTTAGATCAGTTACGATTTCGCTACCATTCAATCAAAGTGCTTCGATTAAACATGATGCAAACACAAATAGCCGTTAGTGGCTGCAACACTTCAATAAAGACTTGTGACAAACCTAACTCGAGTGGTTACTTATTTTCACTACATATGTTTTAACAGTAAATGTTTACTTTGGGCGAACTGCCCTCCCATTTCTAGCCACAGTACCTATTAAATAAGTTTTAGTTTTAAGTAGTATGGGTCAGCGTCAGCTGTTAGAGTACGCTTTATTGCCACTTCGAAATCACGGACAATTTATAGTAAGGATAATGTGGCTACAAAACAAGGTAGGTGATTTGAACCGCCCCTTTACCAGTGTGACATTTTAAAAGCCTTGGCATCGGTGTTGACTTGCTCAGCATTCAAACTACACAAGAAAACAATTTCATCAATAAAACCAAATACAAGATATGTATATGTGTTAAATTAATTTCATATTTTTGTTATGTAATGACTTTCTATCTTCTCAACATCAACTGGATGGGTTATTTATATTTTTAAAAACAATTAAGAATTTAATTTTAAGAATTAGTTGAATCTCTGTTAATTTTTAATTTTCAATGTTATAAATGATAATATTTGACTATGTTTTTAATAATGATAAAACAGGATATAGTATTTGTTGCAGTACTGTAAGAGTCTTACTATGATTGAGGGATTGAGGGATTGAGTTTATTTTAAATGCATATCTAATCAAGTTCATGATACTGTATTGACGAAAATGAAAATACAACACACAAACCTAGTCACATGCAAATTAAAGTTAAATAAGAAGCGCTTTATGATGGATGTTATAAAGACTAGCCATTAAATATATTTTAAACAGGATATAAATATTTCATAAGTAAAGATTTAATACTGTGAAAAGTGGTAGTGTAAAATGTTCAGAGTTTATATTACAGAGTTCGTGCCTGGTTTGGTCTTAAAACCGACAATGACTGTGACGAATGCCACAATGAACAAGAAGATAGTGACTGTAACAAGTGTAGAGAGAGATGGTACTGGGGTGACGGCAGTCTATATTCCTATCAAAACTGGGAGACTGTTAAACCTGATGACTCGAATCATAAATCTGGACGACTTTTCAACACAGGAGAATGGAGAAGCGCTGACTGTAATAGCAATAACATGTATCCATATATGTGCAAGCGCAACGGTGAAACGTTTTCAACCATGTAAAAATTAGTTAGGCTTGTCTTAAATAGCTTTTATGCTATTTATTATTAATTGATACAGTTAAGGATGTGCTAATAAGTGCTGAATTGTAAATTGGCACAAGGGCATTGAAAAAGAAAGACCAGTAACAAAACAAAAGCATGTTGTAAAAACGCTGATTACTTTTAGTTTAATTATCGAATAATAACCAGATTGTCTAATCTGCATTGGATGTTATATTTACCGAAAACACTTATTGCCATATTTTGCCACATTCTTTTATATCAACTTTTAATATAGTATAAAATGCTCCATTCTCTTCATACAGTTTTTAAATACTGGACTTTGTGGATAAGTAAGTAAGATACCAATCGTACATGATTATTGGGTCATTGATACTCTAATAAGAGGTTCAAAGTGATGGCCTGTTTCGTAGGCCACCGTGCAGCGTTGTATGTATTAACCATCTATTTAATTTAGAAACCGGTCTGTTTATCCCGGCCACCAGTATCAAGTCCAAAATTTGCTATTAATCTCTGATATGCTTCTTGCTATGCTTATTTTTAAATCGGCACGTGTAACAGCTATCAATCAGTTCCTTTCGCCAGGAAATACTAATAGCACTTGATTGTCAGTGCACGTACCAAAGAAAACTGATATTCTTACAGAATATATGTTGAATAGATGCACGCAGTATCGAACTCGCTATATGCTGCTCAACGTGGATACGTTGCATAACAATGCAACTGACCGACATAAAAATAGCAGGGGGCGCTAAAATGTCTAATGTTTGAGAGATTATAGCTGTATAAGAAGTCCTGAAAAACTACTGCCACATCCCCGTTTGAAGTGGTCCGAAAATCCTCCCACAGCCTTACGCACTCGTCTTCACACTGCAGTTTCAGATTTCTACTACCAGTGATAGAGTTGCGGGAGGGCTTTTCACTGATCATTCTATCCACCTGCGAGGTTTCATCACTATAAACTTACGTGTGAAAAAAATGTTTTGATAACCCAGCTCCATGTTCGAGCTCGCAGTGTCTACATGGCAACTGCTCAGACGTTTGTGATAGCGGTGAATTCACATGCACATGTGACGAAGGCTATACAGGAAGAAAATGTAAAACAGGTATTTTTGCTCAGGATGGGAGGGCACTCACTTGCTAACTGGCTACCATGCATGACTGACGTTTAAAAACAAGAACTCCCTTCCCCCTTTCATATGAGAAACGCAGTGGCCTTAGCTTGGACCATGTCAGCTCTCAGAATTAATCATTTTTTTTTCGCGTGTTTCTTTGTTTTCTTTTTATTTGAAAACATGATGACGCAATATCATACCAAGTGCAAGGGGGAAGGGGTTTTATCTTCAAATATTAGCAATAACGTATCTATCCGTATAATATTTAATAATTTAACGATAAATTTGATGAAACAACTGTGTAATTAATGCACAAAATTATTTATATTCAATAAAGAGCGTTGCAAAGTCTCAATTTGACATGAGACATTTTAAATCTACGGACATCGATGACTGTCCAGATTCCGCATGTAGCAATTATGGTGTGTGCATTGATGGGCTTAACTCTTATGCCTGTCTCTGTGACATTGGTCACACTGGCGAAAATTGTGAAACAGGCAAGATTAAAGTATCAGTTTTGTTCTCAAAAGGAAACAAAGAAAGTTTCCTTTCTAGAAATTGAACAGCTTAAAATAAGCTTAAGCACAAACAAAAAAGTTATATCATCAAATCTGTATTTAGATAAACACAGCATAAATGAGTATAAGGTTATGAATGTTCTTATATTTGCCCTTTTCTTCAACACCGTAGCATTTTGTGTCGCAACACCAACCTCTGCCAAATGTGTCTGTATATTAGTGATGAAATGAAAATACCATTAATTCGACAAAAGTCACCATGTCTAATTTATATATGCATATTTTACCCTGTAGATATTGACGAGTGCTTATCAGACCCATGTCAACATCGCGGCGTATGCGTTGACGCGTCGACTTCATACACCTGCACCTGTGCTGTAGGATTCACAGGAATTCATTGCATTGTGAGACGTAAAAACACATTAATGTTATAATTAATGCAACAAATTAAAAAAATTAAAATTAACATACAAACTACCAACATACCAGAATATGTAATTACATTTTTGAGTGGCATCAATAGAGAATTTGCTAAGAAATAATATTTGTCTAAAATGTTAATTACTTGCTAAAATGTAAATGATCTTTATTATGCTAGTGTCCGTAAAGTAAACGAGCATATATTACGAAACTGTTCGACATGTTTCAGATTATTACAAAAAGGGGGCAATACGCTTTATGTTTTTATAATAGAGAAATATACTAGTGCGTCTCGAGTCCATGCAGACAAAATGGTTCGTGTATAGACCAAGTGAATAGTTTCACCTGTTCATGTCAATCTGGATATACAGGAGAGTATTGTCACATAGGTGGGCACAAACTACTAGAAATTAGTGAAGCGGTTATTGAAACTGAAATTTCAGTAATATAGGATATGTCTATAAGTACTTTATATTAATACCAATAAACTGTATGCTGTGATGTGTATGAGAAAAATACGGATTTCATTAAATAGATGGACCAACATAAAGTAAACTCAAAGGCAATTCCATTGTGAGACTACAGAGATTGTCACGGCGAAAAAAAGCAACTTTGTTGCTAATTGTTTATTTTCATATTGTAGATATTGTAAATAATTACTCTGCCTTTGCTTAGCATTTAGAACAATACTATTGGGTGTATTTTTTCAATGTTCTTTAATGATTAACTTTGTTATATGTTAATATTTTCCAGTATATTAATACGTTTGAACCAGCCACCTTATTCACATATCAAAGCAATACAGTTGTATAATGTAAGAAAGCGTTTCAACAATCTGTACAAAACTTAAATTTTAAACAGATATGTTAATTTTAGATATTGATGAGTGCAGTAAGGAAACAGTGAAAGGCAATTGTCGTTTTGGATATTGTACAAATTTAAATGGAACATTTGAGTGTTCTTGTTATGATTGATATTACGACAGAGACTGTAGCAAGCATTACTCACAAGAAGCTGGTTTGTATTTAACTCGTCACAAGTCAAAGGGTCTGGAAATAATGCAGCCGTTTCGCATTGCTTGGCTGAAGTCCTTACTTTTGTCCTTGCTTCTCCTCTCATCATACTGACCTCAGCTCCACAAAATTTGGTCCATATGTAGGTTATAATTTAGCACACGCATTATGCATATAAAATATCCACTACCGGTCCAGTAAAATTCACGCATGTTTCGAATGGAATAAAAAATGCCTCCCGAAATGCGTCATAATACTTAAATGAAAAATAAATTAAACCCTGATACCGATTGGTGCATGGCAGTAATTGCTGTTTCGTAAATTTATTATCAAGCCATGCTCTTTTTTCCAGGTGTTGAACTTCTTAAAATGTTCAAAACTGGCATATCTGCAAGGAAAAAACAAAACACCGTCAAAGTCTGAGATATCTACTTAAAAGGACGATATTATTATATTTTCTAGTTCAAAGAATTAATATTTCATTTCGTTTCCATTTTTGTCAAGCAGGTCTTCATTTTAGGATAAACTTACATAATAAAACAAATATCATTTTATATCGCTTTAAGAATCGCTGTGATATCAAGCAGGTCAACAGTTTACTTTAACTAGGTTTATATTTTTGAATTTCATAATTTTACTTCTGTTGACTGTTTCGCTATAGCGGCAGTGGTTCTCACTGTACACAATTTTCAGCTATTTGCTTCGTAACATGGGATTTACAGTTTTAAGTTGATGTTACAGTCTGTGTATTTTATCGGTCGGTTCAATTGGCAAGTTTCTTCAGGTCATTACACTTTCAAACATTTCAAGGCAATTTAACTTTTATTGCAGCAAAAGAAGATGAACTTAGAGGTAACTACGGATCAAAATTGAATCAAGATAGCAGCTTTGGAATTTTTTACTCTTTAATATTTTATAACATATTTAGAGTTTCATCATTCATGAAATTCAATTTTACCTCTCTTTAATTGATAAAATCAGAACTAACAGATTTTGATAAATGTAGTGTTAATGTTTGAATTACTAGATATATTTGCATGCAGTTAACATTTTCGCATCATATACATTTATGTTCTTTACAAAGACTTGTGGATGTGCTTATACATTTGTACCCTACTTGCTGCAGTTTTGTTGATAGTGACAATAATTATGACCATAAGCGAGATGTGTTACATGTACGTAAATTAGTCTGTGTTGTTTTAAAATTTGCAACCAAGCTAAAATATTTTTAGGGTAAGCAGTTCCATTTCTTTAAAAGGCAATATTATGTGTAATTTCTTTTTTATATTTACTTTGATGCATAATTTCATAAAATAAATACATTATGAATCAGTTTGGCATTGTATATAATCAAACTAAACTTACGATTTATTATTACTTTATAACTTTATAGTTCTTGTTTGTTGAAATATAATTATGAATTTGACAGGAAGAAGGACAAGAAGAAGCGCACATTGAAAATGGAACACGTTAAGTTAGAGAAGACTAGTAACGCACAGAATACATCTATTCCTTCAACTTCTGGCCTATAAAAGACTAGTAAGGCGCAGAATAACCTACTCCTTCAATGTTCTGTCTGTGCAAGACAAGCAACCCACAGAATGCACCTTATCCTTAAACTTCTAATTTGTGAAAGCCTGGTAACACAAAGGAATACACTTCATCAGCTCAATTTTCGGTTAATCAGAAATTGCAACTACTTCTTAAGACTGTACATGGAGAGTGTGTGATAGCATCAAATGAAAAAGACTGATGTAATAAATAAAAAGGAAATAAGAAACTACACGTGGAAAACAATATTTAGTAGAAAGAACCGAAAAAAATGTAGTTAATATATCTTTGGCACAGAGCAGCGTTTATTACTTTTATGTAATAAAATGGGCAGTAATCAAACCATATGCTAAAATTTGAAGATAATGTGTTGCTGTAAATAAATTACTTTGTTAAACTTTCGAACTTATCTTTTTACAATATGCGCTTATTAATACACGGGAAAATATATCAATTTGAATTCCCGATTTACTGATTTCGTTAGAATATTTTGATGATATTTCAAGCATTTGCTTAAAAATTAAATTAGTACAAATGCTTGGTATCTATGCTGTAAGACGGCTTTACAATAAGGATAACTTTAAGGATAGAATTCGTATGCAAAATTAAACTAAAATGGATAATTTGTACGATCTCGACGGAATTTCTTTTGCAAAAGGTAAAGTTAAACAATGTACATTTCGAGTATTAAAACAAAACCTGTCAAATTGATATCAACCCACCGAACATTTAAAAAAAATCTCACTAACTTTCCTGCACCAACAACTTTCCTGCATCAAAAGCAATCCGGAATAGCTTTGCTGTAGCTTGGTGATATATAAATATAAATGAATTAATCTACAGTCAGTGCAATATTATATCACTCTTTGTGCATTTTGTTATTTATTTAATTATTTTTGAATAGAGGCTTACCTTCTCTGTCCTTCTCTGTTAAAAATCACTGATCCCATCCATGGAGCTGAGCAATGAAGTACTTCAAGTCCACATTAAAACTTTGCTGTTTAATGCAAGTCTAATTTTTTGGAACCTGCCTGTGTTTCTCATCGTGTTGGTAAAACCACAGGAGCTGATGCAAAGATCCGAATGAACTTCCCATAGTCTATAGCACTGACAGCGTAAATCGTTAAGCAAAGGGTTTAACTCCAAACGTTAATGCGAATTTGTGTACAGTTTAAACCTATCATAAATTAATGGACTTCATATAATCATGATACTTTACCCAAGTTCTTTGAACAGCTTTTTAGAGAATAACAATTTTTAACAAAAGTCCGATGAGTGGCTTTTATTGAGTTTTTAGGACGAATAATATTGCAAAGAATTGCTTGAATATCAGTTCTACATAAATCCAATATTTTTGCTTATAAACTTAATTGTGAAACACACATTTTTTATTATTTGTATCTTATGTTATCTTATGTTATAAATAACGTTTTTAAACCATCGTCTATTTTCTATTTCAAATACTAAATTATTTATCACCTTTTGGAAGAGCGTCCAAAAAGTGGCATACGTCTGTGCAATTCACGAACCAGGCGTCTGGATCCGATTAGCGCGCAATAGATTGGCATAAAGTTCAGCCACGTAAGGACGCGCGTTGTTTTGCATGAACATTGTGTTTTGGTCATTTCTGCAATACGGTGTGATTTTGTCCTGTAACCCAGTTTCTGCATACCGTATAGCTGTTAAATTGCCATCTTCCAGGTGACTTCCAGCCAAATCAAAAAGCACCCCACACCATAGTATTTCCGCCACCAAACCTGTAGACCTCGCAAACGCACGCTTGTGCGAATCGCTCTCCTTGCCTTCTGAACACTTGCGTTCTGAAATGAGGAAATATAGAAATATTCACAAGGTAAATTTATTATCTATTTTTGTCCTTTGGAAATCTAAAAAAATGAAAGTACGATCTTTTACAGCTGCACAAATAATATAATAATATTGTTGCGCTTAGGGTGTATGCCAATGTAAGCACGGTATAAATCCGTATATAATAATAATAATAATAATAATAATAATAATAATAATAATAATAATAATAATAATAATAATAATATTAATAATGATATATAAAATGAGGCAGTCAATGTATCAAATTGTATCCACCAATTGCCATTCATAAAGCTTATCAGAAAGCGTTTTAGATAAAGATGTGCTATTTCTCTCATTCAGTATACTACACAAAAGAATGTTCAACTCCACCCAATTGTTCCCCAAAAGTCCGTTATACGTAATCAGACGAAAGTAAAAGTTTTGTCACAGAAGGTGAAAAAAGCTTCCTCATGTGCACAGATTTATTTATTTGCCTCATTATCATTTTGGATTAGAATATTATTGTGACGAATATTGCACATGACAATTTCTTGGAATGATAGAAAGTCTATCTTAGCATTTGTTCTGTTCACACTTATGTTCACTAATACAGTGAATTCGGAAGGACAAGGTGTTTGCACATCATTCTGCAATATTAGTCTAGCAAGTACTCTGGTCTGTCCTGTTATAGTTTATCAATTGTCCGTATAAATGTTGAACGTTTCTGAAAGGACACAAATAAGTTTACAAGCAAAAATATTGGATAATTTAGAACTGATATTCAAGCAATTCTTTGCAATATTACTCGTCCTATAAACTCAATAAAGCCGCTCATCGGACTACATCACTCAATTCAAAACCATACATAAGAGATATTATTGAAGTAATACATAATTTAAAGGAACAGGGTTTCGAAAGCAAGACATAAATGTATTCAAGGCCTAGCAATAGGTATACTCTCGTGTTTCTACGGAAAGATGGGGGACAGAAAATTTGTAAAATAACCTTTTCTTTCAGTATATGGAGAACAACTATCGTCCTACTTTGCTACATTCTATTTAAAATACCCCCATTCACTTTATTAAATTCTATTACGGTACTGAACTTGGTTAAATAAGATAAATACTAATCTTATATCATTATGACTCATACAAGTCAAATTTTGAAGCAATCTTTGAAACCGGACCGATTTTAAGAATAATGTTGATAAGACAATATGAGATGTTGGGATACTAATTAATTAAATGATGGTCCATTTGCCGTGTTACTTGTATTGACCATCCATTAATTCTATAAACCGGTATATTTATCCCGGCATCCAGTACGAGGAAGTCAACAGTTTGCTTTTAATTTCGTATACACTTCTTATTATAGATTATTTTGAAATCGTAGCGTATACCAGCTATCAACCAGTTGCTTTAGCCAGGGGATACTCGTCGACAGTAGCTGATCAATGCTTTTATTCTCTGATTGCCATCAAACACAAAAAAACGATATTTTTGCAGTACATATGACGAATAGATACACACAGGCGTATTCACGGCTCTTTCAATATCGAACACGCTATGCAGTACTGAGCGCCGGTACTTACCAAACAACGGGGCACAAAAATGTCTAATATATGAGAGATCTTAATTGTACAAGAAAACATGATAAATATTTGCACACAAGCGTTTGGATTGTTTCAAACACTCCCCTCCTCCCTCCCTTGCCCCCCTCGACCGCTTACGTTGACAACCCTCATCTTTCAAGCATGCACTACAAGTGACACAGAAAGCTAGGGCTATTTACGGTCTCGACGTGTCTACATTTCAATTGCTCAGCTGTAAGAGCGGTTACTTCACATGTGACGAAGGCTATGCAGGAGAACAATATAAAACAGGTGTACTTTCTCTGTAGAACAAGGATGCTCACATATCATCTGGTTAACATGACTTTTTAAAACCACCCCTGAACGCGAAGTGCCAAGTTTGAAATAATACCCACTTTTAACCAAACGTACGGTACAGTTCAAAACGAATCCCAGTTTTATAGAAAACGTGGTGACAAATGAGCGGACCACATCCGGCCTCAAAATTAATCATTTTTTTCATACCATGCCAAATTTAGGCATGCAGATATTTCCCCCATATTGACGAGTGTTTATCAGGCACATTATTACTTGGAAGTAATAGATTGATACCTCAAATAAATAAAAATTGGTTCTGTGTAAATACAAGATTCATGTTTCAGAACAATAAAATACTATATTTAATTGCATACTAGCAGTAATCAGTTATAATTTCATAAAAAGCAATCAATTTTTACAGGACTAGACACAAAACAGGACAATGATATTACAAACTGAAGGGTTTACTCTGAGAAGACTATGCGAATATCAGGCTCAATACATTCCTCGCCCAAACATGCATAGGGCAATATAATGATGACACATCTAGTCATCAATAAATTTAACATTGGGTATACTTTATTAAAGAAAACAGTGTATGCTATAATTGTTTCCAAGTATTTTCCACAACATATTCTGTATATGTTGCAGCTGTATAAAAAATTAGAAGTAAAAATTGCCAAATTAAGAAGTAACAATTAGTACAAAAATTGCTCAGGCTACGAAAAAAAATCTACAAAATGTATAAAAACTGGTAAGTACACTGTATGTAAAATGGGTGTAGTAAATCAAATGCCAAATTAAAACTAATGCGGTATTTCTGTAACGCTGTTTTATTTATTTCCATCTTTAAAATGTGCATCAACACGAACAGATCTTAAACAGCTTTAAACAGATCTGAACAGATTTAAACAGACTTAAAATAGATTTAAGCAAATCTAAACAGGTAAAATTTTTGGAATCCCGAGGCAGAATACCACGAAAACCCATGTTTATATAGTAGGGAGACTGTGAAACATGAGGGAACTAAACATAATTGAGATTCTAATCATTTAAAATATCAATTGTTTGAAAGGGTTGAAGCATTTCACAGACCGCAAGTCAACTAGCATGTCAAATAACTGAATGCTAATTGACAGAAACTCTTGAAATAATGGCAAACAATTTGGCCGCACACCTGAGCTTCAAAAACTAACAAATAAATTCTATGCGCTACTCAGATCAACCTTTTATTAAATCGTTCGCCTTGCATTTCTTACAGCTGCCCGTGAATGTGAAACATTCACCATATAAGCATAGAATTCTCGTATCACAGTAGAAGATTATATATGAGTATGCGCGTGGCTTGATTTACAGTAAGTAACTACATGGCACATGGCGAACACTGAATTGGTGACTTGTGGCGTTCATTTAACGACAAGACATTGAACAGACAACACGTTTATAAGTTAAACTAAACTAAAGAATACTCTTACGTATTAACTGGATATATTTTAAACATAAATGGATACATTTATAAGGTACATAAACGAGACACTAATATAGAATGTAAGCATTTAAAAGAGAAACCACAGGCATAACTGGGCATTCTATTTAGAACGAATGCTCGGTTCTGCTTTTGGACAACATCTTGGCTGACGACTACAGAATTAAAAAGGTAAGTATATAAGTTAATTAACTTATGAAATTAACAATCTTTTTTCTTCTTGTAGGTTCGCCACCTTTTAATGTGGGCGCTAGGCTCACGCTATTTTACAAATATAATCACACATTAATCACTGCAGGCTTCTAGTAGACAATTGGTCAAGCGTCGCGTACAATTTAATGATTTAGATCGGACGTGGCCACCTCGACTTGAATTTCATTATGCAGGCGATAGGTTACATATTCCTTACTCATCAAACACCACAACTATGTCATTTTCTCGCAATTCCCGATCTGATTTCAGCTGCCTTTGCCTTTGGCGGGTATTCGCGTATCCAGCGAGACCAAAAAATTCTGGCAAGTACTGTACGTACCTCTAGCTCCTTCAGTATGTATCTTGCTTGCCGAACGAATCTACCGGCGTTTTGCATGTGCTACGCAGAAACAACAAGTGATTCGGAGTTAGAGGGAAACACCGAACATTTGACTTCGCAGAACAATGTACAGAGGCGTTCATAGTCCACGGCATTGTGAATGACAACAGTCATGATCTTGCGCACTTTGCGGATCTGTCTTTCCCACACTCCACCCATGCGGGATGCAGAAGGCGGATTGAAGATCCATTTAATTTCTCTGTGGTGTAAACTTGTATCCAGTTTGCGGATGTTATTCCATCCCTGCACGCCATCGAATAACTCCCTCGAACCACCGACAAAGTTGGTTCCGCTGTCAGATCAAATGACTTCCGGAGCACCTCGTCTGCAAGTAAATCTCGGCATTCAGATAATTTAGCATCACGATACGTATGGCCGAATTATGAGGCATGTAAAAATACAGGCGTATCGTTTTTCTTGAGCATGGCCTCGTTTAACCAGAAAAGGACCGAAACAGTCAATTCCTACGTTCGCGAACGGTGGTTTATTCGTTATTAGTTACTCTGTCAGTCGGCAAGTCTGACATTCGCTGAAACATCGGCTGTCCATAAAGCCTCTTGCAGATAACACAACTTCTTGCAATTTTGCGAATTAACTGCCTGCCCTTGGGGATCCAATACGAAGTATTGACAAGTGTATTCAGTGTCGCACCTGCGTGTTCGGACTTCATGAAAATACCTCCTTGGAACTTCGAGTTGCTGTAGCAGCACAAGCGACCCCAACCATCTGGTAGACTGTTTTACCGAACTTTCTTCTAATGGGTCGTCCCAACTTTTTAGAAGTTTTCATTCAGCCTGGAACAGCTTCTTGGCAACGAGTACAAACGGGCACACAATACCCAGCGGATCATACACTGCGCTTACTATGCTGAGGAGACCACGACGTGTGAACACTGGATTCCTGGGCTTGACATTGAAGCTGAATAGGTCGCGGTCCATGATCCATTCTACTCCGAATGCAGGTAATGTGTCATTCTGTAGGTTTTCTTGCGGGATTGACGTCAGTAGTTCTCGGCAATAAAAAGTCAGACTGCACCTCAGGTTTTATATTCCACGGTTTACTAGACTTATCAGGCGTAACTTCTGTTGGTAACTCAGCAGCAGTGACACCCACTGGATTTTCATCGTAGTACTTTTTCAAACGGTACAACCACTTCTGACGAATCCTTTTCCACCAGGCTTTCCTTCAGGTGAGCGATTTTCGTTTTATCAAAATCAATATTTGTAAAGAATTTCTATGTTCGTTTGTAGAATATGAGTTCATTTTTTCCTTAATTTGTACTTATGTAGTAAATCAATGCCAAACTGAAACTGCCGCGGTAGTTTTGTAACGCTGTTTTATTTCTTTCCATCTTTAAAATTGTGAGCTACATGAGTGAGCTAAACATAATTGACATCCTAATCATTTAAAATATCAATTGCGGGAAAGGAAGGATTGAAGCATTTCACAGACCACTGGTCAAATAGCATGTCAAATAACTGAATGTTGTTTCACAGAAACTAGCGAAATAATAGCAAACAATTTGGCCGCACGCCTGAGCTTCAAACAAATGACAAATAAATTCTATGCGCTACCTAGAATGCCGTTATATTAAATCGTTCGTCTTGCATTTCTCACATCGTTAGGGCATATACTATTATGTGCACCATATATCATTATACTAAGAAGTATTTAAGAGTTTTTTGTTGCTAATCAAATTTATTATCTGCGTACATGTTGTTGTTTGAGACAAATCAGCAAATTCATATTTGAAAGTAAGTCAACTCAACGTTAAATGATGTTTTGACATGATCATCGCTGTAATGGCTTTTTGTAGATGTAAGCAACTTTATATAAAATGTTTCAGAATTGAATTACTCAATTTAAATTACTGGATTATCGGTATGCTACTTAGATTGGAAATCATGGAGAATAATGATCTTGGCGGTTTAAACGTTGATAAAATTTAGATATTTAGATATTATACCGGAAGCTGCACGAGCGAAATGGACTTTCGTCTTCGGCTAAGAGAAGCAGTTAAATTGTATCTAAAACTCTGTCAAATTTCCTTTTTATCTTTACAGGCAAATCACTTATTAAACTTTAAATTTCTTATTGCTGTTGTTACTTGAATACTTATTTGCAGTACATCTGATATAATAAAAAGCTATACAGGTTGAATTGTCGATGGCTATTATTTTAACCTGATATATTTGATTTACTAAATATTCTTCAAAATTGAATAGCATTTGACTGATACATCAAGTAGCATTACCATTTAAAAAGTAGTTTAGGTTGTCATTACAAGCACTTTCATTAGAGTTGTTCAGGATATGGCTGTTACAATGCCATGTTAAATAACGTCCTGGTTCACAGTGTCATGACCATGTAACATTAAATTCCGTGCTAAAATATGTTATTAGTGAATAAAAATTGATAAACTTACTGACTCATTTTATAAATAAAAATACCGTTTCATTTAATCACAAATTTTAATTACAGTGATTGTTTGATGATGAGTATCACTTTTATCATAGGAAAATACCTGACAGCGACACAATGGTGCACAGACAACCAGTTTCCCATGACTTTCGAGAGAACATCATCACATGAGTTACATCGGGATAGAAACTACTCTATCAGTGGATCAGACATACCCAACTTTGGGGAATTTATCAAATATGATCTTCTCTCGTATGGGAGGGATGAAAATGTTCGTTTCAGTCTCACATGTGCTTCTATTTGTTATTAATGCCAGTTTTTCTCTTAGCCGCAGGTATTAGATCAGCGTGGGGTTATCAAACAAATATGTTATTATTTGTGACTTACAAGAAATAAAACATAGAAAAATATTGATTTCTAAAAATTTGCTTCAGGGCAACAGACTTTTTCGAAACTGGCTTTATAAGAAAGCGAGATGATCCATAAAGCTACACTTTAACTGAAATAAAATTTTTTTAAGATAATCCGATGAGTCACAATATTATTAGAAGAATTTACCCTTTTGTATTATTCGTTTATTTTCGTATCAGATACATCGTCGGGAGGTAACTGAACTAAGGCCGGCTTGAAATTTCGTAAACAAGCTGCTTTCAGGATAAACGAAAGCAATCTATGTATGTTTCTCAGGCAAGCGATCTAAAAATAATTGGTTTCGTCTTTTTGGACACCATATTTAAAGTATTTAATCTTGTGTTTATGATAATGAAAGATCGATCACAAATATGAAGCAATTTGGGTACACAATTAATAGAAAAAATAAATTCAATTACTACTCAAATTTAGCTTTTTATACGTTTATCTAAAACTGTATAATTCAAGCAACGTATCTGTCTGTTTTGAAAGCAGAACGTTTGTGGCATGTTAAGATGTTTTGTAGTTTGAGCTCATCTGTTTATTTTTAAAACTATGCTATTATCTGTGTATTTATAATGAATAGCATTGTGCTACATATATATATCATATAGTCAGATCCGTCTTTAATGTTAAAGGGGGGATGGAAAAGCAGACTTCTGGGGTGAAAAGTAAGGGATAATGAAATGCGATAGATTGCCGAATTCGATCAAGTGACAAACATAACATAAACGGAACTCTCTCTGAACTGCCAATGTTTTAACTTCTTGTAAGGTATGCATCAAAGGCTGCGGGTGGAAATTGGTATAAGCAAAAACTGCATGCTAGATTTACAAGACTGGTTTATACTGGTTTATAATTTGCAAGTTCTTTCCAAGAAAAAGTGCACTTGATAATCTGTCATGGCCGGAGGTTAAAGGAGACAATTTGTCAAAATTTAATAGAGCTCTTACTTGTATGGGAAGAGCACATTATGACACCATTGTTATTATCCATTTTTGGTATCCTTATGCTTCCTGCCTGTGCAATGAAGGACCTAGTATTCAAGTCAAATGAGTCATATTTACTCACGATTTACATTTATTGAAGAGAAACATCAATCACGAAATACGTACTGTATGTAACTAGCTATAAAACGCAGAATTTTAAAAACCTTTTACCAAGTTTTTAAAAAGAGTCAATCAAAATATTAGCAGAGCTTAAGTTAATTGTCTGCTTTTTAAAAAGATCACATTCGGAATGTAATGTGAAACACTCCATTAACCAATATTTTATTTCAATTGTTCACTTCTGTGATGTTCATATTTCAATGTTTTGACATTGCATGAAATTAAAACAAAGCATGAAACTTTCTTTATCGATTTCGGCTTTTCAATTGCAGCAATAAAGTAATCAACATACCATAACTGAATTTGTCTTAGTTAGTGACACATTAAATCTGACACGATTAGACTCGATTTTAGAGCCAAATTCCATTGAATTTAATTGGCATAAGAACTAATTTGGATGCGTTCAGAAGGGACGACATGAAATTTCTCATCTTGTACGTTTTAGCGAATGATAGTTGTTGAATTTTTTGTATTCAGCTGCACTTATCAACACTACAACATAAATATACAATATAAATACAATATATTCTCTGCCTTCAATGCGTACCACTTTATGCATCACACTTAAACAGGCAAAGTATCTGCCACGTAAATATCGTCAAATTGTTTCAGTTTTCTGAAATTGGCACAGCCACATGGCATAGCAATGAACTAACCGCATAATCTGATAATTCTTGTTGTCTGTGGAATGAACGCCCCTTTACCCTATTACTGTCACTGTTTCTGTTCCCTTTTCTGTGGATATAGACCAGCCGACAACTGAACGACTTACATCTCACCAAGTTCCATGGCGTCTCTCAGATCCGGACAGTGATATGTGTGCAAGACAGGATCTCCAAGAAACAATATAAATCGTAAAATGGTTGATTTGAAATACGGGGTCACAATAAGGCCTAAGTGAAACGCCATATTTGCAAGGACAAATGTTACTCCGAATAGGCCAGATCTCTTTCCAGGCGGCTAAGCAGCATTAATCCTGCTGAGATGAACTGTGTTGTGCGTTTAATAACATTAAAGCGTGAGTATTTGACATTTCCCTTTCAGCGGAAAATGTTTGTGGTTCATCTACTTATGGCTAATAGCACTGAGAGATAACTGAGACACAGTAATGCCATAACAGCTATCTGTACGCCAGTGCAAACCAGCATCTATGAGCTAGACTGTCTCGCATGTGAGCTGATTTATTTTCCCAGGCAAGTACTTTTTCTGAGTTTTTTACATTTGCCGATCAGGCATCCGCAGACCTTCTATTGACAGAAATTGGTCAAATGCACTAAAGTATTACAGTGCAGAGGCCAAAACATACAATACGGTTGAGGTTAGGCTTATTTGCCTTGTACATTGCGTTCGTGGTTAAACAAGTATGTGATGATATTTCTTGAAAATATTCCTTGAACGAAACTCGGTTAGTGTTACCAGACCTTTTTGCATACATGTAGATAGGCTTATTCTAAAACCGATGCAATAAGTATGCCATTTTTTAATTGTTAGAATGTTGTCCCAATACGCTTATTGTGCATAATTCTGACCTTCAGTGAAAGTGTTTTTGGCCTTAAAGTTAAAGTTAGCAGTAAATTACCTTTTTATATATTTTAGCTTAAAATCTCACATACTCTATTTTGATGCCAGGACTTAGATTTTATGAGAAGAGTTACTGTGTTTTGTAGCATGTTCCTCACTGTCTTTTATAATCAGCACTCTATTTAGTTCCGAAGTGAATAGGTCATTGCTCGGTCAACTGCTTGTTCATAAAAGCCTCTGTCATACACTATTTCTGCGATATTTACAAGACATGATATTTTCCGGAATTGAACCGCACTAGATATGCCAATAATGCAATAATAGATTACAAAAGACAATTATAATAATAACAGTAACAATATCCCTCGTATTTATTGTACTTGGGCATTTCAGACAGTCTGCTACTAAAACAATGTGTCTTTAATCTTTCCCTTAATACTTAACACACGTATGAGCTCTGAATTCTACAGATATAACAGTTAACATAACATGTTTCCCCACAGTTTTGTTTTAGTAGTAATACTCGTTTTCAACCTGTAGCACAGGAGAAAATATTTGTTGTTTTTCGCGCGTGCAAAGCGGACATTTCTCTTTTTGTAAAAAAACAATATGCGCAATAACTAAGCAGCTAGTCAGCTGCGTTGTCAACACCCCAGCATTCCTTTTCAAACTATTAAATGTAATCGAGAGCATATATGGCCCGTTTTCTCTTATTATTAGCTTTCTGTGTATAAAATTAAGTCATTGTGTTGCATTACGCGCAACATTCCTGCCATTTTTGTATGCAATTTGTTTTACAAATCTCTATTTAATTTGTAAACAAACAGCCAACCAATGAACACATTTTAGCTAAAGAAAAATTTGAAT
The DNA here is from genome assembly GCA_949752745.1 of Protula sp. h YS-2021. Lineage (NCBI taxonomy): Eukaryota > Metazoa > Annelida > Polychaeta > Sabellida > Serpulidae > Protula > Protula sp. h YS-2021. The sequence continues at coordinate 64,883,154 of OX457031.1, read as the reverse complement.
TTAGATTGAATTTTTCTGTTTATTCTATCACTATTCTTTGTGATAATTTTGCAGAAAATAATTTTAATATATTTATTTTTACATCCTTTGAAGAGAACATCCAGAATAATGCATTTTTGATGTAGATTGGATTCATTTCTAATTTTGGCTGGTACATTTATTTTAATAATACAGCAGGAAAGGCAAAGGGAATGCTTTACTTCTGTCTTGTGGACTCGTATGTCTCATTGTGTGGACGTAAACAAAAATTAGACGCAAGAATTGCAAGACTACTTATTATTGGTTCATAACTTACAAGTTGTAAAAAGACTTCATAAAAGCCATCGGTCACAGAAGACAACGTGTCAGAATTAAAAAGAGCCTGTCTATGTACAGGAGGAGGTGCATCATGATACCATTGTTACTATTTAGTTCCCGTGTCATTAGGCTTGACGAGGGCTTCCCGCGTATATAGTTAAAGCTATCATAAGCTATTTGACACCTTTACTTTCCCTTTACTTTACCTGAAGTGAAACATTGATTATTTATAAAAACTCATATACCGTATATTGTTGCACACAGATTACATTATTACTAAAAGTCATGTAACAGATAACTTATCACAGCTTACCATCTTAAAATATAGTCAATTAAGATATTTACCAACTCATTAATAACAGAAAATATTTTGTAACCATCAGTTTAATCACTATGTTCATTTCGATTATTTTCTATGATGTTTATATTTCAATGTTATGATTTTGGAAACATTAAGAGAAAATTTCGGCTTTCCAATCGCAGTTAGTCATCAGCATTCATCAATGCTTTAATAGGGCATTTGAAATCTAATGCGATTGGATGCCCTAATAGAACAAATTCCTTTGAATAAAATTAGAATTGTTCACCTTATCTACTTTCACGAGCACAAACAATTAGCATTTAAGTAGTCAGCTACACTTTTCAACACTACAATGTGTAGATAAAATATAACCCGGATGCATATCTTTATAGTATAAACAGCTTGTGGTTAAATGCAACAGAATTGCAGTGCTGGAAGGACACAATGTAATCTACTATCAACATACTCGCAACATAATCAGTTAAAAAGAAGAAAGTTAGAATCAACGATCTTTAATGTATTTAACTTCGTTTAGTTAGTTCTTGCAAAACGAAATTTCATTGTCTTGCTTCTGTAGTATTTTGTGTCAATATGATTGGGTTATGCTCATATTGCGAAAAGTATTTGTGGCATGTGCCTCAATTAATTCTAGGCGTGGAATATTTCAAAAAGGTTTTTCACAAGCAAAATTCGTATCATTGTCGCATGACTTTTGGTTCATAAATTAATTGACTGATCACCAATTCAATGATGACATTATCGCAAGCGCTATAGCAAACATAGATGCTTATATTTAATTTCGAAATAATCAATAAAGTGAAATTAACTACCTGTAATACCAACCAATCGCATAGAAATCGTATAGTTACTTGTTGAATGAATTATATACATTAAATAACATGCTTACTTGCAAATGCTTTATTATGTTTCCCATAAGTTCAGTGGTGAACACTTATTACAGAAACAATATTGAGTTAATACCGCAAAATAATATAGGGAAAAACAAACATCTCACACATGACAGCTCTGATATCTAAATCTACCAATTTTATAATAGCGTGACCATACTAAACCATCTAATTTCAATAAAATCTTTATTTGGGCATCAACCAGAAATGACAGACTGTACAGTATAAACTTGAAAGTTCTTGTTTTCTGTGGAATCAACGCTCCTTTGCCTGCTACTATCTCTATTTCCTTTTCTGTGGATACAGACCCGCCGACATTTGGACGAATTACATGTCACCAAACGTTTCATGGCTTGTCTCAAATCTGGACAGTGATATGTGTACAGCACAGGATCCAGAAAGAATTTTGCTTTACGAAATATACCAAACATCAGTTGTAAAGCGTTAAGCTGATTTTCAAAGCGGGAAAACCCAAATAAAAAACCTAAATGAAACGGCATATTCGCAAGGACAAATGTTGTTAAGAGTAGTGCAAATCTCTTTCCCGCTCGCTTAACAGCATTAAGCCTCCTGAAATGAACTCTGTTTTGTGCATTTAATAATACCAAATCATGAGTATTTAACATTTTCCTTTCTGTGGCAAATTTTATGCTTCTTCTTCTTATGGCTGATAACGTTGAAATATAACAGAGACACTGCAATGCTACAACAACTATTTATAAGCCAATGAGAACACTTGAGACAACACGCATATCTAAAAGATTAACTGCATCGCATGTGTGCTGATTTATTTTCTCTGGCAAGGACGACTTTGTGAGTTTTTCACATTTTGCGATCATGCAGCCACTGATCACTGTTTCAAGAATCCATGTTATCCCAATAATCTTCCATGTGGCTTTATTTGAACTAATATTAACACGATGCCAAATTGGACTGTATATTGACAGAAACTGATCAAATGTAATGAGCATAATGTTGCCTAAATATGTAAAACTGCACCAAATTATTACAGTGTAGAGACCAAAACATACATTAGGATTAGTGTTAGGTTGGCTTATCTTGTCGCAGATTCCAGTCGTGGTTACACAAAAACTTATTATTATATTCGAAAATGCCAGACTACATAAAAGTCTATGCTGATGTTTCCTGTAAATTTCCCTGTACTTAAATACGGTCAGTATTACCAAACCATTTGCGACACAAGTAGAAAGGCTTATTACAAGACCGATGATAAAAAGTATTGGATTTGTCATTTTTTCAATTGTTAGAATTCTGTCTCTCCCAGTAAACTTATTGTGGATAAATCCGCCTAGCGATGTTATAACTTTTCTATTCTTCACAAATTCCAACACAAAGACTTCGTGTGATACCGATGGCAACAAGTGCACAAGTGTAGAAATGTAAAAATGCCACCGATCTAGTAATGAACTTACAATATGTATATCAACTTTTAAAGTTATGCTATTTGTTGCAAATTATACCTTTCTGTTTGTTAAAAAGAAGCAGTAATGTAGAAAATATGTAACAGCCTTGGTGTACCACATGAACAATTTATGTTAGGACTAGCATTACAAAAGGCTGATTATGATTGGCTACCAGACATTCGTTTTTTTAGTAGCAGAAATGTGTTTAGTTACGCATGCGCCAGTGGACACTTCTACACAATAAAAGGGTACAACACAGTCACTCCTCATCATTTTAAAACGAACCGCTGAGGAGTGAACGTCAACATGAATTCAGGAGAAATAAAAGTTAGTGAGGAACCAGCTACTAGACAAGAAAGTGTAAACAATATACTACAACACTTAAAACAATCCGTTCTTATCCCAACTGCACAAGGTGTGAAAGTGAGTGGTGAACCAGCCTTCACGCAAGAAAGTGCTACACCACAACAACAAAACTTAAAAGTTCTCATCCCAATTGGGAATGGAAAAGGTGTGAAAGTGTGTCGATACAAGCAAAAACTCTATGTAAATATCCGCGACTATATTACCACAAAAGATGGACGTATTTATGCTAGCAAACGAGGTATACTGCTTACACCAGCTGAGTGGAAGCAACTACGGAAGAGTAGTAGGGAAATAGACAGTCTAATAAAAGAACATTTAAAGTAATATGCTTGTTATAGAAACATGAGTTATAGAAAGTCTAATAAAAGAACTTTCAAAGTAAAATGGTTGTTATAGAAACAGTTATACATATAAACATGAGTTATAGTTAAGCTGTAGTTAAGCATAGGTATAATGTTTTTAATGTTATTGTAAAATAAATGGTTTTATTGTTACTGAATGTGTTTTTATACCATGGCTAAATGGAAAGATTATTTAAATCAAATTTATTTTGATCCAAGTCATCCTGGTGCTTTTGCTGGGCCTTATAAATTATATCAACTTCTGAAGCAAACAGGAAAAGCAACTTCATATAATAACGTTAAAAAATGGATTCGTGATCAAGACGCCTTTACACTCTTACAACCCGTCAAGTACAAATTCAAACGACAGCGTATTATAACACAAGGTATAGATGACTTATGGGATACAGATTTAGCTGACGTTACCAATCTTTCTCCACACAACGAAAGCATTCGTTTTCTGCTAGTCGTCATTGATGTTTTTTCTAAATATTTGTGGATTGAACCATTACCAAATAAAAAACATGACTCTGTGGTACAAGCCTTTAAAACCATTTTCCAGAAAACAGACAGACGACCTAAGTTGTTACGGTCAGATAAAGGGACAGAATTCACCAACCGGTGGGTGAAAGAATTTCTGAGAAAACAAGGTATTCATGTCTACACAACTAAAAGTGAAACCAAAGCGAATTATGCTGAACGTGTCATACGTACCGTAAAAGGTTTGATGTACCGTTATTTTCTTCAAAATCAAACATACAAGTACACTGACATCTTACAACAACTTGTAGCTAATTACAACAATAGACCTCATACCTCACTACATGGCTTATCACCTGCTGGTGTAAATAAAACAAACGAAGCCAAAGTATGGAAACGTATGTACATGGACACTATTAAATTTTCTAAAAAAGTTAAACCATATAAATTTAAAATAAAAGCTCAAGTACGTATTTCTCATATGAAATATGTATTTCAACGTGACTATCAATAGAAGTGGACTGAAGAAGTCTTTATCATTACGCATCGGTGTCGAAAATAGGGTATTAACTTGTACAGACTTAAAGACTTTATGGATGAGCCTATAGATGGTCATTTTTATGAAGAAGAATTACAATCCGTTTCAAAAGACGCTGATTCATTATTTAAAGTGGAAAAAGTTTTAAAAACACGTAAAAGAAAAGGACAAACAGAACACTTTGTGAAGTGGATGGGCTGGCCGAAAAAATTCAACAGTTGGATAAAAGACCAAGACATACAGTGGTTTTAACATGCAATTCAAACACCCGTTTACATGTTTATGTTCTGGACCCACTGGAAGTGGACAAACATCTCTAGTGAAAGCTATTATTGAGCATAAACTCATTTATCCACCACCACAACATATTTTATGGTTATATGGTGCAGACCAACCTTTATACAAGTCTATGCGTCAGGTAATATTTTATAAAGGTATACCAGAAGACCTTGAAGACCGATTTGATCCTAAAACAACTAATCTCTTGGTTATTGATGACTTAATGACACAGTGTCATAGCGATGAACGTATGACGCGTTTGTTTAGCGTGGCTAGCAGTCATAATAATTTGAGCATTCTGTTTATTGTGCACAATTTGTTTCATCAAGGAAAAGAAATGCGAAATATTAGTTTGAACTCTAATTATATTATTTTGTTTAAGAATCCAAGAGATAATCAACAAATTACAACATTAGCGCGTCAGATGTATCCAGGCAAATCACAATTTTTAATTGAAGCGTTTCAAGACGCTACAACCAAACCTTTTGGTTATTTGCTTATAGACTTAAAACAAAAAACAGAAGAACACCTTCGCATTCGTACTGGTATTTTACCACATGACATACCTTTCGTTTATGTAAATAAGGCTATTTCTATAGCACAGTAGTCATTTCTAGCTTTTACATTGAATGAAGCAACATGTCAAAGCGACTAAAATCAAATCAACCATTCCTTCATTTGCTTGCACGCAGTGGACCACAGCGACGTAAAGTTTTACTTAAACAAGCGACCAAAGAAGAATTGACTAGTTTGTTTGAAATTTGTCTCAACATTTTAAAAGGGCATATACCATTAAATCCGCAAGCTTATAAAAAGCTGAAACGTCATAAACACTTGTTGAGAACACTGAGTAACAAAAAAGTATCTCTTAAACATAAAAAGAAGCTAATTAATCAAAAAGGTGGTTTTATTGGGACTTAAGCAACGTTTGCCCTACCCCTATTAGCACAGCTTATACGACGATGAAACACACAGAGAAAATGGTGTTGATTCCAGAATCTGAATATTTTATGTTGTTAGAACTTAAAAAGTCTCAGTCTAAGGAGAGTGATTTGAAAAGTAAAATAAAACATGTATTGAAAGCTGAAAGGAATCATGAATCTGCTAAAAAGATGTCACAGCTGGTGGGAGAATATATACGCTACAAACAAAAACGTGGTACACCTCCAGATAAGAAAACAAATATAGTACAGTATTTTCCACCTACATATCATCAAAAGGTGACTTTAGCATTAAAAGAATTGAAAGACAATGGAATACAGTGGACTGAACAGAAAGAACTTGTGTTAAGTACGGGTGAAGTCATTTCTAATTCAAATATTGTTGACTTATTGAAAGAAGCACTGGTGGGGTCACGAAAGAAAGAACGTGAAAGTGTACCAGTTGGATGGAAAGAGTTTATTGAGGCTATAGCAAAAAGTAACATTCCCTTAACCATTTTTACAAAACGTACAACCATACAAGATATTAAAAAAGCCCGTCAACATGAGCTGGAATGGGAAATGTATTAAATTACCTTCATTACGTTTTATGAAAACCTTCCAAAAAGTACGGTGCTTAAGTGGGTGTTGTGGAGGTACAGTAGATGAAACTATAAGTGTAGAAATTAATGTTTTACCAAAGCACAAACGGTCATTTTCAATTTAGACGTCATGGAATCAACAAGTTTTTACATTACTTTACCAAGCAATGCAAGCAAAGATATTTATCAAAATAATACAGTTTCCACTTTTCAAATACGTATGCCAAAAACAATTTATTTAAGAAACAAATTTGAAGTAGCATTAGCAGAAATTCAATACCCTCATACATGGCCTACATTTAAAAAAGATGGAGATTATTCCTTTTGGTATGGTACAGAAGAGTTAATTAAAATTCATATTCCTCGAGGTCATTATAGTACAACGGAAGAATTAGTAGATATGTTGAATAGGCAGTTGCTTATAGAAACCAAGACAACAGCGATTACAGCATCGAAAATAAAATTCAAATACAACACCATCACACGACGCACCCGAATAATTGTAAAACATGGATATCAACTCGGTCTAAGTCAAGGTTTAGCTGACGTGTTAGGATTTCGCGACACAGGTTTATTTACATCTGACGCGGACAGTGAACAAATGTACCAATCAGACTATACCTCTAATATTACACGTGGATTTTACACTTTGTATGTGTATTGTAGTATTTGTGATCCTCAAGTTGTTGGTGATTATTTTGTCCCTTTATTACGTGCAGTAGCTGTTCAAGGAAAAAATGGTGACATAGTCACTAAAACTTATGGGGAACCACATTATGTTTCTGTAAATAGCAACAATTTCGATACTATTGAAATCAATATCAAGAACGACACAGGGGAAAACGTAGCATTTGAGAGTGGCAAAGTCATTTGTAAACTTCATTTTAGACAAAAAGCGATATGAAGCCTTATATTCACAATCCAAATATTTATCGAAACCATTTTCAATACCAAGTTGGGCAGGCACTACCTGGTTTTCGAGGCACTCGAATGCAATATGGACAAGGTATTGGTTCTTTTCTGAGTGCATTGGCTAGAAAGGCTGTACCACTACTTGCATCTGGCGCAAAAATGGTTGCTCCTCATTTGAAAAAAGCATTAAGAGGAATTGCTAAAGATGTTACTGGAAAAGTAGCTCAGGAAGCGACAACACGACTCGTAGGTGCTATACCAAATGGTAAAAGGCGCAAGCACGCACGCAAACCTGTTAGTAAACGAAAAAGAGTGAAAGCGTCAACATCAAAAGATATTTTTTAAAAACATGTCACTGTGAATGTAGTACTTCACCTTTAGAATGGTTTCGCATTTTACCAACACAAACAGCAGTTGAAAAAACATCTGATGTAGAATACCAACCCGTTACTGCTCTTAGACCAAGTGCACCAGTAGAGTTCTACATACCAGCAACAACAGAAGAATATCTAGATTTAAAAAATTCAAAACTTCACGTTACCTTTAGAATTGTAAAGAAATCAGGAGCTGGTTGTGGACCGGATGATGAAGTGGCTCCTATTAACGATATATTTAATGCATTATGGAGCAATGTGGAACTGTTTCTGAATGATCGTCTTATTTCACATAGCAACAACACTCATGGATATACAAGCATTATTTCACACCTCATTCATGACTCAGAAGAAAGTCTCAAATCAGAGCGAACGCTACAGCTCATTTACAAAGATACAGCAGGACAAATAGATTCTTTAAATGTGAAGAAGGCTAATCCATTACAGTATATTCCCGGCTTCACCATAGGAGAGAACGGACAACCCGTTGCTGATCCACCTGGGAACCATGGCTTACACACACGCTACAAATACACACGTAATAGTCAACCGGTGAGCGTCATGGGCTCATTACGCATTGATATGTTTGAGCAAGAAAGGTACCTTCCAAACGGCATCAATGTAAAACTGCGTTTCCACAGACAAAAGGATAGTTACATGTTGATGACACCGGCAGACAACTATAGAGTTGATTTGATGGAATGTTTCCTCATGGTACGAAAAGTACGAGCAAGCCCAGGTGTGCAATTAGGTCATGCTGATGCACTATTGAAAATGCCAGCTAAATTCCCTATCACACGTAAGGAATGTAAAGTGGTTGCTGTGCCGGCTGGATTTCGCACATTTGTGAAAGACAACATATTTCTAGGACAATTACCGAAGCGAGTTGTCATAAGTATGGTGGAAAGTTCAGCTTTTTCTGGAAGAGGAGATAAGAATCCTTACAATTTTCTACATAACAACATTAACTTTATTCAACTGTATACAGATGGTGAGCCTGTAGCTACCAAAGCTCTCCAACCGAATATGAGTGAAAAAGATTATTTACAATGCTATGAAACATTGTTTCGAGGATTTGATAGGTTGGATGGAGGTAAGAGCTGTATTATTAAGCGTGAAGACTGGGATAAAGGTTATGCACTCTTTGCCTTTGACTTAACACCAGATTATGATGAAAATGACCACTATGGTATTATAAAACATGGCAATTTAAGGTTGGAAATGAATTTTGCTGAAGGATTGCAGCATCCGACAAATATTATCATTTATGCAGAGTTTGATAATATTGTTGAAATAACGGGAAGTCGAAATATTCAGTTTGACTACACATGAATACGTGGCAGATTGAAGCTATTTTAAAACATGACTGTATGACTAAAGATATTTTTCATGGTGTATTTGCTATTGATCAGTTACCCACATGGCAACCGAGGGCTTATGTTATTAACACGGATGAACAGCATAAGCCCGGACAACATTGGCTGGCGGTGTATAATAAAGAGTATTTTGATTCCTATGGTATAGCACCTACAGATAAACGTATAGTTCAATTTTTAGGAAAAAACTTTGTAATGAATAGTATACCATTACAACAACCATTGTCAAATGCATGTGGATTTTACTGTGTGTATTATATTTTACAACGGGCTCGAGGTGTGAATGTAGAAAACATTCTAGAGGTACTCAGAAACAGTGACAGTGATTTTATTGTAAAACATATGATTTATGATCGTTATAAACCTTTGTTTTATTAAGTATTTGTTTAGTAAACCTTTGTTTTATTAAGCGATGTTAGTTATGCATTTGTTAAGTATTTGTTAAGTATTGTAAAGTAAACTTTTTTTATTAAGTATTTGTTAAGTATTTTGTTAGTTAAGTATTAGTTAAGTATTAGTTAAATATTGTTAAAAATGAATTGTTATTCAAGTGTTTGTTGGTTAAATAAAATTAAAAAAAATATGGACTTTTATTTCAAACACATAAATAAAACACATTCAAATATACATTCAACTTTATTTACATATATTGTTTAACATATGAATGAATACATTAAATACATTAAACATTAATAAGTGCGATATAGCAAAAATTACACTTCTGACACATACAAGAAAATTATGTTTGTTCTTTACAGTTTTTATCATAGCTGAGCACCTCATACAAGTAAGTTTTCACATTCTGAATAAATCACATCATCTATGAATGGTAGTGTGTTCATAAATGATGTCCACTCCTCTTCATTCAGATTGATGTATGTGCTATACACGTTATGATTGACTCGATGAATCCTGTGAAAAGTGATAATCTGTCGGTCCACATATCTAGTAGCTTTCACATTCTTCTCATTACTCAGTACGAGTTCACATCCTTCCGTTATAAGGTGTGCATGTTTTCTAATTGTTTCCCACTGCTGAAGCGAATAGGTAATACATTTAGCTCCTCGTTTTAAACATATGAAATAGTGTCCTTCTACATCCTTATCCACTGTTATAGTGATAAGCATTTTGAGTGTATGTGTATGTGTAGTTGCGTAAACAGTAGCTTAAATACTTACTGCTTACGTCATCATAACGTCACACAATTATGTCACAATGTCCATAAGCCAATGTACTTACACCATCATTCAACACATACCTCTTATCATCAAATGGAGACAGTGCTACCTTTACAAGTCGTTCTGCATAAACTTGATGTTCATGACTTCGTAGCGTATTGCTTGTTGCTATAGTCTGACATTTCTGAAACAGAGCTCTTTTATAGTCTTCATGCCTCATTTTTCTGATATATGCCCGACTAATACCTTTAGCAGTTTTCTTTTCTACTCCAGAATATGAAAAACTGTACATTTTGGATCGCAGACCTACAAACTCTTCTATAGGAAGACCTGCAGTTTCATCCTTCATTTTTCCAATCACTTTTTTGTTGGTAGTGGAATGAAGGAAATGGGATGTAGGGTAATCACTTGTATCAAAGTAAAACACATCTTCTAACATATCTTGATACAAGTCACTTGTTTCAATAAAGTAACACAAACTGTCTGTATCCGTGAACAGCAGTTTTGCTGTGGGGTACTTAGCTTTTATGTACAAATAATGAAAGTCATACATTAACGTTTTGCTGAGATCTAAGATGCTGAATCCAACATAAATCGGTTTGTTCAACAACAGTTCAGCCTGTTTCAAGTGAACTGCAGTTAAATGTTCGTTAAAAATTTTGAAACGATGGAATGTTGGTTTTGCTACGAGCTTCTTAAAGCGTTTCTCATTATTCACCAGTTCCAATTGAATACGTTTCCGCACATTTTCCATTGTTTTGCCAAATATAGAATTGTTCATAAGTTTGTAGAAATCCTTCTCAAACGGATTTTTAGCTTCTTTACGCTTTTCTGTATTCAGGGTAATGTATGGTTCTAACCATTTACTCTGAGTGAACATGATGGCTCGATGAATTTTTGGTAAGGTTAAACCTAATGATAAATACTGCTGTAAATTCCGGTAATGTAGAACATATCTTGTTTTGGAATAAAGAGTAGGGACCAGTTTCTCACATGGTTTCCCCTTCAAGTTTAATTCGTTCTTGAGTTCTTTACTGTAAGGAGACAGTACCTCTTCTTCAACACATAGTCGCTGTACAGCTACTGGGTAGTCACTGTGAAGAGCATGAAGGTTATCTGGATAGTCTAAGTCCACTTCCAATATATACCCTGTGTCTCCGTCTTTCGGTATAGACATGACATTAATAGAATCCAAGTCTTCTACCCATGTAAAATTTCCTTCTGGAAGGGGCTGACTCATTGCCCAACCGTATAAATTATTTGCATCTAGATACATAATGTAGCTGTCTGGTTGGGTGGAATCATAAGTACTTAAATATTTATTATTTGCCTTGGCGTACTTGTGACTTATCATTGATATTCCACCACGAATGCCTTGCTCTATCATTTGATACATATCAATGTCATTGATAACAGATAATGCAACATCTGTATGTCGGAGCATAGCGTCCCATGACAGGCCGGGAGCTGTATAATAATGTGCTGGATCCAATTCGTAAGTGGTTAGACACACTTGTCGAAAATTTTCAAACACGTCAGCTAATAACATGACGTCTGTTTTTAAATACAAATCATGGTAGTCTCCTAATGTATAGCAATTAAATGTCTCCCATACATTCTGCGCATGTTTATAGTCGTCTTCACTGATATCTTCCCCAGTCAATGTACTGTAAAATACGTCCTGTGGAGGAAGGCTGCATACATGAAATTTATCAGGTCCATCCACAAAATCATATGGGTATAGTCCCTTTCTCAACAACAAATCTTGTTGATGACTGTTTTCAATGGTTGATATCATAATATGGAATTTCGTTTTACCTTCGTTTGCTAAGTTGTTCACCAGCTTTTGCAGGGAGGCTCCCATAAATTGAAAAGAGTAAATGAACCGTAAATTATCTAATGAAAAGGATATGTATTTTTCAGTGGTGTTTGGAATAACACGTAGTTTACTTTACTTAAACTGTCCAATCTTCTCCATAATGAAATGGCTGTCATACCCACGTAAGTTGTGAAATACAACTGGTATGATGAATGAATCCTCCTGACCCTGACTCTTTTTCGTTAAACGGTATTGTAAATTACAGTTGCTGTGAGCAGCACCGCGGTAGAGTCCAGTGACATGGTCATGATCTCGCACTCGGTCAGATCCTAAGGTAGCATGACAAATAAAACAAGTGGTTGCAGTTTCAAAATCATGAATGTTTTCTGGTGTCATTTCCAAAGGTTTCACATTCATCAAAATATCTGTGATCCGATCTTTTTCCTCCATCAATTTCTGTAAGAATACATCAACAACATTGTCTCCTCGATACAGTACTGGTCGTCTTGAATATTGAGCATCAGTACTAACAACAACGTAAGCAACACTGTTTGCTTTATGATGTTGATACTTGACACCATCCTCCTCTCTTTCTGTAAAGCATTCAAAATCTGCGTATATGATAAATGGTATCTTTTGCTGCTTAGCAATGCCTTTGAATTGAATGACTAAATCTTCTTCCTTCTCAGGAAAGGTCAATCGTTGTGTTTGATTTTTCATGCAGACTGCCTTATGCTTATCCAGCAAATCTTCTCGAGTAAATGCATGGAGGCAGTTGAAACAATAATACATACGTCCTTTATATTTCGTACGTGTATGCATAAGCATATTAAAATCCCGAATCAAACAATAGTGGCTGCGCTCTCCCTTGCTGATGAGTAATATATTAATTTGTGTCTCGTAATTATATTTACTCAAATAAATTGGTACTACATTGTTTTTGTCATACCCAAACACATTTATAGATAAGCTGTCGTTCTTCTCAAAGGTTGGTACTTCACGTATAGGTGTTGGAAAGGAGATATTGCTCACGTTGAGTTCTTTTTCATAGTTCGTATAATTATACATCCTGTTCGCATTTTTATGTTTCACATGAAGATGTGCCAAGACTGACCATAAAAAACACTTTTGGTCCTTGTTTTTAATGTTTACAATGGCTCGTGTTCTCACCAATGGTTGGGGTAATGGTAAATAAGAAGACCCTACCAGTGGATCATATGTAGCGGTATGCACTTCAATATTGTTCACTTTATCTAAATGCCAACCTGAACCCTCACGCTCAAATTCTTGAAACTTTGTATGTAGTGTTTGAAATACTTCAGGTAATGCATTTTGAATTTCCTCAGGTTGTAGTGCAGTATATGTTTTACTCCCTTGATAAATTTTATAGGTTTTTTCTAACATATTCCCTTCTTCGTTTTTCACCATTTTCCTATATACTGCGTGTAGAGTGACATACCATTTTATTCCTCCTCTTATATCTTCCTTTAAATAATGTTCAATGTCAGGTTCCAATTCCTTCAAAGCCATTAAAATATCATGATCATTTTTAGGCTGAAACACCTTTTCTCTCGCATGGTTTTGCATACTTTTTCGATACCCACGACCCACTTGTGAGACGCGTTGCTGTTTGTTCCTCATACTACATACTAATCGATGCTGTCCGAGAAGCTTGCTACTGTTAAACATTTTACCACAATCTGTGCACATTAGAGTAAGGCGTTGGTGATTAGCTTGATGATGTTGTTGTAGCTTCTGACGAGAGCTAAAATGTCGACTGCATATGCAGCAATGATGTTTCATGATACTTCTCTGCCTTGTCTTATGGTCTTGTTTTATTTCATTGTCTGTATTTTCTTGTGTTATATCATTGTCTGTATTTTCTTCCGTCATCTCATCGTCTGTATTTTCTTTGTAATGTAATAAATGTGCACGCAATTTACCTCCTGGTGCTTGATATATACGTCTTTTAACACATGGGTCTATGTCTTCAATTGATGAAGTATCAGTTTGTGCAGCACGCTCTTTAAACTTAGTATCAGTAATTGGTAAATGCTCCTCCTGTGCTACATGCTCCATTACATCAAGTTCCTCCTCCACTACCGCACTATCCATAACATTAAGTTCCTGTTCAGTAATGGGTAAGGGAGACCAAACATACTCATCCTCCTCCTCCAGTGATGTATGCACCATTACATCAAGTTCCTGTTCAGTGATGGGTAAGGGAGACCAATCATACTCATCCTCCTCCTCCTCCTCCTCCTCCTCCTCCTGTGCGGCACGCTCCATCACATTAGTTTCCTGTTCATTGATGGATAACAGAATTTCCCTTAACTTGTTGAGAGCATTCTCAATACCGATAAAATCCACCTCTGCTGTTGCACCAATAGCAATCAATCGATTAATTTCAGCTAAATAGTCATCCATTCTAACTGTTCGTACACTTCATCCAGTTCAGCTAAAATTTGTTTTCGTTGTCTGTAACAGTGTAATTCATACACCAATATACATGGAATGATAAAAAGCATTGTCTCTCTCTAGAACTGAAGAATGTGGTCACCCCACTTTAACATTTGCTTTTGATGTAGAACTACACATTTATCTGGTGTTCGACAGTATGCACATCGTTGTACTCCATCACGTAAACATTGTACATTCCATTTATGTGCACACTCTAAGCAACAGTAGTGAAGGCATGCTATTGTATATACTCGGCTCCATCCCATAACACCATTACATATGAAACACTTTTCACTCAAGTATATCTCACACTGCTTAGCCCATTCAGGATATTCGTCTCTTTCTTGTTTACATGGTATTCCCATACCAAGAATGATATGATAAATAAAGGCGTGTCGGTACTCTCCTTTCTGTATATGTCTTAGTCTTCTCCCTAATTCTGTTCAGTTACTCATAGACTTTCTAATATATTTAAGTTTTCTATTCTTAAACTTAAGTGTAGTGTAATACGTCCGGATTGGTTGAACTTCACTCTGTCGATTAATGTAAGCTGATATTAATGCATTTTCCTCTGTAGCATTTTCCTCTGTAGCATTCTTTTCCTCTGTAGCATTATAATTTTTTTCCTCCGTTAAATCCACTACATTAATGGCGTTTTTTGGTTCTTTACGTCTCCTAATTTCTTTATTTATTAAGTCATATTCTCCATAATAATATTTTGCAACCACAATGTTATCCATAATTATCATATGCTTTGTTACATACCTTTATATATGTGTGAAAGGTCAAGGTTAAAAAAATATGTGACCTTAACAAAATGAGGTCAAGGTTAAAAGTACGCGTTCACTTTAACGAAATTAAAATAAGGTTAAAAGTACATGTGTACTTTGACGAAGTGTCTTGAGGAAATGAGGTCAAGGTTAAAAGTACATGTGTCCTTGAGGAAATGAGGTTAAGGTTAAAAAGTATATGTGTATTTTGATGAAGTGTCCTTGACGAAATGGGGTCAAGGTTAAAAGTGCATGTGTACTTTAACGAAGTGTCCTTGACGAAATGGGGTCAAGATTAAAAGTATATGTGTACTTTAACGAAGTATCCTTAACGAAATGGGATCAAGGTTAAAAGTATATGTATACTTTAACAAAGTGTCCTTAACGAAATGAGGCTAAGGTTAAAAGTTCATGTGTACTTTGACGGAGTGTCCTTAATGAAATGATTTTAAGGTTAAAGGTGTATGTATACTTTAATGAAGTGTCCTTAGCGAAATGAGGTTAAGGTTATAGTTTTCTTAAAGAAATTAGGTTAAAATATATAAAAAATTCTAAGCATATAGACATCATGAATATAACATTCATAAATACTTGGACTTCCTGAATATTATGTTGAAAAGATGGTTGAAATTGGTTTAATAGTTTTAAAGTTATGTATGATTGAAATATTTAGGTAAATGACGTCATACATAACGTTAAACCTTAAGAGGGTTTGATGAAAATGTTTTTAAACCACTTCCAGAAAAGTGATTTTTTTTTTGTCTTTTCTTTTTTTTCTTTCTTTTTAAATTTATGTTAATTTATTTATTTTTTATTTATTTATTTTTTTTAATAAACATTTATTCCTCTTTTACCATAAGCCCTTTCACACACACAAAGAAAACCTTTCATTCAATTTCGTAATAAGCGCTCATTTCACATATTAGGGGCCCTAAAAAGGGCCATTATGTTATTTTTTCCTATTGTTGCTGCTACTGGAGCCAGCTTTCGAGGGTTTGAATAGCCAGCTGGTTTCCCTGCTGACTACTCCCCGCTCCAGCTGGCCCCAGATAGGTTACTGTTGGTAAATCTGGAACCTTCATTTTCTTCTCCGGCGGCTCTGCTAACAGTCGATTTAATGTCGGCTGTGCTGGTGTTGATGGTGGCGGTGACAGCGTCGGTGGGTCGGTTTGAGTACCGACCGACACCACCGATTTCTTGGCCATGAGTTGCAGCTTCTGCAGTCTTATACTTATTTTATACAGCTCACACTGGATGTTGAAAAATTCGTGTTCCATGGTTATCCGTCCCTCCTACTGTTTCGTCTTTTTATACGCTAAGTTCATACGTAAAGGCAAACCATGCTGACATGGGGTTGAACACCGTGATGAGGGTTTAGATTTGTGTTTCTCATATTTTATTTTTCACTTATAACTTAAAAGGTTTATAGTTTTTCTTATTTTTAAAAATGGAATATGAAACAAAAAGATACTATTTATTACTACATTTATTAAAATAACTCAAAAAAAGTTTTTCTATATAAAATTTAACGTTATTTCATAAAAAAAATTGAAAAAATTAACACTTTAACTGTTTAAATAAGCTTTTTTTATATAATTAATTTTTTTATGTTCAGTTTTAATGAAGACTATGTATGAAACTCTAAATAATTATACATAAAAAGACAGAAAAAAAGATGTTTTAAAGGATTTTAATATATGATATTTGTTAATGAATTAAAACAGAAATTCTGGCTTCTACTTAATTTCTTTCTAATACATTTATTCTTTCACTTTTTTAAAAAATAAAAGAAGGAAAAGATGGCAATAAAACTATAATTATGATGTAGTATGATTAAGGGTCAGTAAATGGTATGTGGTTGCTATGGTTTAGCAAAGCAGACGATTGATCAAAAGAGCGCGAAGTAATTATGTTCGTATGACCAAACAGTTCAGAGAGGTAATGACAGCGTCATAAGTCCCACTCACTTTCACACAACTTTTTTTCTCAAACATTTACAATGACTTTCAAACTGCTTTTAAAACACTTTCACACAATTTTTTTTTTCTCAAACTGTTTTTAAAACAAAATAGATTTAGCTTATTTGTAAGAGTAGATGGCTCTTATAAGAGCCGGTTGGATTTTTGATTATTTGTTTTAGAGTGCTATTCTCATTTGCCTGGTCTCAAAAATTTGAAATTTCGTGTTGGTTCGGCACATGGGGCAGGTCATTTGTCCAGTTTCATAACATCTATGGCACCATTGGTGAGTACATTCTATGCAGAGGTCATGATAACATGTTTCTGTGAAGGCTCTGCTTTGTCCCATTTTCTTAAAGCAAATGAAACACCGTGTTGTGTTGTGTACTTCTCCAGCCATGCGTTGAACCAGTCTGGATATTCTTCCCTTTCTTGTGTGCAAGGCATTTTATATCCTAGCAGGAAATGGAAGCAAAATGCCATTCTGTAGTCTCCTGTTTCTATGGCTTGTAGACGAAGTCTTTTCTGGTGAAAAAACCGCATTCCTATATTCATTTCAATAAGCTCTCCATTCTCATTCAAGTAATATGTTGTCACCCACTGTCTTGATACTGCACGATCTCCCTGACTTCTTATAAAAGAAGCCATAATAGCTCTGTCAGAATCTTCTTCCTCATTGCCTGTTAAATCAATCTGGTCCCCCTCTTGACGTGCCATTTTTCTCAAACACCTCAAACAGGTTTTTTATATATATATTTATATGGTTCCCCCCTCTCAAACCACCCTTTCCAACCTGATTCGTTCTCGTAACTGCAAAACTATTGGTTCTCTGAAATAAGTATGATTCATTAGTGACCTCAACCTGTCTTAACCGGCCTTAACCTTTATTGAGCACCCCCACCCTGAAAGCAGCCTCATTTACATACGACCTCAACCCATTCCGAGCGGCCTTGACCTTGCCTACAGTAAGTCTGAATGTAGCTGCAATTTTATTTGTCCGTGAAATGGCATGACGATTGGTTCTTAATTACGTTACGTCACTGTGCCTCTTGCTCTGTACTTTGAAATGTGCAACAATTTGTGTTAAGCAACGCTGCTCCCTTTTCTATTTTATTTATATATTCTTTCTTTTCTTAAAAAAATTGTTGTTTTAATACTTACATAACGTTTTAATACTCGTATAACTTTAAAAAAAAACTTTATTCACTCACACATACACATACACACATACATACAATTTTTTAAAGACACATGTTGCTTATTTTGTAATAACAGAAGCCCTTAAAAGGGCTTTAATTTTTCTTCTGGATTAATTAGCAAACCCGCCCAAAGAGCTGGTTTTCTTCAATCCAGTCTTCTATACCGCCTAACGCCATCTCAATAGCGAAAAATATTTTCCATAAGTCATACGCATTCTCATCCGGCCATTCTAAAACACACTGCAAAAACACTGTGTTCCGAACACCGAGTGAAAAAAACTTATGAAACAAACCGACTCTGTCAAGGCGTAAAGACATGATTGATGCTTCACTTTCTCTTTTTTTTCCTTATATATATATATTTTTTACTTATTTCATTGGTCTGTAAAAGTCTTCCTTGATTGGCTTCACTTAAAGTGTCCTTCACCTTCTATGGTCTTGAATACATGACCTGAAATGTGGGGGTGGAGAGAGAGGGAAGGAATGATTGGTTTCACTTAGTGTCCTTCACCTTCAACAATATTCAATACAAGACATGAAATGTGAGAGTTGAGAGAGGGGAAAAGTACTTGAACTGGAAGATAAAATTATACATTTTTTTTTCACACACACACATACACACATCAAAACAGGTTTAGCTTATTTTTAAGAAATAGTGGCTCTGAAAAGAGCCGAGGGTGTTGGTTGTAGTAGTTTTTAGTAGTAGCTCTTTGAACCCTCCAAGAACTTGCATTTACATTGTCCCTTGTAGTACTGATCTATGGTAAAAGGGCGGCCAACACACTTGAATGGGTGCGAGTTAAAACCACCCAAATTTTTTAGTTTAACTCCACACCAGTAGCAATCCGTGCAGTCCGCCCCCCATGCTACAGATGAGTAACTGTACCATAGGAGACCACCACACTTCCTGCAACAAAACCGGTGTGGAGCATTATGACCCACGGGACAGTTGTGTGGCTCACCCTCATACCGTAGGATAACCCAGCACTTGTAGCACTCAATGCGATTCATTTTGACTAATGCCTCACTTTCACTTTTTTCTTATATACCTCTCTTTTTCTCTCATTTCATTCGTCTATAAAAGTCTTCTATGATAGGCTTAACTTTATTCTTCACATATAGTGACCTTAACCTTTACTGATCTTTAGTTATCTTAACGTTGAGTGTCCTTGACCTTCGTTTTATTTATTTTTTATTTGTTTATATATATTTTTTTTGTTTCTTTTATTTGTTTATTTGTTTGTTTCTTACAACTTCCAAAAATTGTGCTCATACTTGGACTGGTTAAAAAAAAAAAAAAAAAAACACCTGTGTTCATACCCGCGCGGGTCTGAAAACAGGTGTGCTCAAACCCGTATTTTCCCACTACTTATATTTCTACACACAAAATGGGTCAGTCAATGTATCAAATTTTGAATGTCATGTGGCATTGATGACATATAATAATGATGTCATGCAGCCATGATGTTATGCCGTTTTAACTTTGCAAGAGCTATATCTTGCATTCCTCTACGACTTAATGAAAGTCCAGCTGAAAATAACAACCATCAACACACACAGACTATATAATTTTGCACCATAGATATTAATTTACCCTTCACGATTACGATTAAATTAAAGCTAAATAAGAAACGCATTCTGTTTTCAGATATTATTAAGATATTAACTAAATCTTACACGGGATATGAATATTTCATGCTTAAAGATTTGAAAAAGTGGTAGCATAAAATGTTCAGCATTTATGTTACACAGTTGGTGCCTGGTTTGGTCTTAAAACCGACAATGGCTGTGACGAATGTAAGAATGGACAAGAAAAGAGTGACTGCAAGAAGTGTAGAGAGAGATGGTACTGGGGTGAGATGGTACCGCAGTCAATACTCCTATCGAAACTGGGAGACTGATAAATCTGATGACTCGAATCATAAATGTGGACGACTTTTCAACACAGAAGAATGGAGAAGTGCTGACTGTAATAGCAATAACATGTAAGAGCCTTACTATGATTGAGGGTACCGAGTTTATTTTAACTGCATATCTAATCAAGTTCATGATACTGTATTGACGAAAATGAAAATACAACACACAACCCCTAGTCACATGAATTTTAAAGTTAAATAAGAAGCGCTTTCTGACAGATGTTATAAAGACTAACCATTAAATATATTTTACACAGGATATAAATATTTCATAAGTAAATATTTAAAACTGTGAAAAGTGGTAGTGTAAAATGTACAGTGTTTATATTACAGAGTTGGTGCCTGGTTTGGTCTTAAAACAGACAATGGCTGTGACGAATGCAAAAATGGACAAGAAAATAATGACTGCAAGAAGTGTAGAGAGAGATGGTACTGGGGTGAGATGGTACCGCAGTCAATACTCCTATCGAAACTGGGAGACTGATAAATCTGATGACTCGAATCATAAATGTGGACGACTTTTCAACACAGAAGAATGGAGAAGTGCTGACTGTAATAGCAATAACATGTAAGAGCCTTACTATGATTGAGGGTACCGAGTTTATTTTAACTGCATATCTAATCAAGTTCATGATACTGTATTGACGAAAATGAAAATACAACACACAACCCCTAGTCACATGAATTTTAAAGTTAAATAAGAAGCGCTTTCTGACAGATGTTATAAAGACTAACCATTAAATATATTTTACACAGGATATAAATATTTCATAAGTAAATATTTAATACTGTGAAAAGTGGTAGTGTAAAATGTACAGTGTTTATATTACAGAGTTGGTGCCTGGTTTGGTCTTAAAACAGACAATGGCTGTGACGAATGCAAAAATGGACAAGAAAATAATGACTGCAAGAAGTGTAGAGAGAGATGGTACTTGGGTGAGATGGTACCGCAGTCAATACTTCTAACAAAACTGGGAGACTGCTAAACCTGATGACTCGAATCATAGATGTGGACGACTTTTCAACGCAGGAGAATGGAGAAGCGATGACTGTAATAGCAATAACATGTATTGATATATCTGCAAACGCAAAGATGAGACGCTTTCTTTCATGTAAAAATTAGTAATGCTTGTCTTAAAAAACTTCCATGCCATTTATTATTTATTGTCACAGTTAAGGATGTGCTAATAAGTGCTGAATTGTAAACTAGCACAAGGGTATTGAAAAATAAAGACCAGTAACAAAACAAACACATGTTGCATAAACGCCGATTACTTTTAGGTCGATTATCGAATAATTACCAGATTGTCTAATCTGTATTGGATGTTATATTTACGGGAAACACTTATTGCCATGTTTTGCCACATTCTTTCATATCAACTTTTAATATAGTATAAAATGCCCCATTTTCTTCATAACGTTTTTAAATATTGGACTTTGTAGATAAGTAAGATACCAATCGTATATCATTATGGGGCTTATAGTGCTTCAAAATTATTCAAGCAATATATTGAGTCATTGATACTGAAAAAAAGAGGTTCAAAGTGATAATCTATTTCGTAGGCCATCGTGCAGCCTTGTATGTATTAACCATCTATTTAATTTAGAAAACGAAATAAGTCACATTTTGGACGAATCTTTTTGTAATTGGCAGCAATTAACGAACAATAAACAACATTGCTTCCTTTGTTTGTTAAATTATTCAAAATATCTAAATCAAAGTAATGCAACATTTAAATTAGTTATATTTATTTAATTAGAAACATCACAAATGTACAGCAAAATGCAGAAATTGCCTTAGATTAGAAGCAGTCAATATACAGACTAGGTCTTGTTGTTCAGTTATAATACATGTTTCTTGCTGATGATTTTAATTTTCATAAACGTCCAGATGACCATAGGTAGTCTGGGTAGTGTTTATTTCTTCACGCCTAGGCTTTAGTATTCAAAATTGACCTTACACTCTTCCAACAAATGGTGGGGTATTGTAGCTCTGTATTGAAGACACATTGCAGTAATCACGAGTATCTGTTCTAATTAGGATTATTTTTTCTTCTCGAAAATTATGACATACGTTGCATTGAAAAATTAAAACAGTTGTCCAATTAGCCAAATGTAAAATTAACAATATAATTTACTTATATGTCAATGAATTTGAAGCAGATAAATCTTAGCAATGATGTAATGCATAAAAACAAGAGTTGTTCTTAAGTTCAATTGAAGAAAAGTGTACTCAAAAGGTTACAGAGCACAACTCCAAATGCAACAATAAAACCACCAGCAGTATTGTACTTTTGCAATTAAAATGTACAGTTGAGCTATCAAATATTTTTCTAGGAAAAAATTAAGTGATTTTAATTAATAAACAGCATGGTACAATGTGTCAGTTGAGTGCAATGAGATGTACTAATGCAAATAATTAGAGTATAAATGGAATAATATCAACAGGGCATGCAAATATATCCGAATGATTATGTATTGTTGGAAATAGATATTAGAAGTCAATATATACATTAACAGAAGCTTACTGTTCATATCTTATTATTTATCTCACATCACACAGTCTCTTAGCACACTTTTCTAAATGGTAACATTCGACACATAAACAAATGCATTTTTCCATCCAGGTATGTCCAAGCTCAGTCAATCTAAAGGCTTTTCTTTTTTCGTTACCTTCCATCATATCGAAATGTTGCACACTTTTTTTCTTTTGCATTTAAGGGCAATATACTATAAATAAAATAGTTTTGTTATCTACCTTATTTGTTTTTGCAGTGATAAGAGTACCCGAGCAGAATGCCAATTTCACAGCTTCTCACTGTACGTGGTTTTAGAAATATATATACACTACATAAGATGCTCACCATCATAATCTCCCACATGTTGTAACAGAAATAACTGCCACATGTGACTCGACATGCTTTCTTAGCAGCAAATGCAACAATACAAATAAGATTATCACATTCCTTGCAGCCAAAGAAACACCAAAATTAAGTTTACGGCACCAATTTAAACGAAAATAAATGGTACCCTGACCAGAGAAAGAGGGAGAGAGTGGGAAAAAATTATTTGTAAATTTCTAAAGCAATATTACTTTTCACAATGTTCTGCAGTTTTCTTGTTTTGTACAGATCGTCTGACTAGCTAGCTCGTCACTATAAGTAAATGATATGGGCTCATCGTGGTCTAACACCCACGCTGTAGTCTCTACCTTTGCAAAGAGATGAATAAATGTATACAGCTTACAACGGTACATTTATGTCAACCGTATCATCTTAGGATGGTGCATTTGAAATGATCAAAAGGAATAAGTAATAAATAAGATTATATATAAATAAAATATATAGTTTTTTTGTTAAATGCTGAACTCTTTCCAATAGTAAAGTGAATAAGCACCTCAGTCGTTTTACACTGCTACAACATTTATATATAGACGGGTAAGCTCCGTCCATGCATTCACCAGTCCCATAGGACTTGTTTGATAAGCATTCTATCTGAATATTAAAAAAACATTGCAGCATGTTTTTGCTTGTCAACATTTTACGGCTTTTCAAGTTTAGCTTTGATAATTACGTAACTAGATTAGATGAAGCAAGTTAATTCAATGCAAAGATGGTTATGTTTGAAATTATTTTTGACATAACATTTAAAAGAAAAACAAATTTTCCTTTCTCGGATATTAAAAAACCGCTGCGTTGTTATATCCTATGAACTTATTATGGATCACTATTAATTATTTGCATATTTTCAAAAGTACAGTCTAGTTATAAAACAATAGATTCACGGTATAAAAACGTGTAACTGTTTGATATTTTCTAGTTGTATATCCGTTTTCACAAGTGCATGTGTGCTTTCCATTTACGCATCGGTCTGAACATCTACCGGGTAAACATGGATAGAAAGAGCAAGGCTGAAGAAGTGTTTTCAGATCTTTTGAAGCTGTTCTTTTAATATACACTGAAGCTCTTGGGTATAATATAGTAACAATTATCATCATTACTATTATCATAACCATTACTTTTAACTAAAAGCTTATTGTGATTACAATAGCAATTTAACACATTCATAACAAATTACTTATTTACAGAAGCATTTTACGTTTTCGTAAGCTATTTCGCTAATGTTTATGTATCTATAATTTCCTTTTTCCCTTTCAAACTCACATCATATTTTTCAAAATTCAATCTTTTTTTGAAAAGGCCGGCGCTAGTACAAAGGCAAACACTAAAACTAAAGTATGACTTGTCTTGAAATCACTTATACAATATAACCTAGCCAGAAAAAACATTGCAAAGGTGTGAACAAAAATTTCATATTTTTAAAAGCCTACATTTGTACAAGGAATCATGTAATAGCAATACATCGACAGTCCTTTTTGGATCAATTCGAAAACCTTCCTAAGCCT